>JAXIVJ010000570.1:87500-182500 GCA_036785665.1 Chirona hameri
GAAATTTTTGGAATTTCAACGTGTGATCTCAGGTTAAATCACGTGATTGTATAATGTGGCCATTTAAAATTCGGAATTTTATCCATGCCAAAATCGACATTTATACATAAGCCTTCGATGTTAAAAAAAATGTGATATTTTTTTCTCTAAATATTGTATTTATATTTGTGTATTTTGAAAAATCATGGTCACCAGCACATCACGTCTTTGGTAATATGATGCACGCAATTGTGCTAGAGAGCTAAAATAAACGGCATTATGCTTATCTCTTCGACCTGCTTTCAATGATATATAACAGCAGCCTTGTAGTCGCTCTGTGACATCAAGGTCACGTGACCAGAGGCCACCCGGGGCAGCCCAAGTCAGATCGACCAAACCATAGCATCCTACTTCTCGTATTTCGATTGAACTAGGTGTCGGGGGTCATCTGGGCCGTAGATTCACGCCGTAAAATTGTAAGCCCCATCCGTGGAACGGTTTTCGAGTTATAGCCTCAGGCATGTCTTTAATGTCGCCCAAAGCTTTAATTTTCTTCGGGCGATATCTCCCATATACATAATTCGAATTATATAAACCACAGATAAGAGGAGACCTGGATTTAACACGAAATTTTCGGCCTCTTATTTTAGAGCCGAAATTTGAAACGGAGCTGTTAAAGGAAATAGTTCATCTTGGAAAATGTTTCCCAAACACGATTTTTTTAAATACAATTTCTTTTTATACTGTCAAAAATGGCCTTATATCGCGCCGATTCAGGACAGAAGGCCGTAAATTATTATTGTTTCTTAAAACTATATGCATACTCTCTGAGTCAGAGTCCTGACGTCACGCGAAATAAAAAAAATGGTTCAGCCAATCAGATTCGAAAGTAGTCGCTTAACCCTATTCCCTGCGGGCGGCCAGAATTACGTTAACCTGGGGGGGGGGACAAATTCTGCCCCCCCCCCCCCCAGAGATCTCGAGAACTGCTCGGTCGATTTCGATAAAAAAACGCCATTCGATTCGTCATGACAAGATCTCTTTTTTTGGCTCCCGAAATTTTTGTTTTGTTCAAAAATGGGGGGGGGGGGGCCAGGGGGCAAAAAATCCAAATTGTTGGTGTTTTTTTAAAGGTCATTGCGGCCCTGTGGCTCGACCGATTTGCATGCTCCAAACGTTTTTGAGCTTAAAATGTACTGGTATTTAAAATATATCAAAAGGCAAAAAACAAAATAAAAAATCATAGGCGTATTCAGGGAATGTAAAATGGGGGGATTTTCTGGGAAAAATATGTGCTGTTCGTGATTGTTTGGGATGACATGAACGTCATATGTGGGCATTATATGCTGTAATTGGTTAAATTTGATATATTGCACATAGGCGGATCCAGGAGAAAAAAAACATGGGGCACCATGGGCGTTACGCTTTTATCATCTTACTAATTTGAAGTTGGACCTAATTTGAGGGTGGGTATCGCCTCCCATTTTTTATCCTGAGTGCACATCTGCCCCAAAAATATGTACAATCCCAGTATCTATGATGCATATTGCATTGAGATTGTTTCTGACGCATTTATTGCACTGCAAACCACGAAGTAAGTATGCGACGCAAAACCGCATTCGTAACACCCTCCCCAAAACAGGAGCCTGGAACCACCTCTGCTGGACCAATTTTTTCCAAATTGACACAACACGCGCCATTCAATTTTGGGAAAAGTCACAAAGTTTCAGGACGCTAGGCCTAACGGTTTAGAAGCGGCAAGTGAAAAACCACCGGAAGGGACAGAATCTGCCCCCCGCAGGGAATAGGGTTAAAGTAAATAGTTAACTTTCAACATTAGTTTTAAACTGAGATAGCAGTTGTGTAGCCCGTGTTGGGAAACCCCTATCTGCAAGTTTTCTTGACTGAAAAGACTCTCCAGCCGAATATATTAAATTTTTGGCGAAGGAATGCGGTGCTGGCGAAAGAATGTTGTACTGGTTCTAGCCCGGGCAGAGGCTATACCATCAGCCAATGAGCTTGCAGCTAGTGCTAGCAAGCGAACCGCCGGTCGCCGGTTGGCACATCTCCAATGCGAGTCTATCCTTACGCGACTACTTTCGAATCTGATTGGCTGAACCATTTTTTTACATTCGCGTGACGTCATGACTCTGACTCAGAGAGTATGCATATAGTTTTGATAAACAATACAAATTTACGGTCTTGTGTCCTGAATCTGCGCGATATAAGGCCATTTTTGACAATATAAAAAGAAATTGTATTAAAAAATATGATCAAATCGTGTTTGGTAAAAAAAAAATACAAGGTGAACTATTTCCTTTAAGGATAGACTCGCATTAGAGGTGTACCACCCGGCGGCCGGCGGTTCACTTGCTAGCACCAGCTGTAAGCTGGTTGGCTGATGGTATAGCCTCTGCCCGGGCTAGATCCAGCACCACATTCTTTCGCCAGCACCGCATTTCTTCGCCAAAAAATCAAATATATTCGGCTGGAGTCTGTTCAGTCAAGACAACTTGCAGATAGGGGTTTCCAAACACGGGCTACAAAACTGTTATCTCAGTTTAAAACTAATGTTGAAGGTGAACTATTTCCTTTAACCCGCGCCATGCCGATGCTCGGTGCCACCATCGCCGTGCCGGGGGGAGGGGGTGCCGTGCGTTTCGACGCTCCCCTCCCCCTTTCTAACTCGGCTTCTATGGAACGTAGACAAAACCAAAGACACTGTTCGAAAGCCCGTCAAAATGCATTTTGAAACTATTTCAGGATTTTTTTTTATCAGGTCAATATTGAGGTCACCAGAGGTCATCAAGGGTCAGATTTTAAGGTTTTAGGACTTCGCTCCAGACATTCCCAGATAGCACAGGAATTGTGATAGCTAGGAACAAAAGGAAAAAAGCAATGGAAAGCTATTGAAAAATGCAATGTGGCGTTCAAAAATGATGTGAATGAACAAACAGATGTCCTCAGATTTGAGCTCAGGTGAATAGTTTAGGCTCCAGAGCTCATCAAATGTCAAACAGGCAATGTTTTTGCAAAATAGTTTTCACAAATATCTGTTTACCTAACAAAGATAGGGAGATAATTTTGACGTCATCGTGTTTATCTCGTCAAGGCGCTTGGTATCATATGCATGATGACCAGGTTAGGTCAGCCTAAAAATTTGACCTCAGGTCATGATCAAATGGTAACCCAATTAGGTCATGTTTCACATTGAGAGACGTGCCTCGACGAGACAAACAGATTGGTGCCAGTTTCACTTATCTATCTTGATTTTGTCGAGAGTTATTGGCAAAAAAGTATTGGTGACCTCGGGTGACCTCATCTGACCCTCTAGGGGTCATTGAACACAAATTGAACCTGGAATTTCAAGAATTGCCTATGATGACATGATCCAGAAGGAATTGGGCTGATATAATTCGTATCCTCAGAAAAGGAAGCATTTGAGTATTTCCCCATTGACTTATAATGGGAAGGTCACGAAATTGGCCCGACCTTATGTCACCGATATTAAAAATCCGAGATAAGCGTATTGTAGGTACTATTGCTCTTATGAAATCCTGTAAGTACGAAATCGATCGGCCCAAAACTGTGGCTGTGGTGCGACCGGAAACATTTTTGGAGGTGGGTCACGTGACCTGGTCTGGTGACCTGACCTGAGATGACCGGAGGTATTTTTTTAAACATAATGTGCGCAATTGATGCCGGAACAGCTGTACCAAAAACGGCGGAGCTGCGCGCCGCCGTTTTTCGCTATTCTCAAAAAACCTAAGGGGGGTCTAAACCCCCCCCCCCTCCGGCACAGCGCTGGTTAAGCTGATACACTTTTATGTCTCGGCTCGTGAAAATGCGAGTACAGCACCGTCGTTCACTGCTGTGCTTAAAATAAGAGGCCGAATATTTCGTGTCAAATCCAGGACTGCTGTTATCTGTGTATAAACCTATGTATCATCAGAATAGCCATTAACCACAAATTAATTTAATGTAATCTTTTTTTGAGAACTCGCATGGAAAAGTGTCGAAATTTTGGCATGTGAGCTCAGGTCAGGTCACGTGATTTCGTTATGTTCTCAGTTAAAATTCGTGATTTGTCCTAGGTGGAATAGGAGGGTGCAGGCCCTTTGAATCAAATCAAGTGACTAGCATGATTTAGATGGGAGATATTGCCCTCTGAAAATTAGAGTTTTGCACGACAACAAAGTTGCCAAACTCGAAAACCGTTTGGCGGACGGAGCTGATAATTTCATGTGAATCTACGGCCCAGATAACATAGAACAAAATAAAATACTTCACTGCAACAATAGAGCTGCTAGACATGAAACATATCAGTATGTATTGTATGAAAATGATTTTCGTTTTAATACAAATAACCATTTTGCTCAGATTCAAGATGTTTCGGGATTTTCAAGTCGGGATTTTTCGTTTTTTTTTGGAGGGGGCAAAAAGATAGGTTTGCCTACCGATTTGTAACACAGCGCCGACCACACAGATGGAGGCAATCGGAGCGGAGCTGTAAAGTTTAACAACTCACAGTTACTACGCAATTACTACATGAAGTAGCAGTCGCGGCACAACGCTCTACCACCCAATAACTACGCATGGCGGCAGACACAGCGCAGCGCAGTTACTGCCCGTCAGCGTCACACTCGAGGCGACAGAGCAGAGCCGGGTGACAGGCTACGTGTAACGGCCGGTGTCCGTCATCGCTTTAGTGACGTTATTTCAAACTCACTCTCAGCTTGGTCTAATTTGGTCTACTTAGAGTGGACCAATCTGTATCAAATCCAAAACAACTCACAGTTACTACGCAATCGTGTTTGGAGAAGAAAAAAATCCAAGGACCAAGGTGAACTATTTCATTTAACCCGCGCGGCGCTGGGGGGTAAATTTTACCCCCCTCCCGGATTTTCTCCATAACTTGAAAACTATGACAGATATCGAAGTGAAACTTGCGGTACCTTATAGTGCATCAATTCTACATCTTATGTTACAATTTTGTTGAAATTTGTGAGAATTTTGAGGAGATAATGACGTTTTAGTGACGTCATGTCATGTCATTTTTGGTGAAAAAAACGTTAAATGTTTGCAAAATCGTAGAAAATAGCGTGCTGATGCAAATCGCAAATAAAAGGCGTCAAAAGAAAAGAAATAACATTGTCTTTAACATGGCTATTTCAGATGTTCAAAAATTTTGGTTTTTGATCCCCAAAAATGCAAAAACTGATTTTTTTTGGAAGAATTTCCACAAAAGTTTTTTGTTTGAAGATTTTCAAAAAACCGGAAGATATATTAGAGAGCCGAGTATGAACGATGTTCAAACCAAATTTCAAAGCAATTTCTTAATTTTTGACTGACTTATGGCTCTCTAAGAATAAGTAACTCATGACGTCATTTTTTTTAAATTGCGTTTTTTGGCTTTTACTGACCAGATACAGACAAATAAATGCCACCACTGTATTTCGAAGACAAAACTAGTCTAGAAACATGCAATGTTTATTTAGATTAATCAATTTCAATGTTTGACCTTATTGTGACCTGACCTTGACCTGAGGGCGATTATATGGTGTCAGGCTGTGCAAATGGCTGCTTCTATCTAATTATACGTGTAAAATAACCCATACAACATGTGTCGCATGGCTTTCGTAGACCTGTGACCTTTTGTGACCTGACCTTGACCTTTGCTTAAAATTTCACCTTTTCTTATGCGGGAGATGCATTATACATTTGGGAGCCCTTTGTGAGATAATAGTTGCAATACAAGGCTTTGGATGGAAAGTATAGCCCAAAAACCCAAGTACTTAAATTTTGACACTTGACCTGACTGTGACCTGACATGTGACCTTATGTTAATAATTTCGGGCATGCGTTAGATTCTTCTCACTGAGAGCTTTCGATCGCCGCCTTGCGCGTCTCGCTGCGGTTATTGGTTTGGAAGATACGAGGGGGGGGGGGTAAAATTTACCCCCCCAGCACCGCACGTTCGGATGGGGACCCCAGCGCCGCGCGGCTTACGTGTGACCGTTTTTGGTCACACCAGATCGAATGGTGAAGAAATGACCCAGATCGGTCCCATAGTTTCGGAGCATGGGCTTGTCTTTGAACCCAATTTAATGTCCAGAAAAATATATGCCGATGACCACACCGAATTTCAAAGCAATATCTATATGTGGCACTTCTTTGTCTACCAAAAAATGTACGCGACGCGACGCGAGCAGGCTCTAAGGGTCTGTTCCAGTGGCGCCTCTAACCTCTTCTACCCTCCTCCAAGTTGCTCCAACTTGCAACTGTCTGTAATAGGATAGGACTGCAAGTTGGAGCAACTTGAAGGAGGTTAGAAGAGGTTAGAAGCGCTACTGGAACAGGCACATATCAGCTATGCCGACAAATGATTGCAGAGGAGAAGGCTTCATCGGTTCAGATATACTATCAAAATAAAGTAGTTGCACTAGACATCCTAAGAACGCGACATTTCTACGCACCACAACGGTCAGTTTTGACGCCTACTGCGCAGCACCGATGGGTAGCTGACGGGATCGATTTTGGTGACTGTTGGCAGAAAATATATAGCTTACTATTCAAAGTAACAAAATCAACTCGTCTTCAGAGCCTCCAGTACAGCATAACTCACAGATATTTTACCACAAAGCGGTTTTTATTCACTAGGCAAGTTGTAGCAGACCCATTTTGTGACGACTGTGGCGAAGTTGATAATTTGCAGCACTATTTTGTGTTATGCCCACAGTTGAATATGTTTTAGAATAAGGTTTCTGACGCTCTTAATAGGACGCTACGAAGAATATTTAATTTTCAAGTCGGTAGCATAGCGGTACTGTTCGGCTGTGTTCGTGGACCGGTGTCACTTAACGTAATTATATTATATGCCAAACAGTTTATCGTCAGTCAAAAATTCCACGACAGTAACGTCGACTTCGAAGAATTTAGGAGTTACCTTAGCAGAATGTTCGATATTGAAAAGTGTGTTGCGATACGGAATGCCAAAGTGGATTATTTGAAAGAGGCATGGAAGCCATTTGTATCTGTCGCCCTACAGCTTCAGCTATAATCATTACTGTAGTCCAGGTGCGGGTGCGGTAATCTGGATATGACGGTTGATTATTTTATACAATGTGCGATATGTTAGTGTGGGGTGTCGTGCCAGACGTGATCTTTGATGTGTTTGTGTTTTAAGTGCTATGTGTTTCTGAGGGAAGTTTGAAATACAAGTGTTTGTGTATACAATGGGATAGGCCCCCGTCCTTTCCCCACCCGGGCTAACCCGGGACCGGCCCTCAGCATGAGCTGCGGGGCCGGTCGGCCGGCCGGGCGTGCGGGGCGCCGGCCCCGCTGGTCGACGGCTCGCACGCCCGGCCGGTGGCGAGGGGGCGCCGCTTCGCGAACGGGAGCCGCTGAAAAACGCGAGGCGGAGCGGGCGGGGGCCGCCGATGGGCCCCATCGGGCTGATGGGCCAATCGGACGGATGGGCCCAATCAGGCTGATAGGCACCGATGAGAATTTTGATGTATGGATGATTGAATGTTTGTTTGTTTTTAAGTGTTTTGTATGTACAAATGATAATAAAAGTAAGTGAATTTAAAAAAAATGACGACAAATGATTGATCATTGTAAACTAATGACGTAGCCATTGCCCAGTAGCCATAATATCAAAGAGAGTTGTAATCATTAATATGCTCAAATACAATACTTTTGCCATTTATGTACGCGAAATGCAACGTAAAAATGCAAGATTTTAGCCATAAATGTTAAAAATGTCAATTGGTGCCAGTTTGGAAACTGCATACGTCATAAAATAAATGGTAGCTTTCGAATTGAAAGATGTAACGTTTGAGCTGTGTGAACTAACCTGTTAGGAGTGCTTATATGGCATTGGTTAGGTGGCCGTTCGGGAGTGGGGTGTTGCTTCGACAAAATGGATCCAAATATTGATTGAAAATGTTCTCAACTGGGTAAGATTTAATCCTGTTATATGTCTAACAGCGACATTTAAAACACTTGACGTCCCATAAACTGTTTGTAGGGGTTTGAACTTTGAATTTCATGTAAATGACTCTAAAATCAAGTACAAAGTATGAAGGCCCTACCAATTTAACATTAGACCTATGACGTTGCATGGTAAGAATAACCTTCAAATCTATAAAGTTAGCATTGGGGCCCTACCAATCATTTGCAGGACATGACACCTCTGTTCAGGTGTTCATGTACATGATGACTGAGTATTAGTAGATGTCGTTATCCTGTATTCTGTAGTACTAACCAAGGTTACTATAACAAAGTACTAACTACTATTGCATATAACTCTGATAGTACTGTTATCATTGATTTGAGTTTGTGATCTGTATGCCTTGACCGAAAATTGTCCAAAATATCTGTGGCTGACCGACCGAAGTCCAAATCGGAATCGGACTATTTTCGGACGTCCAAAAATGTGGACTCCGATGTATGTACATCACTAGTAGACAGACTTGTCAACGATTCAATGTGAATCGACTACTTTTGATTGAATCATTCTTATTTCGCTTATTGCAAATGAATCGCTCATGAATCGATTCACCTCATGCGCAAACCTGTTGTGAGTCACTGATTGAATCATTCATACAGAGAAAATAGGCTGATTGAATCATTCATTGCGCAAAGAATCATTCTTTTTTGGTCGAACAGCATAAACTATCCAAAAAAATAAGCCAGCGGCCCAGCATTCATCTGTGCCCTGTGGACACACCAGTCACTTAAAGGGAAATAATGACCTTTTTATTTTGTTAGCAACAATTTCTTAGGCTACCGTTATGGTTTTACAATTATTTTATTTAAATTCAAGAATTAAATAAAATTATTCCCAAATTCAAAGTTGTAAGTTTGGGAAAAATACAAAACAAGTACCTTGTGTACTTCATGGAGGTCATTGACAAATTCGTCCTTCCCTACCATTGTTTACATCGAGTGCGGCATTTTTGGAGGCTCTGTGACGTTTCCGATCAAACTGACCGCTGCTCGGACAAACGCTAGTAGCGCTTTCGTTCTCCATGGCAGCCAGGCGTCAGCCAATCAAAAGCCAGAAAGGGAATACGTTCTGGCTTTTCATTGGCTCACGCCTGGTTGCCATGGAGAACGAAAGCGCTACTAGCGCTACTAGCGTGCGTTCGAGCAGCGCTCTCATCCGTGAAGCAATCCGTGAAGCATCCGTGATGCATGACTGACTATCAGTATAAGTCATGAATAACAACAACATGCAAACTATACCAACTCGAATAAAATAAGGGCGGAATGAATTGAACCCCAGGCAAGCTAGTATTCGCAAAGCACTCGGCACTGCGCCACAATCGCAAAAGGTGAGGGAAATGCATATTGGATACAATATTATTACGTCACAAGTTTCTGAAGTGTCAACTACTATGACATGCAGTGATAAAATACATTTAATAATAATTAACAAGAAAATTCAAACTTAAAAAAATAAAATTGAATAAGTCTTTAATTAGCTTTCAACTCAAAATCAGATATGTTTTGCAATGCTACACAAGAATGGCACCAGTGACGTCATTAACAAAGCCTGCTACGGGACTTGGGTATACTAATCAGGAACAACTCGCCACAATGGTTAAGTGCGCCGAGAAGCATGCCAATGACTTTGTAAACAAATCGCCGACGCTAAATAGGTCGCCGTCGATGTGCACCGATGAGCTTCCGATTTAATTGCCAGTTTTGTGTTATTGTTTGTTAGTTTTTTTGGGGGAAAATTATTATTTTTCATGATAATATAAAGCCATAGTGTTATATACAGCCACAGACAAATTATACAATACTCCTAATGTTGAAAACAAATGAATCGATTTTCAAAAATTGAGGGTCGCAACCACTAACTATGCCGCCGTTGATGTGCATCGATGAGCTTCCGATTTTATTGCCACTTTTTCCAATCGCTGTTAGTTTTAGAAGATCGCCGGGCATATAATCACAACAAGCAGAACGCACAATATATTTTCCACTCCATTGAGTAAAAAAACAATACGGGAAAAGCCCGCAGTTTGATGAGGACCAAAAGTACTTGCAAGTACCGGTCGTTAGAAGTGTGGAACGCTTATCAACTTTAACTTGAAATATCTTTCGGTAGGAAAGTTTTCATGCAAAATGTGATGAATTTACAATATATTTTGGTCTCGTCTGGCGATTTCAAGTGCTAACTCCATTTTTGTGGAAAAAGGTCATTATTTCCCTTTAATGGCCCATTATATGAACTCTGTGTCCTGAGCTGTGGCCTGTAATTCATCTCGGCGTGAAGAAAGCGAAGCTCTGTGTCCAACTCCAGTGGCCACAAAGCCACTGTTCAATCAGCTCTAACCTAACTAGCTACCTTGGTACTGGTAGGGTTAAGGGTTTCTGGTGCAATACTACCTAAGTACTTAGATAAGGTACCTAACTCATACTTTGGTTCATAAACCAAACAGTTTTTCACACGAAAAATCCTCAAAACGTACCCACTTTTTCCTAAATCCTAGGGGCTATACCATATCCAAAACTAAATCATAAACAAACATTTTCAAGGTTTGGCCCAAATATCAGTCTCATCTGCGGCGCAATTTATTTCACATCATGCTTTATAAAAATAAAAATGCAAAATTTAAATAAATGTCTATTCGCTTAAAAAGCGAAACGTCAAGTATTAATGTTTTGGAACTTGAAATTTGCTATTATAATAAATATTATAAATATAATTGTATAATCTCACCACTGTCCTATGTCAGCATATTACATATAGAGTTAATGATGATCATCTGATGATCATCTATGATGGCGTCTTTGTCGTCGCGCCACTTTAGCCCACGGCCCACTAACCCACTTCTATTGCCCTGAACCCACTGAACTCTATAATAACTAACCGCCTATTTGTATGATTCGATGACGTCATTGAAATTTCTACAGTTTTTTAATAACTGCAAATATTGATGAGAGCTGTCTGGCATAGTTTAAATGTTTTATTTATATTTTTATTTAAATATTAGGTATTGTCAAGCACCAATTCAGTCAGTTATCAAGAAAGGTATGGACAATTTTTAATTAATAAACAATCAAGCATATCGATATGATTAGTGATTACTGAAGACGTCATTTTATCTGCCCTTTTAATTTACTCTCGGGATGGTAGGATCATATGTAAGGCCTTGATAAAATCACGCCTCTAAACAGTAAACACGCAGTGTTTATTATGGGCTATTCCAAGGTCTTTTTATAAGTTATATCCTGTTAATTATATCTCGCCGACTTCTAAGTTATACATACTGATACCCTGTGAGTGGGAATATTAATTATGGTGTAGGTGGACTCGGGAGTCTGGAATTGGGACTGAAAATAGCTGCCAGGCTATTAAAGTTCATTAGTATTTCTTATTGTTTTGTTTTCTCGCATGGGTAGGTTAGGTAAATGCTTCTTACTTAGGTGTTTCAGCCTTTTCAGCACATGCCTAAGATTCATATCATAATGCCTGACTAATAATAGATAGATATACTTTTATTCTGGACATTATGTCCATTTCCACAGGCTATCATTCATTCATACAGCACATCAGTAGGGTTACAAGCTACAGCACATAAGGTTACCTGTCATTTCCATGTATTGCATAATGTATTTACTGCATCAATGATCGCAATCAGAGCAATGTCAAACGACTGCTGCTGCACAGCTGATTAGCCAACAAATTAGTTTGTGTTAACGTGTTTCACTAATGTGTATCGGCATGTGTGTGTGTGTGTGTGTGTGTGTGTGTGTGTGTGTGTGTGTGTGTGTGTGTGTGTGTGTGTGTGTGTGTGTGTGTGTGTGTGTGTGTGTGTGTGTGTGTGTGTGTGTGTGTGTGTGTGTGTGTGTGTGTGTGTGTGTGTGTGTGTGTGTGTGTGTGTGTGTGTGTGTGTGTGTGTGTGTGTGTGTGTGTGTGTGTGTGTGTGTGTGTGTGTGTGTGTGTGTGTGTGTGTGTGTGTGTGTGTGTGTGTGTGTGTGTGTGTGTGTGTGTGTGTGTGTGTGTGTGTGTGTGTGTGTGTGTGTGTGTGTGTGTGTGTGTGTGTGTGTGTGTGTGTGTGTGTGTGTGTGTGTGTGTGTGTGTGTGTGTGTGTGTGTGTGTGTGTGTGTGTGTGTGTGTGTGTGTGTGTGTGTGTGTGTGTGTGTGTGTGTGTGTGTGTGTGTGTGTGTGTGTGTGTGTGTGTGTGTGTGTGTGTGTGTGTGTGTGTGTGTGTGTGTGTGTGTGTGTGTGTGTGTGTGTGTGTGTGTGTGTGTGTGTGTGTGTGTGTGTGTGTGTGTGTGTGTGTGTGTGTGTGTGTGTGTGTGTGTGTGTGTGTGTGTGTGTGTGTGTGTGTGTGTGTGTGTGTGTGTGTGTGTGTGTGTGTGTGTGTGTGTGTGTGTGTGTGTGTGTGTGTGTGTGTGTGTGTGTGTGTGTGTGTGTGTGTGTGTGTGTGTGTGTGTGTGTGTGTGTGTGTGTGTGTGTGTGTGTGTGTGTGTGTGTGTGTGTGTGTGTGTGTGTGTGTGTGTGTGTGTGTGTGTGTGTGTGTGTGTGTGTGTGTGTGTGTGTGTGTGTGTGTGTGTGTGTGTGTGTGTGTGTGTGTGTGTGTGTGTGTGTGTGTGTGTGTGTGTGTGTGTGTGTGTGTGTGTGTGTGTGTGTGTGTGTGTGTGTGTGTGTGTGTGTGTGTGTGTGTGTGTGTGTGTGTGTGTGTGTGTGTGTGTGTGTGTGTGTGTGTGTGTGTGTGTGTGTGTGTGTGTGTGTGTGTGTGTGTGTGTGTGTGTGTGTGTGTGTGTGTGTGTGTGTGTGTGTGTGTGTGTGTGTGTGTGTGTGTGTGTGTGTGTGTGTGTGTGTGTGTGTGTGTGTGTGTGTGTGTGTGTGTGTGTGTGTGTGTGTGTGTGTGTGTGTGTGTGTGTGTGTGTGTGTGTGTGTGTGTGTGTGTGTGTGTGTGTGTGTGTGTGTGTGTGTGTGTGTGTGTGTGTGTGTGTGTGTGTGTGTGTGTGTGTGTGTGTGTGTGTGTGTGTGTGTGTGTGTGTGTGTGTGTGTGTGTGTGTGTGTGTGTGTGTGTGTGTGTGTGTGTGTGTGTGTGTGTGTGTGTGTGTGTGTGTGTGTGTGTGTGTGTGTGTGTGTGTGTGTGTGTGTGTGTGTGTGTGTGTGTGTGTGTGTGTGTGTGTGTGTGTGTGTGTGTGTGTGTGTGTGTGTGTGTGTGTGTGTGTGTGTGTGTGTGTGTGTGTGTGTGTGTGTGTGTGTGTGTGTGTGTGTGTGTGTGTGTGTGTGTGTGTGTGTGTGTGTGTGTGTGTGTGTGTGTGTGTGTGTGTGTGTGTGTGTGTGTGTGTGTGTGTGTGTGTGTGTGTGTGTGTGTGTGTGTGTGTGTGTGTGTGTGTGTGTGTGTGTGTGTGTGTGTGTGTGTGTGTGTGTGTGTGTGTGTGTGTGTGTGTGTGTGTGTGTGTGTGTGTGTGTGTGTGTGTGTGTGTGTGTGTGTGTGTGTGTGTGTGTGTGTGTGTGTGTGTGTGTGTGTGTGTGTGTGTGTGTGTGTGTGTGTGTGTGTGTGTGTGTGTGTGTGTGTGTGTGTGTGTGTGTGTGTGTGTGTGTGTGTGTGTGTGTGTGTGTGTGTGTGTGTGTGTGTGTGTGTGTGTGTGTGTGTGTGTGTGTGTGTGTGTGTGTGTGTGTGTGTGTGTGTGTGTGTGTGTGTGTGTGTGTGTGTGTGTGTGTGTGTGTGTGTGTGTGTGTGTGTGTGTGTGTGTGTGTGTGTGTGTGTGTGTGTGTGTGTGTGTGTGTGTGTGTGTGTGTGTGTGTGTGTGTGTGTGTGTGTGTGTGTGTGTGTGTGTGTGTGTGTGTGTGTGTGTGTGTGTGTGTGTGTGTGTGTGTGTGTGTGTGTGTGTGTGTGTGTGTGTGTGTGTGTGTGTGTGTGTGTGTGTGTGTGTGTGTGTGTGTGTGTGTGTGTGTGTGTGTGTGTGTGTGTGTGTGTGTGTGTGTGTGTGTGTGTGTGTGTGTGTGTGTGTGTGTGTGTGTGTGTGTGTGTGTGTGTGTGTGTGTGTGTGTGTGTGTGTGTGTGTGTGTGTGTGTGTGTGTGTGTGTGTGTGTGTGTGTGTGTGTGTGTGTGTGTGTGTGTGTGTGTGTGTGTGTGTGTGTGTGTGTGTGTGTGTGTGTGTGTGTGTGTGTGTGTGTGTGTGTGTGTGTGTGTGTGTAGGTGTGTAGGTGTATGCATTGTTTTATTTGTATACGTCTACTCATGAAATTATATAGACCCATGAGGGTGCAAAATAAACTATTATTAATATTATTATTATTTAGTTAATATGAATTAAGTATGCATTGATTCAGCGATTCACATACACATTGCGAGTCATTGTGAATGCATCATTCATGAGCCACTCATATTAGCCGTGAGTCACTGTGAATCAACTCACCAGCGTTAATGTTGAGTGATTGAATCATGATTGAATCATTCATTATGGTCTGTGAATCACTGTGAATCGACTCACCAGCGTTAATGTTGAGTGATTGAATCATGATTGAATAATTCATCATGGTCCGTGAATCACTGTGAATCGACTCATGACAAATATGAATCATTGACAAGTTTGTTAGGAGACGAGCTGCCGACTCGGAATCGGAATCGATTCCGCTGAAGCGTAATCAAGTACAAGTCTGCAATACACCCTAAAAAACACGTAATTATGAACAGCACTCGACTCACTTGCCGCACTGTCTTCAAACTCCGTGAGGAAAGCCAGCAGCTGACTGCGCATATCCGGTTGTGCCGCCATCTCCGTCCGTCGGCGGGTTTCGGAACTAGGGACACTGTTACAATTGCCCCGTGTTACATTTGACCCCGGTCTCCCCTAAATGATACATTTATTAACCCTTGCCCTACGGGGGGGGGGGGTCCTAAAACGACCCCCCTGAGGTTTTTCTTCAATAAATTTGTACACATGCGGCGCATTTTGCTGACATTTTCAGTAGCTGAGTTTACAACAATTATACTATTCTATCAAAATTTGAAGTGTATACGACTATTATATTGTGACCTATGACTTTTTCGTCAAGGTCATGTCAGACCCCAAAGGGCCATTGACTCGACCACAAAGGTCATCAGTGGACCCATCTTCTCAAAATGGGACGCCTTTGGATTTTCCTTATGGCAGGCAACACATTACTTTGTACGGTTTCTCTCTATCTCTCTCCTTTCGGAAGTTACACTAAGCGCCCTGTGCAATCGCTATTTTTGGACGTGGTCGATCTTAGGTCATTCACTTTACATGGAAGGTCACCCGTTGATCTGAAACCTAAAAATCTCATACTGTATTATTGTATTGTATTGTATTGTATTACGATCGTGGGGTTATCCACAATAAGTCGTGGCTATTACCACCCCGAGTCAAACGGTACAGGAATAGAAACATGCAGGTCCAAAACACGAGACATATGCCACAAACACACACACATACACACACACAAACACATTCAGCGACGTCCTGTATCGCCAGCGGTTGTCAGATGTGCCTCCACAGCACGAACAAAGCATCTCTGTGACATTTCGGTGACACCGGCAGGCAGTGCGTTGTACAACGCTGGAGCATGATAGGCATATCGTCGTTTCCCAGCCTCGGTTCTCGGTCTGGGGAGACTCAGGAGTCTGTCCTGCCGGGTGGTCCTCTCTCGTGCGTCACGACACCGGACAAACAAGCTCGCGAGCGAATCAGGCGCGCCCTGCCGCAGTACCTTGTGGGTCAAGGCAAGCGTGCGAGCCTCTGCCATCTGTCATCTGTCATCATACTGTTAGATTCCTCTCATGACAGGCAACATGCTGGTTCTTATCGCATTGCTCTATGTTGCTTGGTTTGGAAGTTAACAGGGGAGTCTTTTTAGGATCCCCCCGTAGGCCGAGGGTTAAAGGAAATAGTTCACCTTGGTCCTTGGATTTTTTTTCAAAACACGATTTGATTATATTTTGAAATACAATTTATTTTTATATTGTCAAAAAAGGACACACATCGCGCCGATTCAGAACAGAATCGGCGCGATGTATGGCGAAAACTGAACTGAATTGTTTCCTTCACTGAACGAAAATTGCACCTGGATCATCAATAATGGCCTATGATAACATTATCCAGACTTGTAAACGATTCATTTTTGAAAGAATCGATTCACCAGTGATTCCCGTGAACCTTAATGATTCGATTCTGATTCACATACCATTCAGCGTAAAGTGAATCGACTCACCAGTGATTCACGGCTCAGCGCAATGATTCAACTCTGATTCTGATTCTGATTCTGATTCTGATTCTGATTCTGATTCTGATTCTGATTCTGATTCTGATTCTGATTCTGATTCTGATTCTGATTCTGATTCTGATTCTGATTCTGATTCTGATTCTGATTCTGATTCTGATTCTGATTCTGATTCTGATTCTGATTCACGTGCAATTATGGATTAAATATTGCAATATTTCTTATTGATGATGATTGGGGTTTAGGGGAGCTGCAACTGTCCATGGTTATATGACACTGATATGAATAATAAAGATAATATCATAATATTTTACCAAATTAATGACAGTTTGGCCTCTGCGCCATGAGCAAAGGCAATGCACTATGCATGTACAGCTTCAGGTAACGACTGCTCTTGTTAAAGCCTAAAGGCAAGCAGGTGACATAAAGTCCATTGCGTGCAGTTGTAACCTAACTACCCAATCATCAATAGCAACCAAATCTCATTGGGAATTAATTGAAAATGCAATTAAAGAAAGCCCAAAACCAACCACTGGCAGTTCTGCGAAATGCTTTGTGCCAATAATTACCCAATGTGATCTCTGCTTCCACCTTACGACCTATCTCGATATTAATAATGTATAGTTAGTTAGCGACACCACACATTTGTTTTCAGGGTCACAGCAACATTCACAGCCAACAAGCCCAAAATAAATATAAACACAGCGGTATATACGGCCTTGAGCACGCAGCACGCCAAAACAGCACAAATGTGGGTGATTTCGAGTCATTATAGCCGCGAAAACAGAACCAATAAAAATATGATTTATAACCAAATGTTTGCAAATTATTGACTTAGTTCCTAAATCCTAACCTACGAATATCTATAATTTAGGATACATATATAAACTATTTTGTTATTTGTGTATGTCCAGAATATTTACCTATGGGCTATGTAATATGTTGTTAAACAAACATTCTTGATGTTTCGAATCTGTTTCGAATTTGACGCATGAACGAAAATTCAGGAATTATATAATAGAAGTTAGAATATGATTAAACAAGGCCCTAGGCTTAATCAAACATATCTCCCTACTTAGAACTGTTAGTACTTTGACTTACTACATGTGTTTGTCTTTCCCCCGGCCCCAAGCAGCTTCACAGCGAAGTTCCTAGGCATGAAACTTGCAAGTGAGTTTGCTATTTCCAATTCCAATAAGTTTTGCATAAGATTCGTTGAGATCTTCGTTGTTCTGTCTGACCTTACCCTTCCATTGTTGATTGTGTGTAATGTTATGCTCTGCAGTCTTCTCCCAGGCAATTATGATCTCAGTAGATAAACAGGTAATAGGTATGATTGCCTAAGTCAGGCATCATGAATGCTCTGTTGGCAGGGTTTCATGAACTACCATTTACCAACAGAACCTGACTAGGTAGTAGTTAGTACCTACTTCCTACAATATTTGTTCGTGAGAATCGTTCGTAGAATTCCGGGAGACCATCGGCGGCGATAGAGTTGAAAGACTTGTTGAAGAGTAGATGATTCTATTGCGATACAGATGAGAAAGATGACAGTAGAAAACGTTGAGTGGCGGCTTCGAACGTGTGGCCGCACACTCCGGGTACGTCGGCGACTGCGTCAGTCGAGTAATCGATGAGTGGCGGCGTCGAACGTCTCGCCGCACACTCCGGGAGTCCGGGTACGTCGGCGGCTGCGTCAGCCGCTTAATCGGCGGAGTCTGGTGGTCGACTGCCCGCGTGTCGCGGCGCCGTCCCGGCCCTCGAGCGCGACATCGCACGTGGTCGCGGGAACCGGGACAGCGGACACGTGGGTGTGAGAGTCGAAGTATCGCACACGTGGTGCCATAAGCGGCGACAGGAAGAGCATCCAGCGGCGGGCGGAAAAGGCGCGTTTTCTCGCTAACAATATTCAACTCATATGTTTTTCCGTAGAATCAGTTTGAATCGATTCATTTGGTGATTCTTCGGTGATTCTTCGCAGCGCAATAATTCGATTCTTGATTCACATTGATGTTTGCGTAAAAGGAATCGATTCACCTGTGATTCTTCGTCAAACGATGTGATTCTTCAATCTCCAGAAGGAATTGGACTGATATCATGCGTATCATCGGAATAGGAAACATTTTTTGGTCGTACATTATTAATTTTATCAAAACCATATACATACTCTCTGAGTCAGAGTCAACACGTTACGCGAATGAAAAAAATGGTTCAGCCAATCAGACTCGAAAGTAGTCGCGTAAGGATAGACTCGCATTAGAGAACTGCCAACCGGCGGCCGGCGGTTCGCTTGCTAGCACAGTATGCAAGCTGATTTGCTGATTGACTATAGCCCCTGCCCAGGCTATCGTAAGCACCGCATTCTATCGTAGCATCGCATTCCTTCGCCAACAAATCAAATATATTCGGCTGGAGTCTTTTCAGTCAAGAAAACTTGCAGATAAGGGTTTCCCAATACGGGCTACAAAACTGCTATCACAGTTCAAAACCCATGTTGAAGGTAAACTATTTCCTTTAAGCTTTTACGATTGTTGGGACCAAAAAGCAAATGCTATCAAGGCATGAAATGCTCGTTTTTCGAGACGCAAGGCCTTACCTGTTGAATTGAAACTTGCGCGCCACTTTCGCAAAAAAAAATCGTGGCAGCAAAATATGGCTGCAAACAGAATTTGGCAGTACATTATGAAGTTTTCTTTAAAAATTACGTTGTTTTGATGCAGAAAATGCAGTTTTAAGTACAATAATTATCAAAGTATTCATTATGGAGCAATATTAGGTTCCTATACTTGTTTTCAGGATGGGCAAACTTTCGTGACTGGGGGGGGGGGGGGGAGGGGGAGGGCAATTCTGCTGACTGCGGGGGCATTCCCCCCGTTAACATGTTAAAATAGGCATTGCGGGCAGAGGTGTTTGACTCACCGTCCAGGACTACCGCATGGATAAAGTAAGTATGGTTAGGAATCATACGCGATTTAGCGACCACAGAGCGGTACTAGCTGTCGTTTTGTAGTACGGGAAACGGCCTACCACGGGGACGTTCCTACATATATGGGTACAAATTACCAGACATTATGTCCATCGGTGGAACCAACATGTCATAAGTGCTTGTGAGAGCTTCCCGAATGCATTTAAACTTAATTTGGTTCATCCCACAATCACCGGAAGGCGGGAAACCATGCGACGGGGCGGCCGTCTCAGCGTTGCGGCCGACCACGGGGCGGGCGGTATACTAGCTGTCGTTTTCGTAGTACGGGAAACGGCAGCGGCTGCACATGGTCGCGGATAACAATAGAAAGTGGGCGGAGTTACCTATCCATACTTACTTTATCCATGACCACCGTGTGCCATTTGTCGGTTCGCAGCCGGTCTCCGAGAGGAGCGGGCAGGGGTGTTTGACTCACCGTCCAGGACCACCGTCTCCCATTTGTCTGTGCGCACCCGGTCTCTGAGGATGAGCGGGCAGGGGTGTTTGACTCACCGTCCAGGACCACCGTCTCCCATTTGTCTGTGCGCACCCGGTCTCTGAGGATGAGCGCATCCTGGCCGGAGAAGTCGGCTGCAGTTCCCACATACAGCTGGCCGTCTGAAACCGGACAATCGTCAATCGGAAATCGTCACTCGGCAATCGTCACTCGGCAATCGTCACTCAGCATTCGGCATTCGGCATTCGGCATTCGGCAATATTCATTCGGGATTCGTCATTCGGAATTCGTGAGGCTGGATTCACGGCTATAGCCAAAGATGTCCGAATGGCGCCGAAGTATTTATCCCGCGGGGAATACGCCTTTCATCTGTTCAGCGGAACGGCAGCGTTTCCGGAAAGCTGATATCAATGTGTTATTGGTTTGACGAGACATATATAGACCGTGAAAAGGACGCCCTTAACTCGATTGGTTTTCGCGGATGGCTGAACAATGCATGAACATATCCGGAACATATCCATAATGGACTCTAATGATGTCAACACGGAATTCCGATTCGAGTTTAATCAGTGGTGAGCGTGAGGAAGATTTAACCGATGATTGGCCTATTGATGTGTATTGATATAACAAACAACCCAAATCATCAGTGCTCGCGAAAACCTATAATAATGCCATCACCAATCGATCACAAAATCGCAATTCAGCACAACTATGTCTGCGTCCACGAGTCCACATACCGGAAGATAAAGAACTTTGCAGAACTTCTGTCGCTTTCCGACATAATGAACGACGCCGCCGGCCTCTTTATGATCTCCTCAACGCCGCCATCAGCGACCACATCCCGCTGGTGCGTCTACGACGCCGTCAACCGCCCTGGTTCAACCGGGAGATCCATGCGGCGCTGAAGGAGAAGGCAGGAGCCCACAGGAGGAGGATCAGAGGACAAGGACCCCGGAAACCGAGGCACTGTTTCGCAACAAGCGTAGACCTATTAAACGGCTGGCTCGCGCGAAATTTTATCAGTATTTAAAGGGTCTGACGGACGATCTTAAAACCAACCCCCAGCGTCTTTGGACCTTTTTAAAATGTGCGAAGGGCAAATACAGTGAGCTTCCCTACCTGGTCGATGGTGATGTGAAGGTGATTGATGATAGGGAAAAGGCCGAAGTCCTCAACAGTACGTTTGCTGCTAAGTTCAGTGAATCGACTGCAGTAGAGGCGCCCTCTCCTCCTGACTACCAGCTGCACCCATTGTGCTCGTTCCATGTGTCGGTGGAAAGTGTCCCAGAAATACTCAGCAGTGTTAATCGGCATAAGGTATGCGGACCTGACAACATCAGTGGGCGAGACGAGATGTATTTATTAGCGAGTGTGCTGAAGAATTGGCCGTACCTGTGACAAAGATTTGCAGTTTATCTTTTGAGCAGGGCGTCGTTCCTGACCTTTGAAAATGTGCGAATATTGTCCCAATTAACAAGAAAGGCACGAAAAGCTCACCTTCGAACTATCGTTCAGTATCATTGATGCCCATTTTGAGTAAAGTGATAGAGCGAGTTGTTTTTACCTCGCTGTTCGGCCATGTTAGACCGGCACTCGCCGAGAGACAGCACGGTTCAATGCCAGGTCGGTCATGCGCGTCTAACCTGTGCACGATGTTGCAAGAAGCCATGAGCAACATATCCGCTGGATCCCAGACCGATGTGATATATACTGACTACAGTTCAGCTTTTCAAAGCGTTAATCATAAACCAGTAAGGCGCCGTAGTTGGCGATGAACGAGCGAGCGCCAAGGAAATGCATGGGGAATTTCAACTCGATCGGGCAAGTAGTTTCTGAGATACAAAAAGGGTGCACACGTGCGCACGTGCAGAGGCACCCACCCACCTTTGACTTGTGGGAAAGTGGGAGCTCAGAGGTCCTTAACCACACACCAAATTTGAACACAATCGGCTCAGCCGTTCCAGAGATATACCATAGGGGTGTGCACGTGCGCACGTGCAAAGCCACCCCACCCCTGACTTGTGGAAAGGCGGCGGCTGAGAGGTCCCTAACCACACATCAAATTTGAACACAATCGGCTCAGCTGTTCCTGAGATACAGAATAGGGGTGTACACGTGCGCACGTGCAGAAGCACCCACCTCGACTTGTGGGAAACTGGCGGCTGAGAGGTCCCTAACCACACACCAAATTTGAACACAATCGGCTCAGCCGTTCCTGAGATATAGAATAGGGATGTGCACGTGCGCACGTGCAGTCACCCCACCCCTGAGTTGCGTGGAAGTGGCGGATGAAGGGTCCCTAACCACACACGACATTTGCACATAATCTGCCCAGCCGTTGCGGAGTTATTGCGAGAAAATACTTTTTCAACACCCCTCACGCGGTACTGGTCTCAGTCAAAATGAGTCGGCACTGGTCTCAAACAGGGTAGGTTAGATGGGGCTGATAAGCCCCATGACCATGTCCATGTCCACTTGCCAATCGGACGTGCGGTTGCAGAGATATGAGCTTCTCAAAAGCGTCACCACGGGCCGGGCCGGGCCGGGTCGGGCCGCTCATAATCAGATTTTTCCTATACACCACGGAAGAACGAGCGAGCGCTTCGCGCTCGCTCGTAATTACTCATCCACAAGCTAGTGAACTCTTTCCACGTTTCGGCCAAAGCGATCGACTTAGAGTGGACGGCAAAAACGATGTCAGGCATCTACAGCATCAGCTTGATCAGCTGTGTAGATGGTAAACGACATGGGGCCTGAACTTGGGCCCACTGAAATGCAAAGTCCTGACTTTGTCTCTGCGATGCAATCCCATCGTCGGCGGGTATACTCTTAGAGGAGTTGTACTGGAAACAGTGTCTGTGATGCGTGACTTGGGTGTTTTCCTGGATCAAAAGTTGACTTTCGGCGACCATGTTGACGCGACAGTGCGGACAGCCAACAGGACATTGGGGCTGCTGACCAGGTCCTTCCAGACCGGAAAGCGAGGTTGACCGTTGCGTGACTGTGATACAAAGGCTGTGATATGTTCTTATTATGCCAACGTGCGATTCATTTCAAACGCTGAAGCTTCTTGATCTATTGACGCGGCTTATTGACACTTGTTTGCGACGCAAATGTTGTGCTATTCCAATGTATGACGAAGGTATTAAAATAACCCTATTGTGTAGAAATACCCGATAACGTGAAATAAATAAATACATAAATAAATAAATAAATAAATAAATAAATAAATAAATAAATAAATAAATAAATAAATAAATAAATAAATAAATAAATAAATAAATAAATAAATAAATAAATAAATAAATAAATAAATAAATAAATAAATAAATAAATACATAAATAAATAAATAAATAAATAAATACATAAATAAATAAATAAATAAATAACTAAATAAATAAATGTTAGAACACTGCAGCAGCGTGGTGTGGAGCGGAGCGGCTGACACGCATATGAAAAGGCTTGAGAGCGCGTCCAGCATAAGTTTGTAATGTGGTTAGGTGGCCGGTGTCGCGCAACAGATGTCTCACTCCAGTACGATAATTTATTACTGGCTTTTAGAGTCGGGACCTTGGCGAACCGGCGCACATTGGGCGGGCAGCGGCATTTAGCGCGACATAATTGTGTATCTACTTTCCCTGGGATTCAGATGTCTTACATCAATATGAGCTTGCATAAGATGCTGTCTGATGCATTCACGATTGCCTTGCGGAGATTCTCCGCATTTTTTATCATAAACATCACAACCTGAAGTGTTGCAAAATAGCCGCACAAGACAACTGTAAATTGACCCGAACTCTGGTGCGACAGCTCTGACGTATATACAGGTTATGAAAATAACTATGAAAATAACTCGTTCAGCATTGTAATTTGTATGTTATTTCACTTTGAGCTTTGAAGAAAAAAGTACAGCACATGATGCCGGTTCCGCTTCTCCGTTCAAAGTTCCGTGTTAAAGCTCACCTATACGAAAAACGATTCATGCTGGCGGATATATATTGTCATTTTCGGATTCCATGGACAATTTTGTGTCTAACTACAACCATTGTTTGCATCGAGTAGAAAGTCACAAAAATGACATATGTCGCGCTAAATGCCGCTGCCCGCCCATTGTGCGGCGGGAGGAACATGACATTATGTTCATCCGAAATGTCCATCGCCCCTTCATTGACTCGTCTTTTCTGTTGGAACACCTGCCTCTTGCAGTGGCAGCTCGGCTGTTCCGCAATAGACCTGTCTTTCACATTCCGTTCGGCAGGACAAATACTGTTAACCCCCCCCATTGGCTGGGGGGGGGGGGTGTTTAACGCCCCCCTGATGAATTTTCGCAATCGCTGAAAAACTAATAGCGCTATCAGCGTGAAACTTCGGGTACCTTCTTATAAATCATTGTTACGTCTTGTGTGCAAAAATGAAGAAATGTCGTCGATTTTTTTATCTCTCGAGTTATAGCGAATTTAGTGACATCACTACACACGAGTTGTACACCAAAATCAGCTAAGCTAAGGGGTGGGGCTGGGGGGGGGGGGGGTTGCTGTCGGCGTTGGTGTGGGGTGCTTTCGGCGGCGGTTTAGGGTGGTGTGGGGTGCCGTGGAGTGCAGTGTGGGGTGCCGTGGAGTGCAGTGTGGGGAGCCGTGGAGTGCAGTGTGGAGTGCAGAGTGGAGTGCAATGTGGGGTGCCGTGGAGTGCAGTGTGGGGTGCCGTGGAGTGCAGTGGAGTGCAGTGTGGGGTGCCGTGAAGTACAGTGTGGGGTGCCGTGAAGTGCAGTGTGGGGTACCGTGGAGTGCAGTGTGGGGTGCCGTGGAGTGCAGTGTGGGGTACCGTGGAGTGCAGTGTTGGGTGCCGTGGAGTGGGGTGTGGGGTACCGTGGAGTGCAGTGTGGGGTGCCGTGGAGTGGGGTGTGGGGTGCCGTGGAGTGCAGTGTTGGGTGCCGTGGAGTGCAGTGTGGGGTACCGTGGAGTGCAGTGTGGGGTGCCGTGGAGTGGGGTGTGGGGTGCCGTGGAGTGCAGTGTTGGGTGCCGTGGAGTGCAGTGTGGGGTACCGTGGAGTGCAGTGTGGGGTGCCGTGGAGTGCAGTGTGGGGTACCGTGGAGTGCAGTGTGGGGTGCCGTGGAGTGCAGTGTGGGGTACCGTGGAGTGCAGTGTGGGGTACCGTGGAGTGCAGTGTGGGGTGCCGTGGAGTGCAGTGTGGGGTACCGTGGAGTGCAGTGTGGGGTGCCGTGGAGTGCAGTGTGGGGTATCGTGGAGTGCAGTGTGGGGTGCCGTGGAGTGGGGTGTGGGGTGCCGTGGAGTGCAGTGTTGGGTGCCGTGGAGTGCAGTGTGGGGTACCGTGGAGTGCAGTGTGGGGTGCCGTGGAGTGCAGTGTGGGGTACCGTGGAGTGCAGTGTGGGGTGCCGTAGGGTGCCGCGGAGTGCAGTGGAGTGCAGTGTGGGGTGCCGTGGAGTGCAGTGTTGGGTGCCGTGGAGTGCAGTGTGGGGTACCGTGGAGTGCAGTGTGGGGTGCCGTAGGGTGCCGCGGAGTGCAGTGGAGTGCAGTGTGGGGTGCAGTGGAGTGCAGTGTGGGGTGCCGTGGAGTGCTGTTTGGGGTGTCGTGGAGGACAGTGTGGGGTGCAGTGGAGTGCAGTGTGGGGTGTCGTGGAGGACAGTGTGGGGTGCCGTGGAGTGCAGTGTGGGGTACCGTGGAGTGCAGTGTGGGGTGCCGTGGAGTGGGGTGTGGGGTGCCGTGGAGGACAGTGTGGGGTGCAGTGGAGTGCAGTGTGGGGTGCCGTGGAGGACAGTGTGGAGTGCAGTGGAGTGCAGTGTCGCGTGCAGTGGAGTGCAGTGTGGGGTGTCGTGGAGGACAGTGTTGGGTGCCGTGGAGTGCAGTGTGGGGTACCGTGGAGTGCAGTGTGGGGTGCCGTGGAGGACAGTGTGGGGTGCAGTGGAGTGCAGTGTGGGGTGCAGTGGAGTGCAGTGTTGGGTGCCGTGGAGTGCAGTGTGGGGTACCGTGGAGTGCAGTGTGGGGTGCCGTAGGGTGCCGTGGAGTGCAGTGTGGAGTGCAGTGGAGTGCAGTGGAGTGCAGTGTGGGGTGCCGTGGAGTGCCGTGGAGTACAGTGTGGGGTGCCGTGGAGTGCAGTGGAGTGCAGTGTGGGGTGCCGTGAAGTGCAGTGTGGGATGCCGTGGAGTGCAGTGGAGTGCAGTGCGGGGTGCTGTGGAGTGCCGTGGAGTGCAGTGTGGGGTGCCGTGGAGTGCAGTGGAGTGCAGTGTGGAGTGCAGTGGAGTGCCGTGGAGTGTAGTGTGGAGTGCCGTGGAGTGCAGTTGTGGAGTGCAGTGGAGTGCCGTGGAGTGCAGTGTGGGGTGCCGTGGAGTGCAGTGTGGAGTGCAGTGGAGTGCAGTGGAGTGCAGTGTGGGGTGCCGTGGAGTGCAGTGGAGTGCAGTGTGGGGTGCCGTGGAGTGCAGTGTGGGGTACAGTGGAGTGCCGTGTGGGGTGCCGTGGAGTGCAGTGTGGAGTGCCGTGGAGTGCAGTGGAGTGCAGTGTGGGGTGCCGTGGAGTGCCGTGGAGTGCAGTGTGGGGTACCGTGGAGTGCAGTGTGGGGTGCCGTGGGGTGCCGCGGAGTGCAGTGGAGTGCAGTGTGGGGTGCAGTGGAGTGCAGTGTGGGGTGCCGTGGAGTGCAGTTTGGGGTGTCGTGGAGTGCAGTGTCGGGTGCAGTGGAGTACAGTGTGGGGTGCCGTGGAGTGCAGTGTGGAGTGCAGTGGAGTGCAGTGGAGTGCAGTGTGGGGTGCCGTGGAGTGCAGTGTGGTGCAGTGTGGGGTGCCGTGGAGTGCAGTGTGGGGTACAGTGGAGTGCCGTGTGGGGTACCGTGGAGTGCAGTGTGGAGTGCCGTGGAGTGCAGTGGAGTGCAGCGTGGGGTGCCGTGGAGTGCCGTGGAGTACAGTGTGAGGTGCCGTGGAGTGCAGTGGAGTCCAGTGTGGGGTGCCGTGAAGTGCAGTGTGGGATGCCGTGGAGTGCAGTGGAGTGCAGTGCGGGGTGCTGTGGAGTGCCGTGGAGTGCAGTGTGGGGTGCCGTGGAGTGCAGTGTGGAGTGCAGTGGAGTGCAGTGTGGAGTGCAGTGGAGTGCCGTGGAGTGTAGTGTGGAGTGCCGTGGAGTGCAGTGTGGAGTGCAGTAGAGTGCCGTGGAGTGCAGTGTGGGGTGCCGTGGAGTGCAGTGTGGAGTGCAGTGGAGTGCAGTGGAGTGCAGTGTGGGGTGCCGTGGAGTGCAGTGGAGTGCAGTGTGGGGTGCCGTGGAGTGCAGTGTGGGGTACAGTGGAGTGCCGTGTGGGGTGCCGTGGAGTGCAGTGTGGAGTGCCGTGGAGTGCAGTGGAGTGCAGTGTGGGGTGCCGTGGAGTGCCGTGGAGTACAGTGTGGGGTGCCGTGGAGTGCAGTGTGGGGTTCCGTGGAGTGCAGTGGAGTGCAGTGTGGGGTGCTGTGGAGTGCCGTGGAGTGCAGTGTGGGGTGCCGTGGAGTGCAGTGGAGTGCAGTGTGGGGTGCCATGGAGTGCCGAGGAGTGCCGTGGAGTGCAGTGTGGGGTGTCGTGGAGTGCAGTGTCGGGTGCCGTGGAGTGCAGTGTGGGGTGCCGTGGAGTGCCGTGTGGGGTGCCGTGGAGTGCAGTGTGGGGTGCCGTGGAGTGCAGTGGAGTGCAGTGGGGGTGCTGTGGAGTGCCGTGGAGTACAGTGTGGGGTGCCGTGGAGTTCAGTGGAGTGCAGTGTGGGGTGCCGTGGAGTGCCGTGGAGTGCCGTGGAGTGCAGTGTGGGGTGCCGTGGAGTGCAGTGTGGGGTGCCGTGGAGTGCAGTGTGGGATGCCGTGGAGTGCCGTGGAGTGCAGTGTGGGGTGCCGTGGAGTGCAGTGGAGTGCAGTATGGGGGGCCGTGGAGCGCAGTGTGGAGTGCCGTGGAGTGCAGTGTGGGGTGCCGTGGAGTGCAGTGTGGAGTGCCGTGGAGTGCAGTGTGGGGTGCCGTGGAGTGCAGTGTGGGGTGCCGTGGAGTGCAGTGTGGGGTGCCGTGGAGTGCAGTGTGGGGTGCCGTGGAGCGCAGTGTGGAGTGCCGTGGAGTGCAGTGTGGGGTGCCGTGGAGTGCAGTGTGGGGTGCCGTGGAGTGCAGTGTGGGGTGCCGTGTAGCGCAGTGTGGGGTGCCGTGGAGTGCAGTGTGGGGTGCCGTGGAGTGCAGTGTGGGGTGCCGTGGAGTGCAGTGTGGGGTACCGTGGAGTGCAGTGTGGGGTGCCGTGGAGTGCAGTGTGGGGTGCCGTGGAGTGCAGTGTGGGGTGCCGTGGAGTGCAGTGTGGGGTACCGTGGAGTGCAGTGTGGGGTGCCGTGGAGCGCAGTGTGGGGTGCCGTGGAGTGCAGTGTGGGGTGCCGTGGAGTGCAGTGTGGGGTGCCGTGGAGTGCAGTGTGGGATGCCGTGGAGTGCCGTGGAGTACAGTGTGGGGTGCCGTGGAGTGCAGTGTGGGGTGCCATGGAGCGCAGTGTGGGGTGCCGTGGAGTGCAGTGTGGGGTGCCGTGGAGTGCAGTGTGGGGTGCCGTGGAGCGCAGTGTGGGGTGCCGTGGAGTGCAGTGTGGAGTGCCGTGGAATGCAGTGTGGGGTGCCGTGGAGTGCAGTGTGGGGTGCAGTGGAGTGCAGTGTGGGGTGCCGTGGAGTGCAGTGTGGGGAGCCGTGGAATGCAGTGGAGTACAGTGTGGGGTGCCGTGGAGTGCAATGTGGGGTGCCGTGGAGTGCAGTGTGGGGTGCCGTGGAGTGCAGTGTGGGGTGCAGTGTAGTGCAGTGTGTGGTGCCGTGGAGTGCAGTGTGTGGTGCCGTGGAGTGTAGTGTGGGGTGCAGTGGAGTGCAGTGTGAGGTGCCGTGGAGTGCAGTGTGGGGTGCCGTGGAGTGCAGTGTGGGGTGCAGTGGAGTGTAGTGTGGGGTGCCGTGGAGTGCAGTGTGGGGTGCCGTGGAGTGCAGTGTGGGGTGCCGTGGAGTGCAGTGTGGTGTGCAGTGGAGTGCAGTGTGGGGTGCCGTGGAGTGCAGTGTGGGGTGCCGTGGAGTGCAGTGTGGGGTGCCGTGGAGTGCAGTGGAGTGCAGTGGAGTGCAGTGTGGGGAGCCGTGGAGTGCAGTGTGGGGTGCCGTGGAGTGCCGTGTGGGGTGCCGTGGAGTGCAGTGTGGGGTGCCGTGGAGTGCAGTGTGGGGTTCCGTGGAGTGCAGTGTGGGGTGCCGTGGAGTGCAGTGGAGTGTAGTGTGGGGTGCCGTGGAGTGCAGTGTGGGGTGCCGTGGAGTGCAGTGTGGGGTGCCGTGGAGTGCAGTGTAGTGTGGAGTGCCGTGGAGTGCAGTGTGGGGTTCCGTGGAGTGCAGTGTGGGGTGCCGTGGAGTGCAGTGTGGGGTGCCGTGGAGTACAGTGTGGGGTGCCGTGGAGTGCAGTGTGGGGTGCCGTGGATGGAGTGCAGTGGAGTGCAGTGTGGGGTGCCGTGGAGTGCAGTGGAGTGCAGTGTGGGGTGCCGTGGAGTGCATTGTGGGGTGCCGTGGAGTACAGTGGGGGTGCCGTGGAGTGCAGTGTGGGGTGCCGTGGAGTGCAGTGTGGGGAGCCGTGGAGTGCAGTGTGGGGTGCCGTGGAGTGCAGTGTGGGGTGGCGTGGAGTGCCGTGGCGTGCAGTGTGGGGTGCCGTGGAGTGCAGTGTAGTGTGGAGTGCCGTGGAGTGCAGTGTGGGGTGCCGTGGAGTGCAGTGGAGTGCAGTGTGGGGTGCCGTGGAGTGCAGTGTGGGGTACCGTGGAGTGCAGTGTGGGGTGCCGTGGAGTGCAGTGTGGGGTGCCGTGGAGTGCAGTGTGGGGTGCCGTGGAGTGCAGTGTGGGGTGCCGTGGAGTGCAGTGTGGGGTGCCGTGGAGTGCAGTGTGGAGTGCCGTGGAGTGCAGTGGGGGGGGGGGGGGTGCCGTGGAGTGCAGTGGAGTGCAGTGTGGGGTGCCGTGGAGTGCAGTGTGGGGTGCCGTGGAGTGCAGTGGAGTGCAGTGTGGGGTGCCGTGGAGTGCAGTGTGGGGTGCCGTGGAGTGCAGTGGGGTGCAGTGGAGTGCAGTGTGGGGTGCGGTGGAGTGCAGTGTGGGGTGCCGTGGAGTGCTGTGTGGGGTACCGTGGAGTGCATTGTGGGGTGCCGTGGAGTGCAGTGTGGGGTGCCGTGGAGTGCAGTGTGGGGTGCCGTGGAGTGCAGTGTGGGGTGCCGTGGAGTGCAGTGTGGGGTGCCGTGGAGTGCAGTGTGGGGTGCCGTGGAATGCAGTGTGGGGTGCCGTGGAGTGCAGTGGAGTGCAGTGTGGGGTGCCGTGGAGTGCCGTGGAGTGCAGTGGGGGGTGCCGTGGAGTGCAGTGGGGGTGCCGTGGGGTGCAGTGTGGGGTGCCGTGGAGTGCAGTGGAGTGTAGTGTGGGGTGCCGTGGAGTGCAGTGTGGAGTGCCGTGGAATGCAGTGTGGGGTGCCGTGGAGTGCAGTGTGGGGAGCCGTGGAGTGCAGTGTGGGGTGCCGTGGAGTGCAGTGGAGTGCAGTGTGGGGTGCCGTGGAGTGTAGTGTGGGGTGCCATGGAGTGCAGTGTGGGGTGCCGTGGAGTGCAGTGGAGTGCAGTGTGGGGTGCCGTGGAGTGCCGTGGAGTGCAGTGTGGGGTGCCGTGGAGTGCCGTGGAGTGCAGTGTGGGGTGCCGTGGAGTGCAGTGTGGGGTGCCGTGGAGTGCAGTGGGGTGCAGTGGAGTGCAGTGTGGGGTGCTGTGGAGTGCAGTGTGGGGTGCCGTGAAGTGCAGTGTGGGGTACCGTGTAGTGCAGTGTGGGGTGCCGTGGAGTGCAGTGTGGGGTGCCGTGGAGTGCAGTGTGGGGTGCCGTGGAGTGCAGTGTGGGGTGCCGTGGAATGCAGTGTGGGATGCCGTGGAGTGCAGTGGAGTGCAGTGTGGGGTGCCGTGGAGTGCCGTGGAGTGCAGTGGGGGGTACCGTGGAGTGCAGTGGGGGTACCGTGTGGTGCAGTGTGGGGTGCCGTGGAGTGCAGTGGAGTGCAGTGTGGGGTGCCGTGGAGTGCAGTGTGGAGTGCCGTGGAATGCAGTTTGGGGTGCCGTGGAGTGCAGTGTGGGGAGCCGTGGAGTGCAGTGTGGGGTGCCGTGGAGTGCAGTGGAGTGCAGTGTGGGGTGCCGTGGAGTGCCGTGGAGTGCATTGTGGGGTGCCGTGGAGTGCCGTGGAGTGCAGTGTGGAATGCCGTGGAGTGCCGTGGAGTGCAGTGTGGGGTGCCGTGGAGTGCAGTGTGGGGTGCCGTGGAGGGCAGTGTGGGGTGCCGTGGAGTGCAGTGTGGGGTGCCGTGGAGTGCAGTGTGGGGTGCCGTGGAGTGCAGCGTGGAGTGCCGTGGAGTGCAGTGTGGGGTACCGTGGAGTGCAGTGTGGAGTGCCGTGGAGTGCAGTGTGGGGTGCTGTGGAGTGCAGTGTGGGGTGCCGTGGAGTGCAGTGTGGGGTACCGTGGAGTGCAGTGTGGGGTGCCGTGGAGTGCAGTGTGGGGTGCCGTGGAGTGCAGTGTGGGGTGCCGTGGAGTGCAGTGTGGGGTGCCGTGGAGTGCAGTGGAGTGCAGTGTGGGGTGCCGTGGAGTGCAGTGTGGGATGCCGTGGAGTGCAGTGCGGGGGGCCGTGTAGTGCAGTGTGGGGTGCCGTGGAGTGCAGTGTGGGGTGCCGTGGAGTGCAGTGTGGGGTGCCGTGGAGTGCAGTGGAGTGCAGTGTGGGGTGCCGTGGAGTGCCGTGGAGTGCCGTGGAGTGCAGTGTGGGGTGCCGTGGAGTGCAGTGTGGGGTGCCGTGGAGGGCAGTGTGGGGTGCAGTGTGGGGTGCCGTGGAGTGCAGTGTGGGGTGCCGTGGGGTGCAGTGTGGGGTGCCGTGGAATGCAGTGGAGTACAGTGTGGGGTGCCGTGGAGTGCCGTGGAGTGCTGTGTGGGGTGCCATGGAGTGCAGTGTGGGGTGCCGTGGAGTGCAGTGTGGGGTGCCGTGGAGTACAGTGTGGGGTGCCGTGGAGTGCAGTGTGGAGTGCCGTGGAATGCAGTGTGGGGTGCCGTGGAGTGCAGTGTGGGGTGCCGTGGAATGCAGTGTGGGGTGCCGTGGAGTGCAGTGTGGGGAGCCGTGGAGTGCAGTGTGGGGTGCCGTGGAGTGCAGTGTGGGGTGCCGTGGAGTGCAGTGTGGGGTGCCGTGGAGTGCAGTGTGGGGTGCCGTGGAGTGCAGTGTGGGGTGCCGTGGAGTGCAGTGTGTGGTGCTGTAGAGTGCAGTGTGGAGTGCCGTGGAGTGCAGTGTGGAGTGCCGTGGAGTGCAGTGTGTGGTGCTGTGGAGTGCAGTGTGGGGTGCCGTGGTGTGCAGTGTGGGGTACCGTGGAGTGCAGTGTGGGGTGCCGTAGAGTGCAGTGTGGGGTGCTGTAGAGTGCAGTGTGGAGTGCCGTGGAGTGCAGTGTGGAGTGCCGTGGAGTGCAGTGTGTGGTGCTGTGGAGTGCAGTGTGGGGTGCCGTGGTGTGCAGTGTGGGGTACCGTGGAGTGCAGTGTGGGGTGCCGTGGAGTGCAGTGTGGGGTGCCGTGGAGTGCAGTGTGGGGTGCCGTGGAGTGCAGTGTGGGGTGCCGTGGTGTGCAGTGTGGGGTGCCGTGGAGTGCAGTGTGGGGTGCCGTGGAGTGCAGTGTGGGGTGCCGTGGAGTGATGTGTAGAGGCCGTGGAGTGCAGTGTGGGGTGCCATGGAGTGCAGTGTGGGGTGCCGTGGAGTGCCGTGTGGGGTGCCGTGGAGTGCATTGTGGGGTGCCGTGGAGTGCAGTGTGGAGTGCCGTGGAGTGCAGTGTGGGGTGCCGTGTAGTGCGGTGTGGGGTGCCGTGGAGGACAGTGTGGGGTGCAGTGGGGGGTGCAGTGGAGTGCAGTGTGGGGTGCCGTGGGTGCAGTGTGGGGTGCCGTGGAGTGCAGTGGAGTGCAGTGTGGGGTGCCGTGGAGTGCAGTGTGGGGTGCCGTGGAGTGCAGTGTGGAGTGCCGTGGAGTGTCGTGTGGGGTGCCGTGGAGTGCATTGTGGGGTGCCGTGGAGTGCAGTGTGGAGCGCCGTGGAGTGCAGTGTGGGGTGCCGTGGAGTGCATTGTGGGGTGCCGTGGAGTGCAGTGTGGAGTGCAGTGGAGTGCAGTGTGGGGTGCCGTGGAGTGCAGTGTGGGGTGCCGTGGAGGACAGTGTGGGGTGCAGTGTGGGGTGCAGTGGAGTGCAGTGTGGGGTGCCGTGGGGTGCAGTGTGGGGTGCCGTGGAGTGCAGTGGAGTGCAGTGTGGGGTGCCGTGGAGTGCAGTGTGTGGTGCGCCGTGGAGTGCAGTGTAGGGTGCGGTGGAGTGTTGTGTGGGGTGCCGTGGAGTGCAGTGTGGGGTGCCGTGGAGTGCAGTGTGGGGTGCCGTGGAGTGCAGTGTGGAGTGCCGTGGAATGCAGTGTGGGGTGCCGTGGAGTGCAGTGTGGGGAGCCGTGGAGTGCAGTGTGGGGTGCCGTGGAGTGCAGTGTGGGGTGCCGTGGAGTGCAGTGTGGAGTGCCGTGGAGTGCAGTGTGGGGTGCCGTGGAGTGCAGTGTGGGGTGCCGTGGAGTGCAGTGTGGGGTGCCGTGGAGTGCAGTGTGGGGTGCCGGGTGCTGTCGGCGGCAGTGTGGGTTGCCGGGTGCTGTCGGCGGCAGTGTGGGGTGCCGGGTGCTGTCGGCGGCAGTGTGGGGTGCCGGGTGCTGTCGGCGGCAGTGTGGGGTGCCGGGTGCCGTGGAGTGCAGTGTGGGGTGCCGGGTGCTGTCGGCGGCAGTGTGGGGTGCCGTGGAGTGCAGTGTGGGGTGCCGTGGAGTGCAGTGTGAGGTGCCGGGTGCTGTCGGCGGCAGTGTGAGGTGCCGGGTGCTGTCGGCGGCAGTGTGGGGTGCCGGGTGCTGTCGGCGGCAGTGTGGGGTGTCGGGTGCTGTCGGCGACAGTGTGGGGTGTCGGGTGCTGTCGGCGACAGTGTGGGGTGCCGGGTGCTGTCGGCGGCAGTGTGGGGTGCCGGGTGCTGTCGGCGGCAGTGTGGGGTGCCGGGTGCTGTCGGCGGCAGTTGTGGGGTGCCGGGTGCTGTCGGCGGCAGTGTGAGGTGCCGGGTGCTGTCGGCGGCAGTGTGGGGTGCCGGGTGCTGTCGGCGGCAGTGTGGGGTGCCGGGTGCTGTCGGCGGCAGTGTGGGGGGTGCCGTGTGCTGTCGGCGGCAGTGTGGGGTGCCGGGTGCTGTCAGCGGCAGTGTGGGGTGTCGGGTGCTGTCGGCGACAGTGTGGGGTGCCGGGTGCTGTCGGCGGCAGTGTGGGGTGCCGTGGAGTGCAGTGTGGGGTGCCGCGGAGTGCAGTGTGGGGTGCCGTGTGCTGTCGGCGGCAGTGTGGGGTGCCGGGTGCTGTCGGCGGCAGTGTGGGGTGTCGGGTGCTGTCGGCGACAGTGTGGGGTGCCGGGTGCTGTCGGCGGCAGTGTGGGGTGCCGTGGAGTGCAGTGTGGGGTGCCGTGGAGTGCAGTGTGAGGTGCCGTGTGCTGTCGGCGGCAGTGTGGGGTGCCGGGTGCTGTCGGCGGCAGTGTGGGGTGCCGGGTGCTGTCGGCGGCAGTGTTGCCGGCCGGTAATTGGCTGCGTTGTTATCCACAGGCTCTGATCAGGAGTTGGCCCAACTTGCGGCGCTGACGAGCCAAGCTGTTGTCATTCGAGACGAGGCTTGCAGCGAGACCGAGAGAGACCACCGGCGCCGCACGCCGACTTTGATCTGCCGACTTTAATCCTTTTCACCGGGAGCGGAGGATCGGGGGCCGAGATGAAACGGAACCGCCGGCCGGGTCTGCTCGTTCACTGCGAGGACCAGATGGCACGAATGAGGGCCGGATGGGACGGGTTCGGCGCTGATTGTCAGGTGACGGTGCCGACAGCGAGCCTCTCGCTCTGATCATCACATATACTATCTCCAAACGATGCTCGTTAGTCATGGCCGTCGGAGGCGGGGGACGGGTGGGACACGTCCCCCAAACATTTTCAGATTTAAACATTATGCTTATGGGCGTTGCATGGAAAGAATTGACTTCAAAATGCCTCCGCCCCCCCCCCCCCCCCCCCTCCCAACTTTCAGAAGGTAGCGACGCCGTTGTCGGTAGTGGTTACATTGCAATGTTATCGAGACCTTCAGCAGACGGCCGCTGGTGGACACAGTGGTCAGAACCAAAACAAAACCACATATCCGTCACATTTTCACACACAAAAAAAGATCATATGAAAGACACGTCGACAATTAGAATGGATCCATATGTAATACGATGCCATTAGTTTATGTCTAGAAGTTTTCTCCAGCGACTCAGCACCACCGCTGTGTTGATCCGACACGTCGCCTCTGCTGCCCCTGTCCGCTGTCGTCCGAGGAAGCCAGCGGGGCTGTCCTGACCGGCAAACCGCCTTCCCAGCGGAACTCCACCGCGCCGGCGGCCACAAAAGCGACATGGAGAGATATTGTCTCGCAGACGCGGCGAGTGGCGAGAAGTCCGAGACACACTTCATTTCACGACGCTGCGCTGTGGGCTCAGCCGCCATTTCCCTGGGCGAAACGACCCCCAACTTCGGTCATAAGGCGGTGATCCAGCCGAAGAATGGCAGAAATCGGGAGGAGGTGATGCCTAAATAGCTCAGAGCAGATACTGTTGCTCTGTACCAGTCAGGGGCGTAGCTTCGCCACACAAGTTGGGGGGGGGGGGGGGGGGGGGGGACAGAGCTTGCACAACAAAATCGTTTTAAGTACCATCAAAATCCACAAAATGCCGATTTCTCTCAGGATTTGACCCACTTCTTCGTCAAAGTTGGGGGGGGGGGGGGGGGCTGAAGCCCCAGTTGGGGGCTTCAGCCCCCCCCCCAACTCGACTGACTGAAGCCCCCCCCAACTGAATAGGAACCTACACCCCTGGTACACCCCTGGTACCAGTGATATTACAGAGAAAGCATCCGATGATATCGATCAATATGACAGTTAGGGACGGGTTGACCAGTTGATTAAACAGATAATTTGGTGTCCGTAGAATATCGGCTTCCCTACGTTATGTCGCATGTTAAGTCCCTATACTAAGCCCGGGATGGCTAAACTCGCAGATACCAGCCGCCATCCATGATCATTCTCGTTGCACTGTTTTCAATGGACTGCATTTCAGTAATGACACAGAGTTCCGTTTTTGTATTCGCAGATATTTTATCAGCCAGCTAAGATGCATGATTGTTCCGACTTCTGACAATCATTTGCGGGTTCATGGCATACGTCGTGGTCAACGTTCTCGGCTGAGGTGATGATATTCGTTAAGTGTGTCGACTCCATGGGTCCATAGGCTGCTGCACTCTGCAGGTCCTGATGTCCGTCCTGTCCGGGGTGGTTCGGTGCAGTCAGCGATCAGCCTGCGACAACACAGCCGACAGAGCCAGCTGAAACGTCACCCACTGTCCGGACAATACAGCCGACTGAAACGTCACCCCACTGTCCGGACAATACAGCCAGCTGAAACGTCACCCCACTGTCTGGACAATGCAGCCGACAGAGCCAGCTGAAACGTCACCCACTGTCCGGACAATACAGCCGACTGAAACGTCACCCCACTGTCCGGACAATACAGCCGACTGAAACGTCACCCACTGTCCGGACAATACAGCCGACTGAAACGTCACCCCACTGTCTGGACAATACAGCCAGCTGAAACGTCACCCCACTGTCCGGACAATACAGCCGACAGAGCCAGCTGAAACGTCACCCACTGTCCGGACAATAAAGCCGACTGAAACGTCACCCCACTGTCCGGACAATACAGCCGACTGAAACGTCACCCCACTGTCCGGACAATACAGCCGACAGAGCCAGCTGAAACGTCACCCCACTGTCCGGATAATACAGCCGACAGAGCCAGCTGAAACGTCACCCACTGTCCGGACAATACAGCCGACTGAAACGTCACCCCACTGTCCGGACAATACAGCCGACAGAGCCAGCTGAAACGTCACCCCACTGTCCGGACAATACAGCCGACTGAAACGTCACCCCACTGTCCGGACAATACAGCCGACAGAGCCAGCTGAAACGTCACCCACTGTCCGGACAATACAGCCGACTGAAACGTCACCCCACTTTCCGGACAATACAGCCGACAGAGCCAGCTGAAACGTCACCCACTGTCCGGACATAAAACCGACTGAAACGTCACCCCACTGTCCGGACAATACAGCCGACAGAGCCAGCTGAAACGTCACCCCACTGTCCGGACAATACAGCCAACTGAAACGTCATCCCACTGTTCGGACAATACAGCCGACAGAGCCAGCTGAAACGTCACCCCACTGTCCGGACAATACAGCCGACAGAGCCAGCTGAAACGTCACCCCACTGTCTGGACAAACAAGCACTTCCGACGTACAAGTTTGTGTTTGGTTTGACGCACTGTGAAATTGGCTGTTTCGTCCAGCCGACAGGGAGGGGCTGTGCTCCTCTCCCACGCACTGCAGTACAATGATGACTGCTGTGCTGGCCACATTGTACGTCGGTTAGTTGATTTATCATTACATCAGCGCGCGCGATGTATTTTGCGGCGGCTGTTTTTCAGCGCCTCAGCAGCAGGGACTCCAGATGACAGCTCCAGGGGACAACCGAGTTAACGCTCCCGGCGGCAACACGGACCAACAAGTTACCACCCATTACTCAATTGAAAGCGTGTTCCAGTAGTTTCGGGCTGCGCGGTGATCCCCTAGGAAATTGAAATGCTACTGACTCGCATTTCGTGAAACGCCGCTGCCCGGAGCCATGGCGGCTGTAATACGTTACGCCCCGCGGTCCTCGGGTGGAGGTGTCGACTGTACCTCCAGTGACGTCCCACGGTCCTCAGGTGGAGGTGTCGACTGTACCTCCAGTTACGCCCCGCGGTCCTCGGGTGGAGGTGTCGAGTGTACCTCCAGTTACGCCCCGCGGTCCTCAGGTGGAGGTATCGACTGTACGTCCAGTTACGCCCCGCGGTCCTCAGGTGGAGGTATCGACTGTACGTCCAGTTACGCCCCGCGGTCCTCGGGTGGAGGTGTCGACTGTACCTCCAGTTACGCCCCGCGGTCCTCAGGTGGAGGTGTCGACTGTACCTCCAGTTACGCCCCGCGGTCTTCAGGTGGAGGTGTCGACTGTACCCCCAGTTACGCCCCACGGTCCTCAGGTGGAGGTGTCGACTGTACCTCCAGTTACGCCCCGCGGTCCTCAGGTGGAGGTGTCGACTGTACCTCCAGTTACGCCCCGCGGTCCTCAGGTGGAGGTATCGACTGTACCTCCAGTTACGCCCCGCGGTCCTCGGGTGGAGGTGTCGACTGTACCTCCAGTGACGTCCCACGGTCCTCGGGTGGAGGTGTCGGCTGTACCTCCAGTTACGCTCCGCGGTCCTCGGGTGGAGGTGTCGAGTGTACCTCCAGTTACGCCCCGCGGTCCTCAGGTGGAGGTATCGACTGTACGTCCAGTTACGCCCCGCGGTCCTCAGGTGGAGGTATCGACTGTACGTCCAGTTACGCCCCGCGGTCCTCGGGTGGAGGTGTCGACTGTACCTCCAGTTACGCCCCGCGGTCCTCAGGTGGAGGTGTCGACTGTACCTCCAGTTACGCCCCGCGGTCTTCAGGTGGAGGTGTCGACTGTACCCCCAGTTACGCCCCACGGTCCTCAGGTGGAGGTGTCGACTGTACCTCCAGTTACGCCCCGCGGTCCTCAGGTGGAGGTGTCGACTGTACCTCCAGTTACGCCCCGCGGTCCTCAGGTGGAGGTATCGACTGTACCTCCAGTTACGCCCCGCGGTCCTCGGGTGGAGGTGTTGACTGTACCTCCAGTGACGTCCCACGGTCCTCGGGTGGAGGTGTCGGCTGTACCTCCAGTTACGCTCCGCGGTCCTCGGGTGGAGGTGTCGACTGTACCTCCAGTGACGTCCCACGGTCCTCAGGTGGAGGTGTCGACTGTACCTCCAGTTACGCCCCGCGGTCCTCGGGTGGAGGTGTCGACTGTACCTCCAGTGACGTCCCACGGTCCTCGGGTGGAGGTGTCGACTGTACCTCTAGTGGCGCCCACGGTCCTGGGGTGGAGGTGTCGACTGTACCTCCAGTGGGAATGGCTGACAACCCAGTGCAAGCGGTACCCAGCCCATTACCCTCCCCTCCACAGCGGCGGACAGCCTCCCCTCCACAGCCGGCCCCGCACGGCACGGGTCGCACCCCGCGCCGCCACATCGTGTCCATACAACACCGGGTCGCACCCCGCCGAACGGAGAGCCAAGAACAATGGGCCCGCAACCAGCGCGGCAGGAGGCAGAGAAATAACAACGCCTGTGAGGAACAACCCATCGAATACGGCCGGGTCGATACCTTCCTTCACTGTGCAGAGCCACGGATCACAGAGCCTTTCCAGGATCCTGGTGGAGCGTAGCACAAGGTGGTGCATCCAAAATATTTTTCGTCATGATTCAGGTGCTGCCCCCCTTGCAGCGAGACCGAGAGAGACCCAGACAGTGCGGCAGACAGTGCGGCAGACAGTGCGGCAGACAGTCCGGCAGACAGTCCGGCAGACAGTGCGGCAGACAGTGCGGCAGACAGTGCGGCAGACAGTGCGGCAGACAGTGCGGCAGACAGTCCGGCAGACAGTGCGGCAGACAGTGCGGCAGACAGTGCGGCAGACAGTGCGGCAGACAGTGCGGCAGACAGTCCGGCAGACAGTCCGGCAGACAGTGCGGCAGACAGTGCGGCAGACAGTGCGGCAGACAGTGCGGCAGACAGTCCGGCAGACAGTCCGGCAGACAGTGCGGCAGACAGTGCGGCAGACAGTGCGGCAGACAGTCCGGCAGACAGTGCGGCAGACAGTGCGGCAGACAGTGCGGCAGACAGTCCGGCAGACAGTGCGGCAGACAGTCCGGCAGACAGTGCGGCAGACAGTGCGGCAGACAGTCCGGCAGACAGTGCGGCAGACAGTGCGGCAGACAGTCCGGCAGACAGTCCGGCAGACAGTGCGGCAGACAGTGCGGCAGACAGTGCGGCAGACAGTGCGGCAGACAGTGCGGCAGACAGTGCGGCAGACAGTGCGGCAGACAGTGCGGCAGACAGTGCGGCAGACAGTGCGGCAGACAGTGCGGCAGACAGTGCGGCAGACAGTGCGGCAGACAGTGCGGCAGACAGTCCGGCAGACAGTGCGGCAGACAGTGCGGCAGACAGTGCGGCAGACACCTGTGAGCCCGTGATTATGCACCAGAGCAGGCAGTGTGTGGAGTGTGTCTTCAGAGCAGGCAGTGGTCAGTGGTCTTCGGTGTGTGGGTCGGTTGGAGCAAGGGAGCGTGGCCTGGCCAGCGGAGAGCTGAGGTGTCACCGCCGACTGAAGTCTTCACGTGCAGGGTAACAAGGCGCCGTTCACACCAGCTCATGGAGTCTTGACGTGCAGAGTAACAAGGCGCCGTTCACACCAGCTCAGTATTCGGCCCGACCTGCTGCCGCGGCCTCGGGCGCGTCCCAAAGGTGTAGTGACGTCACTGCCGGCAATCAACGCCGTTAACGCGACGGGCCGGCTCACTGGCTGCCGGGCTCGGCTCACTGGCTGCCGGGCTCGACTCACTGGCTGCCGGACTCGACTCACTGGCTGCCGGGCTCGGCTCACTGGCTGCCGGGCTCGGCTCACTGGCTGCCGGACTCGGCTCACTGGCTGCCGGGCTCGGCTCACTGGCTGCTGGGCTCGACTCTCTGGCTGCCGGGCTCGGCTCACTGGCTGCCGGGCTCGACTCACTGGCTGCCGGGCTCGGCTCACTGGCTGCCGGGCTCAGCTCACTGGCTGCCGGACTCGACTCACTGGCTGCCGGGCTCGACTCACTGGCGGCCGGGCTCGGCTCACTGGCTGCCGGGCTCGACTCACTGGCTGCCGGGCTCGACTCACTGGCTGCCGGGCTCGACTCACTGGCTGCCGGGCTCGACTCACTGGCTGCCGGGCTCGGCTCACTGGCTGCCGGGCTCGGCTTACTGGCTGCCGGGCTCGACTCACTGGCTGCCGGGCTCGACTCACTGGCTGCCGGGGCTCGGCTCACTGGCTGCCGGGCTCGCCTCACTGGCTGCCGGGCTCGACTCACTGGCTGCCGGGCTCGGCTCACTGGCTGCCGGGCTCGGCTCACTGGCTGCCGGACTCGACTCACTGGCTGCCGGGCTCGACTCGCTGGCTGAAGGGCTCGACCGGGCTCGGCTCACTGGCTGCCGGGCTCGACTCACGGACTGCCGGGCTCGGCTCACTGGCTGCCGGGCTCGGCTCACTGGCTGCTGGGCTCGACTCACTGGCTGCCGGGCTCGACTCACTGGCTGCCGGGCTCGACTCACTGGCTGCCGGGCTCGGCTCACTGGCTGACGGTCCGGCTCACTGGCTGCCGGGCTCGGCTCACTGGCTGCCGGGCTCGACTCACTGGCTGCCGGGCTCGACTCACTGGCTGCCGGGATCGACTCACTGGCTGCCGGGCTCGGCTCACTGGCTGCCGGGCTCGACTCACTGGCTGCCGGGCTCGACTCACTGGCTGCCGGGCTCGACTCACTGGCTGCCGGGCTCGACTCACTGGCTGCCGGGCTCGACTCACTGGCTGCCGGGCTCGACTCACTGGCTGCCGGGCTCGACTCACTGGCTTCCGGGCTCGACTCACTGGCTGACGGGCTCGACTCACTGGCTGCCGGGCTCGGCTCACTGGCTGCCGGGCTCGACTCCACTGGCTGTCCCTCGGCAACCTCGGCTGGCGGAGGGCCGGCAGACAGTCCAGCTGGCGGAGGGCCGGCAGACAGTCCAGCTGGCGGAGGGCCGGCATGCCGACAGTCCAGCTGGCGGAGGGCCGGCAGACAGTCCAGCTGGCGGAGGGCCGGCAGACAGTCCAGCTGGCGGAGGGCCGGCAGACAGTCCAGCTGGCGGAGGGCCGGCAGACAGTCCAACTGGCGGAGGGCCGGCAGACAGTCCAGCTGGCGGAGGGCCGGCAGACAGTCCAACTGGCGGAGGGCCGGCAGACAGTCCTGCTGGCGGAGGGCCGGCAGAAAGTCCAGCTGGCGGAGGGCCGGCAGACAGTCCAGCTGGCGGAGGGCCGGCAGACAGTCCAGCTGGCGGAGGGCCGGCAGACAGTCCAGCTGACGACGTCTGAGTCTCACGGGCCGCCCCCGCCGCCGCGCCGGCCGGCCAGCTGTACCCTCCGATCCGGCCGGCCGTCGGGACAGGGACAGACGACTGGGTCGGCTCGGCAGGAGCGTGCTTGCTGCCGGGGGTTCCGGGCCGGCCGGACACGGAGCTGGCCCCAGCTCACTGTGTAAACAGCACAGTGCACACGGCCCCAGCTCACTGTGAAACAGCACAGTGCACACGGAGCTGGCCCCAGCTCAGCACAGTGTAAACAGCACAGTGCACACGGCCCCAGCTCAGTACAGTGTAAACAGCACAGTGCACACGGCCCCAGCTCACTGTGTAAACAGCACAGTGCACACGGCCCCCACAGACGGCCCCAGTGAGAGGCCGAGAGCAGACACTGCGTTCCGAGCATAGAGCAAAGCGGGGAAATGGCGTCCATTCAACGTCCAACGTCCTCAGTCCAGGCAGACGGGCGAGTTTCAACAACAGCCACAGAAGTAGCTGCCAATCCGCTCCCCTCTCCTGTGCCACTTCTTCGCTTGGAAAGCCACAACGCCCGTTTATACAGGTCGCCCATTCAACACCCATTCAGACAGGTCGCCCATTCAACACCCATTCAAACAGGTCGGCCATTCAACACCCATTCACACAGGTCGGCCATTCAACACCCATTCACACAGGTCGTTGTTGATGTTTGGCGTCACTGACATGCGGACCAAGTTACTATTGTAACTGCACGGCGGACGGCTGCTCCAGTCAGTATGACACACGACTGAGACTGCCACTTACGTTCAGACGGCCGCAGTTCCAGTCAGCTGAGGGAGCGGGCCGCAGACAGTCACGTGATAGGATCACTGGAGCGGACTGCTGTCCGTCTGCGCCGCTGTACCGTACAAATAACACTCACTGGGGCCAACTATTAATTCAGCCACACAAGGGCGTCTTTTCGGAGTGTCTGAGCACAGTGGTACGTTGTTAGTGGTGAGTAGCAGCAGAATAACAGGTCATCACGTGACGCAGCGAGTAGCAGCAGAATAGCAGGTCATCACGCGACGCAGCGAGTAGCAGCAGAATAACAGGTCATCACGCGACGCAGCGAGTAGCAGCAGAATAACAGGTCATCACGTGACGCAGCGAGTAGCAGCAGAATAACAGGTCATCACGTGACGCAGAGAGTAGCAGCAGAATAACAGGTCATCACGCGACGCAGCGAGTAGCAGCAGAATAACAGGTCATCACGTGACGTAGCGAGTAGCAGCAGAATAACAGGTCATCACGTGACGCAGAGAGTAGCAGCAGAATAACAGGTCATCACGTGACGCAGCGAGTAGCAGCAGAATAACAGGTCATCACGTGACGCAGCGAGTAGCAGCAGAATAACAGGTCATCACGTGACGCAGCGAGTAGCAGCAGAATAACAGGTCATCACGTGACGTAGCCAGTAGCAGCAGAATAACAGGTCATCACGCGACGTAGCGAGTAGCAGCAGAATAACAGGTCATCACGTGACGCAGCGAGTAGCAGCAGAATAACAGGTCATCACGTGACGCAGCGAGTAGCAGCAGAATAACAGGTCATCACGTGACGCAGCGAGTAGCAGCAGAATAACAGGTCATCACGCGACGCAGCGAGTAGCAGCAGAATAACAGGTCATCACGCGACGTAGCGAGTAGCAGCAGAATAACAGGTCATCACGTGACGCAGCGAGTAGCAGCAGAATAACAGGTCATCACGTGACGCAGCGAGTAGCAGCAGAATAACAGGTCATCACGCGACGCAGCGAGTAGCAGCAGAATAACAGGTCATCACGCGACGCAGCGAGTAGCAGCAGAATAACAGGTCATCACGTGACGCAGCGAGTAGCAGCAGAATAACAGGTCATCACGTGACGCAGCGAGTAGCAGCAGAATAACAGGTCATCACGCGACGCAGCGAGTAGCAGCAGAATAACAGGTCATCACGTGACGTAGCCAGTAGCAGCAGAATAACAGGTCATCACGTGACGTAGCGAGTAGCAGCAGAATAACAGGTCATCACGTGACGCAGCCAGTAGCAGCAGAATAACAGGTCATCTCGTGACGCAGCGAGTAGCAGCAGAATAACAGGTCATCACGTGACGCAGCGAGTAGCAGCATAATAACAGGTCATCACGCGACGTAGCGAGTAGCAGCAGAATAACAGGTCATCACGCGACGTAGCGAGTAGCAGCAGAATAACAGGTCATCACGCGACGCAGAGAGTAGCAGCAGAATAGCAGGTCATCACGCGACGCAGCGAGTAGCAGCAGAATAACAGGTCATCACGTGACGCAGCGAGTAGCAGCAGAATAACAGGTCATCACGTGACGCAGCGAGTAGCAGCAGAATAACAGGTCATCACGTGACGCAGCCAGTAGCAGCAGAATAACAGGTCATCACGTGACGCAGCGAGTAGCAGCAGAATAACAGGTCATCACGTGACGCAGCGAGTAGCAGCAGAATAACAGGTCATCACGTGACGCAGCGAGTAGCAGCAGAATAACAGGTCATCACGCGACGCAGCGTGACCAACGTCCGAACGTCCACACGAGGCATTCCGGTCAACGTCAACGTCCTGCAGACACACTGCCCTACCACTGCAATACAAGAACGACTCCTGCGGTACCTTAGACGACTCCTGCGGTATCTTTGACGACTCCTGCGGTACCTTTGACGACTCCTGTGGTACCTTTGACGACTCCTGCGGTACCTTTGACGACTCCTGCGGTACCTTTGACGACTCCTGCGGTACCTTTGACGACTCCTGCGGTACCTTTGACGACTCCTGCGGTACCTTTGACGACTGCTGCGATACCTTTGACGACTCCTGCGGTAACTTTGACGACTCCTGCGGTACCTTTGACGACTCCTGCGGTACCTTTGACGACTCCTGCGGTACCTTTGACAACTCCTGCGGTACCTTTGACGACTCCTGCGGTACCTTTGACGACTCCTGCGGTACCTTTGACGACTCCTGCGGTACCTTTGGCGACTCCTGCGGTACCTTTGACGACTCCTGCGGTACTTTTGACGACTCCTGCGGTACCTGTGACGATTCCTGCGGTACCCTTTACGACTCCTGCGGTACCTTTGACGACTCCTGCGATACCTTTGACGACTACTGCGGTACCTTTGACGACTCCTGCGGTACATTTGACCACATCAGGCGCGCTCACTCTTGGCGCGCTCATCAGGCGCGCTCACTCTTGGCGCGCTCATCAGGCGCGCTCACCAGTCGAGTTGACGAGCAATGACTTCCGCTCATGATTACTCCTCCCCAACCCGTCGGCATATACTCGTTACGCTCATCAGGCGCGCTCACCAGTCTCGTTGACGAGCAATGACTTCCGCTCATGAGTACTCCTCCCCAACCGTCGGCATATACTCGTTACGCTCATCAGGCGCGCTCACCAGTCGAGTTGACGAGCAATGACTTCCGCTCATGATTACTCCTCCCCAACCCGTCGGCATATACTCGTTACGCTCATCAGGCGCGCTCACCAGTCGAGTTGACGAGCAATGACTTTCGCTCATGATTACTCCTCCCCAACCCGTCGGCATATACTCGTTACGCTCATCAGGCGCGCTCACCAGTCGAGTTGACGAGCAATGACTTTCGCTCATGAGTACTCCTCCCCAACCCGTCGGCATATACTCGTTATTCGTTAATACGACCACGGCAGCAGTAATCAGTACCCAGAAGTCAGAGGTCAGAGTACCATCGGTGCTCTCCGGTCCAGTTGCTGATGGTGGCTGCCGCCTCTCGCTGGCATAGGGATGGTGCTCTCCACACTAACTCTCCACACTCCGGGTAACGACCTCAGCGGCACACTAACGACCTCAGCGGGCATTACCCGGCCCCGTCCCCGCCCAGTGTCCCATGTGGGTCCTCCCCGGTACCACCGCCCAGTGTCCCATGTGGGTCCTCCCCGGTACCACCACCCAGTGTCCGGTGTGGGTCCTCCCCGGTACCACCGCCCAGTGTCCCATGTGGGTCCTCTCCGGTACCACCGCCCAGTGTCCCATGTGGGTCCTCTCCGGTACCACCGCCCAGTGTCCCGTGTGGGTCCTCCCCGGTACCACCGCCCAGTGTCCCATGTGGGTCCTCTCCGGTACCACCGCCCAGTGTCCCATGTGGGTCCTCCCCGGTACCACCGCCCAGTGTCCCATGTGGGTCCTCTCCGGTACCACCGCCCAGTGTCCCATGTGGGTCCTCCCCGGTACCACCGCCCAGTGTCCGGTGTGGGTCCTCCCCGGTACCACCGCCCAGTGTCCCATGTGGGTCCTCCCCGGTACCACCGCCCAGTGTCCCATGTGGGTCCTCCCCGGTACCACCGCCCAGTGTCCCATGTGGGTCCTCTCCGGTACCACCGCCCAGTGTCCCATGTGGGTCCTCCCCGGTACCACCGCCCAGTGTCCCATGTGGGTCCTCCCCGGTACCACCGCCCAGTGTCCCATGTGGGTCCTCCCCGGTACCACCGCCCAGTGTCCGGTGTGGGTCCTCCCCGGTACCACCGCCCAGTGTCCCATGTGGGTCCTCCCCGGTACCACCGCCCAGTGTCCCATGTGGGTCCTCTCCGGTACCACCGCCCAGTGTCCCATGTGGGTCCTCCCCGGTACCACCGCCCAGTGTCCCATGTGGGTCCTCCCCGGTACCACCGCTCAGTGTCCGGTGTGGGTCCTCCCCGGTACCACCGCCCAGTGTCCCATGTGGGTCCTCCCCGGTACCACCGCCCAGTGTCCCATGTGGGTCCTCCCCGGTACCACCGCCCAGTGTCCCATGTGGGTCCTCCCCGGTACCACCGCTCAGTGTCCGGTGTGGGTCCTCCCCGGTACCACCGCCCAGTGTCCGGTGTGGGTCCTCCCCGGTACCACCGCCCAGTGTCCCATGTGGGTCCTCCCCGGTACCACCGCCCAGTGTCCCATGTGGGTCCTCTCCGGTACCACCGCCCAGTGTCCCATGGGGGTCCTCCCCGGTACCACCGCCCAGTGTCCCATGTGGGTCCTCCCCGGTACCACCGCCCAGTGTCCCATGTGGGTCCTCCCCGGTACCACCACCCAGTGTCCGGTGTGGGTCCTCCCCGGTACCACCGCCCAGTGTCCCATGTGGGTCCTCTCCGGTACCACCGCCCAGTGTCCGGTGTGGGTCTTCCCCGGTACCACCGCCCAGTGTCCCATGTGGGTTCTCCCCGCCCCCGCCCCCGCCCAGTGTTCCATGTGGGTCCTCCCCGGTAACACCGCCCAGTGTCCCATGTGGGGCCTCCCCGGTACCACCGCCCAGTGTCCGGTGTGGGTCCTCCCCGGTACCACCGCCCAGTGTCCCATGTGGGTCCTCCCCGGTACCACCGCCCAGTGTCCCATGTGGGTCCTCCCCGGTACCACCACCCAGTGTCCCATGTGGGTCCTCTTCGGTACCACCGCCCAGTGTCCCATGTGGGTCCTCCCCGGTACCACCGCCCAGTGTCCGGTGTGGGTCCTCCCCGGTACCACCGCCCAGTGTCCCATGTGGGTCCTCCCCGGTACCACCGCCCAGTGTCCGGTGTGGGTCCTCCCCGGTACCACCGCCCAGTGTCCGGTGTGGGTCCTCCCCGGTACCACCGCCCAGTGTCCCATGTGGGTCCTCCCCGGTACCACCGCCCAGTGTCCCATGTGGGTCCTCCCCGGCACCACCGCCCAGTGTCCCATGTGGGTCCTCCCCGGTACCACCGCCCAGTGTCCCATGTGGGTCCTCCCCGGTACCACCGCCCAGTGTCCCATGTGGGTCCTCCCCGGTACCACCGCCCAGTGTCCCATGTGGGTCCTCCCCGGTACCACCGCCCAGTGTCCCATGTGGGTCCTCCCCGGTACCACCGCCCAGTGTCCGGTGTGGGTCCTCCCCGGTACCACCGCCCAGTGTCCGGTGTGGGTCCTCCCCGGTACCACCACCCAGTGTCCGGTGTGGGTCCTCCCGGTACCACCGCCCAGTGTCCCATGTGGGTCCTCCCCGGTACCACCGCCCAGTGTCTCATGTGGGTCCTCCCCGGTACCACCGCCCAGTGTCCGGTGTGGGTCCTCCCCGGTACCACCGCCCAGTGTCCGGTGTGGGTCCTCCCCGGTACCACCACCCAGTGTCCGGTGTGGGTCCTCCCGGTACCACCGCCCAGTGTCCCATGTGGGTCCTCCCCGGTACCACCGCCCAGTGTCCCATGTGGGTCCTCCCCGCCCCCGCCCCCGCCCAGTGTCCCATGTGGGTCCTCCCCGGTACCACCGCCCAGTGTCCCATGTGGGTCCTCCCCGGTACCACCGCCCAGTGTCCGGTGTGGGTCCTCCCCGGTACCACCGCCCAGTGTCCCATGTGGGTCCTCTCCGGTACCACCGCCCAGTGTCCCATGTGGGTCCTCCCCGGTACCACCACCCAGTGTCCCATGTGGGTCCTCTCCGGTACCACCGCCCAGTGTCCCATGTTGGTCCTCCCCGGTACCACCGCCCAGTGTCCGGTGTGGGTCCTCCCCGGTACCACCGCCCAGTGTCCCATGTGGGTCCTCCCCGGCACCACCGCCCAGTGTCCGGTGTGGGTCCTCCCCGGTACCACCGCCCAGTGTCCGGTGTGGGTCCTCCCCGGTACCACCGCCCAGTGTCCCATGTGGGTCCTCCCCGGTACCACCGCCCAGTGTCCCATGTGGGTCCTCCCCGGTACCACCGCCCAGTGTCCCATGTGGGTCGTCCCCGGTACCACCGCCCAGTGTCCCATGTGGGTCCTCCCCGGTACCACCGCCCAGTGTCCCATGTGGGTCCTCCCCGGTACCACCGCCCAGTGTCCCATGTGGGTCCTCCTCGGTACCACCGCCCAGTGTCCGGTGTGGGTCCTCCCCGGTACCACCGCCCAGTGTCCGGTGTGGGTCCTCCCCGGTACCACCACCCAGTGTCCGGTGTGGGTCCTCCCGGTACCACCGCCCAGTGTCCCATGTGGGTCCTCCCCGGTTCCACCGCCCAGTGTCCCATGTGGGTCCTCCCCGGTACCACCGCCCAGTGTCCGGTGTGGGTCCTCCCCGGTACCACCGCCCAGTGTCCGGTGTGGGTCCTCCCCGGTACCACCACCCAGTGTCCGGTGTGGGTCCTCCCGGTACCACCGCCCAGTGTCCCATGTGGGTCCTCCCCGGTACCACCGCCCAGTGTCCCATGTGGGTCCTCCCCGGTACCACCGCCCAGTGTCCAATGTGGGTCCTCCCCGGTACCACCGCCCAGTGTCCCATGTGGGTCCTCCCCGGTACCACCGCCCAGTGTCCGGTGTGGGTCCTCCCCGGTACCACCGCCCAGTGTCCGGTGTGGGTCCTCCCCGGTACCACCGCTCAGTGTCCCATGTGGGTCCTCCCCGGTACCACCGCCCAGTGTCCCATGTGGGTCCTCCCCGGTACCACCGCCCAGTGTCCGGTGTGGGTCCTCCCCGGTACCACCGCCCAGTGTTCCATGTGGGTCCTCCCCGGTACCACCACCCAGTGTCCCATGTGGGTCCTCCCCGGCACCACCGCCCAGTGTCCGGTGTGGGTCCTCCCCGGTACCACCGCCCAGTGTTCCATGTGGGTCCTCCCCGGTACCACCACCCAGTGTCCCATGTGGGTTCTCCCCGGTACCACCGCCCAGTGTCCGGTGTGGGTCCTCCCCGGTACCACCGCTCAGTGTCCCATGTGGGTCCTCCCCGGTACCACCGCCCAGTGTCCCATGTGGGTCCTCCCCGGTACCACCGCCCAGTGTCCCATGTGGAGCCTCCCGGGTACCACCGCCCAGTGTCCGGTGTGGGTCCTCCCCGGTACCACCGCCCAGTGTCCGGTGTGGGTCCTCCCCGGTACCACCGCCCAGTGTTCCATGTGGGTCCTCCCCGGTACCACCGCCCAGTGTCCCATGTGGGTCCTCCCCGGTACCACCGCCCAGTGTCCCATGTGGAGCCTCCCCGGTACCACCACCCAGTGTCCGGTGTGGGTCCTCACCGGTACCACCGTCCAGTGTCCCATGTGGGTCCTCCCCGGTACCACCGCCCAGTGTCCCATGTGGGTCCTTCCCGGTACCACCGCCCAGTGTCCGGTGTGGGTCCTCCCCGGTACCACCGCTCAGTGTCCGGTGTGGGTCCTCCCCGGTACCACCGCTCAGTGTCCGGTGTGGGTCCTCCCCGGTACCACCGCTCAGTGTCCGGTGTGGATCCTCCCCGGTACCACCGCCCAGTGTCCCATGTGGGTCCTCCCCGGTACCACCGCCCAGTGTCCCATGTGGGTCCTCCCCGGTACCACCGCCCAGTGTCCGGTGTGGGTCTTCCCCGGTACCACCGCCCAGTGTCCCATGTGGGTCTTCCCCGGTACCACCGCCCAGTGTCCCATGTGGGTCCTCCCCGGTACCACCGCCCAGTGTCCGGTGTGGGTCCTCCCCGCCCACGCCCAGTGTCCCATGTGGGTCCTCCCCGCCACCGCCCCCGCCCAGTGTCCCATGTGGGTCCTCCCCGCCCCCGCCCCCGCCCAGTGTCCGGTGTGGGTCCTCCCCGGTACCACCGCCCAGTGTCCCATGTGGGTCCTCCCCGGTACCACCGCTCAGTGTCCCATGTGGGTCCTTCCCGGTACCACCGCTCAGTGTCCCATGTGGGTCCTCCCCGGTACCACCGCCCAGTGTCCCATGTGGGTCCTCCCCGGTACCACCGCCCAATGTCCGGTGTGGGTCCTCTCCGGTACCACCGCTCAGTGTCCCATGTGGGTCCTCCCCGGTACCACCGCCCAGTGTCCGGTGTGGGTCCTCCCCGGTACCACCGCCCAGTGTCCGGTGTGGGTCCTCCCCGGTACCACCGCCCAGTGTCCCATGTGGGTCCTCTCCGGTACCACCGCCCAGTGTCCGGTGTGGGTCCTCCCCGGTACCACCGCCCAGTGTCCGGTGTGGGTCCTCCCCGGTACCACCGCCCAGTGTCCGGTGTGGGTCCTCCCCGGTACCACCGCTCAGTGTCCCATGTGGGTCCTCCCCGGTACCACTGCCCAGTGTCCGGTGTGGGTCCTCCCCGGTACCACCGCCCAGTGTCCCATGTGGGTCCTCTCCGGTACCACCGCTCAGTGTCCCATGTGGGTCCTCCCCGGTACCACCGCTCAGTGTCCCATGTGGGTCCTCCCCGGTACCACCGCTCAGTGTCCCATGTGGGTCCTCTCCGGTACCACCGCCCAGTGTCCGGTGTGGGTCCTCCCAGGTACCACCGCCCAGTGTCCCATGTGGAGCCTCCCCGGTACCACCGCCCAGTGTCCGGTGTGGGTCCTCCCCGGTACCACCGCCCAGTGTCCGGTGTGGGTCCTCCCCGGTACCACCGCCCAGTGTCCGGTGTGGGTCCTCCCCGGTACCACCGCCCAGTGTCCGGTGTGGGTCCTCCCCGGTACCACCGCCCAGTGTCCGGTGTGGGTCCTCCCCGGTACCACCGCCCATTGTCCGGTGTGGGTCCTCCCGGTACTACCGCCCAGTGTCCGGTGTGGGTCCTCACCGGTACCACCGCTCAGTGTCCGGTGTGGGTCCTCCCCGGTACCACCGCCCAGTGTCCCATGTGGGTCCTCTCCGGTACCACCGCCCAGTGTCCGGTGTAGGTCCTCCCCGGTACCACCGCCCAGTGTCCCATGTGGGTCCTCCCCGGTACCACTGCCCAGTGTCCGGTGTGGGTCCTCCCCGGTACCACCGCCCAGTGTCCGTTGTGGGTCCTCCCCGGTACCACCGCCCAGTGTCCGGTGTGGGTCCTCCCCGGTACCACCGCTCAGTGTCCCATATGGGTCCTCCCCGGTACCACTGCCCAGTGTCCGGTGTGGGTCCTTCCCGGTACCACCGCCCAGTGTCCCATGTGGGTCCTCTCCGGTACCACCGCTCAGTGTCCCATGTGGGTCCTCCCCGGTACCACCGCTCAGTGTCCCATGTGGGTCCTCCCCGGTACCACCGCTCAGTGTCCCATGTGGGTCCTCTCCGGTACCACCGCCCATTGTCCGGTGTGGGTCCTCCCAGGTACCACCGCCCAGTGTCCCATGTGGAGCCTCCCCGGTACCACCGCCCAGTGTCCGGTGTGGGTCCTCCCCGGTACCACCGCCCAGTGTCCGGTGTGGGTCCTCCCCGCTACCACCGCCCAGTGTCCGGTGTGGGTCCTCCCCGGTACCACCGCCCAGTGTCCGGTGTGGGTCCTCCCCGGTACCACCGCCCAGTGTCCGGTGTGGGTCCTCCCCGGTACCACCGCTCAGTGTCCGGTGTGGGTCCTCCCCGGTACCACCGCCCAGTGTCCGGTGTGGGTCCTCCCCGGTACCACCGCTCAGTGTCCGGTGTGGGTCCTCCCCGGTACCACCGCCCAGTGTCCGGTGTGGGTCCTCCCCGGTACCACCGCCCAGTGTCCGGTGTGGGTCCTCCCCGGCCAGGAGGCGCCGCTCGGAGGACAGTGCGGACTCATTGGGCTCTAATGTAGCCGGCGGAGTGGATGCGCCGGAAACGGATCTATCAGAACCGCGCCCCGCTCTCTCCATCCCTCCCCCTCCCTTCTCTCCACTCCAAAACATCGACCTCGACAGAGCGGCCGGCGGCGCGGGCGCGGCGGGAGGTAGAAGGTATGGGACGGAGAGGGGTGGAGTGGGGAGGAATGGAGTGGGGAGGGATGGAGTGGGGAGGGATGGAGGGAGGGAGGGATGGAGTGGGGAGGGATGGAGGGAGGGAGGATCGAGTGGGGAGGGATCGAGTGGGGAGGGAGGGAGTGAGGGAGGGATGGAGTGGGGAGGGATGGTGGGAGGGAGGATCGAGTGCAGAGGGATGGAGTGGGGAGGGATGGAGTGGGGAGGGATGTAGTGGGGAGGGATGGAGTGGGGAGGGATGGAGTGGGGAGGGATGGAGGGAGGGAGGATCGAGTGGGGAGGGATCGAGTGGGGAGGGAGGGAGTGAGGGAGGGATGGAGGGTGGGAGGATCGAGTGGGGAGGGATCGAGTGGGGAGGGAGGGAGTGAGGGAGGATCGAGTGGGGCTGGATGGAGTGGGGAGGGATGGAGTGGGGAGGGATGGAGGGAGAGAGGATCGAGTGGGGAGGGATCGAGTGGGGAGGGAGGGAGTGAGGGAGGATCGAGTGGGGAGGGATCGAGTGGATAGGGATCGAGTGGGGAGGGATGGAGTGGGGAGGGATGGAGTGGGGAGGGATGGAGTGAGGGAGGATCGAGTGGGGAGGGATCGAGTGGGGAGGGATGGAGTGGGGAGGGATGGAGTGGGGAGGGGTGGAGTGAGGGGGGATCGAGTGGGGAGGGATGGAGTGGGGAGGGATGGAGTGGGGAGGGATGGAGTGAGGGAGGATCGAGTGGAGAGGGATCGAGTGGGGAGGGATGGAGTGGGGAGGATCGAGTGGGGAGGGATGGAGTGAGGGAGGATCGAGTGGGGAGGGATGTAATGGGAAGGGAGGGAGTGATGAGGGATGGAATGAGGGAGGTTCGAGTGGGAGGGATGGAGTGGGGAGGGATGGAGTGGGGAAGGATGGAGTGGAGAGGTATGGAGGGAGGGAGGATCGAGTGGGGAGGGATGGAGTGGGGAGGGAGGGAGTGAGGGAGGATCGAGTGGGGAGGGAGGGAGTGAGGGAGGGATCGAGTGGGGAGGGATGGAGTGGGGAGGGATGGAGTGGGGAGGGATGGAGTGGGGAGGGATGGAGTGGGGATGTATGGAGTGGGGAGGGATGGAGTGGGGAGGGATCGAGTGGGGAGGGATGGAGTGGGAAGGGATGGAGTGGGGATGGATGGAGTGGGGAGGGATGGAGTGATGAGGGATGGAATGAGGGAGGTTCGAGTGGGAGGGATGGAGTGGGGAGGGATGGAGTGGTGAGGGATGGAGTGGTGAGGGATGGAATGAGGGAGGCTCGAGTGGGAGGGATGGAGTGGGGAGGGATGGAGTGATGAGGGATGGAGTGGTGAGGGATGGAGTGGGGAGGGATGGAGTGGGGAGGGATGGAATGAGGGAGGCTCGAGTGGGAAGGATGGAGTGGGGAGGGATGGAGTGGTGAGGGATGGAGTGGGGAGGGATGGAGTGGGGAGGGATGGAGTGGGGAGGGATGGAGTGATGAGAGATGGAATGAGGGAGGCTCGAGTGGGAGGGATGGAGTGGGGAGGGATGGAGTGATGAGGGATGGAGTGATGAGGGATGGAGTGGTGAGGGATGGAGTGATGAGGGATGGAGTGGTGAGGGATGGAGTGGGGAGGGATGGAGTGGGGAGGGATGGAGTGGGGAGGGATGGAGTGATGAGGGATGGAATGAGGGAGGCTCGAGTGGGAGGGATGGAGTGGGGATGGATGGAGTGATGAGGGATGGAGTGGTGAGGGATGGAGTGGGGAGGGATGGAGTGGGGAGGGATGGAGTAAGGATGGATGGAGTGGGGAGGGATGGAGTGGGGATGGATGGAATGGGGATGGATGGAGTGGGGAGGGATGGAGTGGGGAGGGATGGAGTGGGGGAAGGATGGAGTGGGGAGGGATGGAGTGGGGAGGGAGGGAGTGAGGGAGGATCGATTGGGGAGGGATGGAGTGGGGAGGGATGGAGTGGGGAGGGATGGAGTGGGGAGGGATGGAGTGGGGAGGGATGGAGTGGGGAGGGATGGAGTGGGGAGGGATGGAGTGGGGAGGGATGGAGTGGGGAGGGATGGAGTGGGGAGGGAGGGAGTGAGGGAGGATCGAGTGGGGAGGGATGGAGTGGGGAGGGATGGAGTGGGGAGGGATGGAATGAGGAGGGATGGAGTGGGGAGGGAGGGAGTTGGGAGGGAGGGAGTGAGGATGGAGTGGGAAGGGAGGGAGGGAGTGAGGATGGATTGGGGAGGGAGGGAGTGAGGAGAGATGGAGTGGGGAGGGATGGAGTGGGGAGGAATACGGAGTTCGGATCGAATATGTACAATTTTATAATTATAATGACAGTAATATCGTGTCAGTAGTTTCCAACAGTTGGTAAAAAATTTCCTCTACAAACACTGACAGGCCAAATCGATCATTGAATTTCCATCGCTCATAATCATCGGAAAATCATCGGAGATTTGCAGCCGACACGGAAATAAGAAGGTTCCATTCTGGCCTGAATTTAGTGCCGAGTTAAGCTGGTTCTCGAGTGCAGGCTGTGCCGCCACGCATCAAAGACCGGCTCACTGCGGACGCTGAACCTCATCTCACAGCATCGCAGCGGCTTAATTGAGTCATTTTTCACGTTGCCAGTGACTCGGGCGAGCATAACGTCTTTACCCTGGCGCGCGGTCCTAGTTTAGCTGCTCAGCATGCCTGTCATGGCGGCCTGCTTTTATACGCACTGCTGAGCATTTCAACATTTTAAGCACCGGCGAAATGAACCCATATTTGACAATGTGCATGCATGAACGTCCATTCACCACTGCGCCATCGGCCGCAGTCCAAGACTGGGATGTGGAATGGTTTGAAGACTACATCAGACTGGGATGTGGAATGGTTTGAAGACTACATCAGACTGGGATGTGGAATGGTTTGAAGACTACATCAGACTGGGATGTGGAATGGTTTGAAGACTACATCAGACTGGGATGTGGAATGGTTTGAAGACTGCATCAGACTGGGATGTGGAATGGTTTGAAGACTGCATCAGATTGGGATGTGGAATGGTTTGAAGACTACATCAGACTGGGATGTGGAATGGTTTGAAGACTGCATCAGACTGGGATGTGGAATGGTTTGAAGACTGCATCAGACTGGGATGTGGAATGGTTTGAAGACTGCATCAGACTGGGATGTGGAATGGTTTGAAGACTACATCAGACTGGGATGTGGAATGGTTTGAAGACTACATCAGACTGGGATGTGGAATGGTTTGAAGACTGCATCAGACTGGGATGTGGAATGGTTTGAAGACTACATCAGACTGGGATGTGGAATGGTTTGAAGACTGCATCAGACTGGGATGTGGAATGGTTTGAAGACTGCATCAGACTGGGATGTGGAATGGTTTGAAGACTGCATCAGATTGGGATGTGGAATGGTTTGAAGACTGCATCAGACTGGGATGTGGAATGGTTTGAAGACTGCATCAGACTGGGATGTGGAATGGTTTGAAGACTACATCAGACTGGGATGTGGAATGGTTTGAAGACTACATCAGACTGGGATGTGGAATGGTTTGAAGACTGCATCAGACTGGGATGTGGAATGGTTTGAAGACTACATCAGACTGGGATGTGGAATGGTTTGAAGACTGCATCAGACTGGGATGTGGAATGGTTTGAAGACTGCATCAGACTGGGATGTGGAATGGTTTGAAGACTGCATCAGACTGGGATGTGGAATGGTTTGAAGACTGCATCAGACTGGGATGTGGAATGGTTTGAAGACTGCATCAGACTGGGATGTGGAATGGTTTGAAGACTACATCAGACTGGGATGTGGAATGGTTTGAAGACTACATCAGACTGGGATGTGGAATGGTTTGAAGACTGCATCAGACTGGGATGTGGAATGGTTTGAAGACTACATCAGACTGGGATGTGGAATGGTTTGAAGACTACATCAGACTGGGATGTGGAATGGTTTGAAGACTGCATCAGACTGGGATGTGGCATGGTTTGAAGACTGCATCAGATTGGGATGTGGAATGGTTTGAAGACTGCATCAGATTGGGATGTGGAATGGTTTGAAGACTGCATCAGATTGGGATGTGGAATGGTTTGAAGACTGCATCAGACTGGGATGTGGAATGGTTTGAAGACTACATCAGACTGGGATGTGGAATGGTTTGAAGACTGCATCAGACTGTACTCATTCCTGTCCTCACGCATCAGTCTGACTGTATCAGCCGACAGCCAGGCGGCTTACCGACATATGTACTGGTACTGTTGTGGATCGGAGCGGCTTACCAACATATGTACTGGTACTGTTGTGGATCGGAGCGGCTTACCAACATATGTACTGGTACTGTTGTGGATCGGAGCGGCTTACAGACATATGTACTGGTACTGTTGTGGATCGGAGCGGCTTACCAACATATGTACTGGTACTGTTGTGGATCGGAGCGGCTTACCAACATATGTACTGGTACTGTTGTGGATCGGAGCGGCTTACCAACATATGTACTGGTACTGTTGTGGATCGGAGCGGCTTACCGACATATGTACTGGTACTGTTGTGGATCGGAGAGTAGGGACAGAGGCCGATCCCTCGCAGCTCGAGGCGTGATTCGCGCTCGTAACCCTCCTGTCAACAGAGAGGTCACGCTAAGGTCACAGGTAGGTCAGTGGTCACGCGAAGGTCAATGTAATGTCAGAGGTCACGCTAAGGTCACGGGTAGGTCAGAGGTTACGTGAAGATCAATGTAAGGTCAGAGGTATACTCTGGCCTCAGGATATGGCTTGACTAAAGTGAAATGCTTGACTTTCAAAACGTTCCTACGCCCATGCCCCAGTGGTTTGGTTTGCCCTTAAAATAGGCCCTGATAATATCGGAATATGGATACAAATTTGCTAGCATATCGTTAGCGCCGGCCAATAGCATTTCGACCAAACAGCTCGTGAGCGCTGATAGCAGCAGCCGAACAGAACATTGACGGCCATTTAGCTTTTCGACAGTTTGTTAACATTGTTCGTATCGATTGTTTATTGTCTTAGGTTCGCCGTTTTACATAATTTCTTCTTGCCTCTGATTACCTTCACTATAGTGGCGATCGTTGTATCGATATAGAAAACAATATAGTTCAAAATTCAACTAAAGGGGCTCCAGATGTGAATTTCATCGTATCCAACAATCAAACCAATAGCTACTTACCGTATGCATAGCTTTAGTAAACATATTTATCTAGAGGTAACGCTTCTTGAAAGATAATCGAGTACATGAGGTTAAATCGTGTATTAATCTACGCAAAATTGTGACATAGCTTTCAGAAACATTATACGATATTTAAACACGCAGGGACGTATCCAAGGGGGGGGAGGCACGGGGCCATCCCCCCCCCCCCCCCCCGTGAGCAAAAACCAGTTTACACTAAATAAAATCCCCGGTCAAAACTTTTCGCTAACGAAACGGAGAGAAATTTGATTCGCAACTGACGTGCCCCTGCAACTGACGACGTGCAACTGACGTGATAAAAATCCTGGCTACGTGCCTGTAAACACGTCTGTTGCCTTAGCTTGAACCTTACTCATGCATCAAACCGTCAAAAGTCCTTGATGTACGCACTAAGAGGTTTACAAAAACGATAACGTTGAAACGTAAATGATGAGAAGATCTACTATTGCGTGCATCGCTGCTTGTTTCTTATACATCAAATTAATTTTCTTAGGAGTTCCCTGAATTCCCCTGGTGAGCAGGGGCGTATTTAGGGGGGCACTGCACCATGCCCCCTCCCCCTTGGGCGCCGAAGGCACCCTCACGCACCGAAGGCGCCCTCAGTATGAATATGAGGCGCGTTTAAATGAATGTAAGGCGCGATCCGATACACCCCTGAAGGCGCCCTCCCACATACCCTCTAAAGGCGCCCTCCGATACACATCTAAAGGCGCCCTCCCACATACTACCAAAGGCACCCTCCCACATACCTCCAAAGCGCACTCCAAAATACTTCTAGAGGCGCCCTCCAATACACATCTGAAGGCGTCTCCCACATAGCTCCGAAGGCGACCTCCAATACACCTCTGAACACGCTTTCCTACATGCCTTCAAAGGCGCCCTTAGATGCACATACACCTCTGAAGTCGCCCTCAAGCATACCTCCAAAGGCGCCGTTCCATATACCTCCAAAGGTGCCCTCCGATACATATCTGAAGACGCCCTCCTACATACCACCAAAGTCGTCCACCGATGCACCTTTGAACTTTGAAGGCGCCCTCACCATACCTACAGGCTCCAAAGGCGCCCTTCGATACATCTCCGATAACGACCTCCCACATACATTCAAAGGCACCGTCGAATACACTTTTGAAGGCGTCCTCCAATACATTTCCGAAGGCGCCCTCCGATACACCTCTGAAGGCGCCCTTTCACATACCTCCAAAGGCGCCCACCAATACACCTCTGCAGGCGCCCTCCCATATACCTTCAGAACCGAAGACGCCTGAAGCCTTCAACCCAGGTACCGCTCTCAGGCCAGGTGCCACCCTCAGGCCAAGTGCCACCGTCAGGCCAGGTGCCACCCTCAGGACAGGTGCCGCCCTCAGAACAGATGCCGGGGGCCATTACGAATTTTGGCAAATATAATGATGATGATGATGACATAGTCCAAGAGCACCCTCAGATACATTATCCGAGGACCGAGGGCGCCTACATACATTATCCGAGGACCGAGGGCGCCCTCAGATACATTATCCGAGGACCGAGGGCGCCCTCAGATACATTATCCGAGGACCGAGGGCGCCCTCAGATACATTATCCGAGGACCGAGGGCGCCCTCAGATACATTATCCGAGGACCGAGGGCACCCTCAGATACATTATCCGAGGACCGAGGGCGCCCTCAGATACATTATCCGAGGACCGAGGGCGCCCTCAGATACATTATCCGAGGACCGAGGGCACTCTCAGATACATTATCCGAGGACCGAGGGCACCCTCAGATACATTATCCGAGGACCGAGGGCGCCCTCAGATACATTATCCGAGGACCGAGGGCGCCCTCAGATACATTATCCGAGGACCGAGGGCGCCTACATACATACAATGATACAAAGGCGCCCTTCGCTGAATGTGAGGCCCGGCGCCTCTGGTCTCACAGAGGGCGCCTCTGTGGCTATTTGGAAGGACGACCTCGGAGATGTATCGGAGGGCACCTTCAGAGGTATGTGGGAGGGCGCCTTCAGAGGTGTATCGGAGGGCACATTTGGAGACATCTGGGAGGGCTCATTCAGGACGTGTATCGGAGGGCGCCCTTGGAGGCATGTGGGAGGGTGCTTTCAAAGGTGTATCGGAGGTCTCCTTTGGAGCTATGTGGGATGGCGCCTTCAGAGGTGCATCGGAGAGCGCCTTTGGAGGTATGTGGGAGGGCGCCTTCGGAAATGTATCGGAGGGTGCCTTCGGGGGTATGTGGGAGGGCGCCTTCGGAGGTGTATCGGAGGGTGCCTTTAGAGGCAGTGGCGTCGCCACAAAACTTAGAGTGTGTGGGGGAGGGCGAGAGGTTGGGGGGGGGGGGCGAGAGGTTGGGGGGGGGGGGCAGCCAGGGGTTCGGGGGCCAGCCCCAGGGGCGTATTTAGGGGGAGAGGTAAGGTCAGGTGCCGTCCTCAGCCCAGGTACCGCCCTCAGACCAGGTGCCGCGCTCAGATCAGGTGCCGCCCTCAGGCCAGGTGCCGCCCTCAGACTAGATGCTGCCTTCAGGCCAGGTACCGCCTTCATCCCAGGTACCGCCCTCAGGCCAGATGACACCCTCAGGCCAGGTGCCGCCCTCAGACCAGATGCCGCCTTTAGACTAGTCACCCTCAGACCAGGTGTCGGTTGTCACCCTCAAACTAGATGTCACCATCCGACCAGATGGTGCTTTTGACAGCCTTTGCGACTCACTACGCCTCTGTTCGGCGCTCACCTGAGGCGACCTTGCTGGCGGCAACGACTCGCCCCGGCTGAACTGCTAAACGCTACCCAACGCTATAACGCTATATAGCTATAACGAGTGCCGGACAAAAAGTCGAATGGCAAAAAGTAAACGGATGTTAAGTAAAGGGACATTCAGTCAATAGTCAAAAGTCAAAAGTCCTAAAAGTCGGCGGGCAAAAAGTCGACGTGGAAAAAAGTCAACGGTGAAAAAGTCAAACGGATACAAAGTCAATTGACGAAAAGTCAACAGGGTAAAAAGTCAACTGTCAAAAAGTCGACATGGAAAAAAGTCGACGGACCAAAAGTCAAACGGATAAAAAGTAAAATGATAAAAAGTCAACAGGGCAAAAAGTCAACAGTCAAAAAGTCGACATGGAAAAAAGTCGACGGACCAAAAGTCAAACGGATAAAAAGTCAAGTGACAAAAGTCAACAGGGTAAAAAGTCAACAAACGAAAATGCAAAAGGGTAAAAAGTCAAAAGATAAAAAGTAAACGGACGGAAAGTCAAGGGGTCGACGTCAAAAAGTCGACGTCCCTAAAAGTCAAAAGACGAAAAGTCGAAATGGCAAAAAGTCGAAGGATAAAAAGTCGAAATGGTAAAAAGTCAACGTCGCTGAAAGTCAAAAGATGAAAAGTAGAAATGGTAAAAAGTCAACGTCGCCAAAAGTCGAAAGATGAAAAGTAAAAGAACGTAAAAAGTCGAGATGGAAAAAAAAGAAGTAAAAACTCAAATAGCAAAAAGTCGACGTCGATAAAAGTCGAAAGATGGAGAGTAAAAAGGTAAAAAGTCGAAATGGCAAAAAGTCAATGACGATAATCAGTTAATTTGGCCCACTCAATTTTCGTCTCTTGACTTCCCGTTCATTCCATTATTTTCTTTGGACTATCCGACTATTAACCCGCCATTGGCTGGGGGGGGGGGCGTTTAACCCCCCTGATGAATTTTCGTAATAACTCAGAAACCAATAGGGCTATCAACGTGAAACTTTGGGTACCTTCTTAGAAATCACGTTTACGTCTTCTGTGAAAAAATAAAGAAATTTCGTCGATTTTTGTTCTCGGTTATAGCGAATTTAGTGACGTCACTACACACGAATTTTACACCAAAATCAGCTCAAATGTAACAGACCGTACAAATGCCATATTTTAAACAAAATGCAATCCAAAAACGTCAAAAGATAGCAAATCGCAATGGCTACGAAATGGCTATCTCGGATTTTCGAACATTTTGGTTTTTGACCCAAAAATGCAAAAAAAGTTTTTTTTTGGGAAAATGACCACCAAATCAAATTTTTAAAAGATATTCAAAAAGCCAGAATATATGTCAGAGAACCACATATGGGAAACTACCATACCAAATTTCAGAATGATATCATGTTTAACTGACTTATGGCATATAAGGTATTGGTAACTCATGACGTCTCCTGATCCGGCGCTCCTCACTCGCAGCTGGTCGCTGCCGAACTAAAGCTTGTTATTGCAATCAGCACTTCACATGACCGGACACCGTGTCGGGGACGGGTGATACCGGAGATGGTTGGAAGTTACCGGGAGCCAACTCAGCGCAGCGGAGAGAGCAATAGCGGTGATAGGTATTTACTTCCGGTGGAGTTTAAACTCCATGCACTCCACTCAAACGCCATGCAATGAAGATATCTTTTTTTTTAGAGCGGTAACAGCGTAAATAGTTAAACTGATCGTTAGCACATTGTGCATATACCTGCCTCTGCCACTGTGCAGTTGACGAGACGCGACAACGTGCCGCAGCCGACTCGGTCGGTCACACGAACGCCGATTGGCTGAAATCTGATCTGCAGGTGCTCCAATGCCCCAATGGCGAGGATTCCCATGAGGCTCTAGTAACATTTCCATGAACCGGATCGACCTGACCGTACATGGTGGCTGGGGAGGGGGTTACTATAGTGCTGTTCACAACGTGCTAACGCGTAAGCTCTCTAGATAGCTAGGGCAAAGGCGATCCCAGCACCCCCAAATGGGGGGTGCTATGGTCATGCAGTAATGCTACAAAACGGGAATTTTTTGGTGTTGTCAAATACAGTTTGCAATGTCATATGTAATTTAAACACTATAGCTGAACTCGCTGCGCAAAACTACCCATACATCTGCTCTTCGTCAAAGTTGCCCCTGATTTCTCCTGGCTATGTACTTCGTGCGCCCCTGCAACGCCAATCTGGCCACCTGTAAGCCACGTCTGGCAAAGGGCGCTTAAGGAATCTGATGGAATTGGCTGTCCAGAGAGCTTGCACCCCGGTACTTTTTTTTATTCAGCTATGATTTAAAAAAGGAACAACTTTCACTCACTTAGCACCTTTTGTGCGTCTTGCGACTTTTCCGACCAATCAGCAACCTCCGACTAACAGCTGGCCCATAATTCCCGACAGTTATTGCGCAGAATATTGTGCGTCTCCGGTTGATTGCCAGCGGTTGCAGCGGTTGAGAATCTGTCGGTAAATATTTACATTATTTTACATTAATAGTTCGTTTGTGCCATCAATTATTGGTAATTACATATGCTAATTTAGTGACTATAATATAGTAGCGTGGGCAGACCTGTGCCCTTAGTTCCTGTCTGTAAGATCTTATCAAGATCCAACTCGCCACGCATTCCAATTCTGCAGATTTGTAGATTAATTGTCAATTGTCCATGTCCAAACAGGATTTAATTTGCACTTTGGGGCTCTATCATACTGATATCCTGAAGTATTCTCCTTTATACAGTGTGTTGGTAGTAGTGTCAGGTCTTGTAATCTATATCTTACAATCTATCTAATTTAATTTAATCTAATTATTATTGAATAGTGCACATTTAGGTACCTAGCAGATTTGTGTTTTTGCCATTTATCCCAACTTTACATTAATAATTTTGCCTAGACAAATTTGGATCTTGGACAAATTTGGGATGCCTGGATGATGTCAACCTTGGAACTTGGTTGGAAAGTGGTTTCAATTTTGCTGAAAGCGTCTAATGCCAGTGTGCGTTGTGGAAGGAGGTCTGTTTCCAGCCTTTACTTATATTTAGCTGTTTTGCCATTTAAAATCCAGTTGCACAATGCAATGATATGCAAGCCAGTTTTTAATCTATGTTATACTTGCTGGGCTATTAGCATGGGCCACGGCCAGTATGAACAATGTGGCAAGTTTTGACTAGAGCTTGTCGGGGCATGGTTGGTACGAACACATCAAAATTGGGGCAGCTTTTGAAATTTTTTGGGCAGCTTTGAAATTTTGGGGCAGAGCTGTTGGGAGTTTTGGGGCAGCAGTAACAATTTACCGATTCACACTAGATAAAATGTGATTGTGAAGACGCCCGACACCCCCCCCCCCCCCTCCCCCGGTCAACAGCATTTGGCTGAAAAGTGAATTTACACTAGATCAAATGTGATTGTGAAGACGATCCCTCCCCCGGTCAACAGTATTTCCCTGACTGAGGAGCAAAATTTGATCCGGAAAATCCTGCCCCAAATGAGGTACCTTGCTGTCCCATTTGGGGCAGGATTTGGGCTGCCCCAAACAGCTTGTCAATGTTCCTGCCACGTTTTGAATACTGGAGTATGGGACTAGACCATAAAACATGCTCATGGATTGTGTGTCAGGTAGATGTGGGCTGCACTATTACATATTGAAAAGACAAAGTGTATCTTCACAATCATGTAAATAAAGGCTTCAAAATGAGTTGACTAGACTGGACTTTTTGGCCTTAGCATTTCTCCAAGCAATATTTGTTTTTTCTAGGTTGAATGCTGTGCTGACAGAAAGCAGTGAGCAGCTGTTGTCGGTGCTTGGTCTGGCGACACTGTCATCCATGATGGCTGCCTCAACTGATGACCTGCACAGCCTCAAGGACATCACAACAAAACAGGTGACAATGCTTCCAAGTTGAGGTGTGAGGAAGGTACTGGCAGGGAGCTGGTGTGGTCAGTGTTGGATTTTTCATTTCATGACCTGGTCCCGGAGAGTAAAAATCCATAGGTGGAGAGAAAATTGTATTGTCAGGCAAGTTAAGATTTTCATTTTTGTTTTAATTATTTTACTTGGAAAGTAAAAAATCCTGATTTGTAATAGATATTAAATCCTTGTGAGGAAAATTGGATTATATTTTAACTACAAGGTCGGTAAGATCAGGCAAAAAGAGCAAATTTCCTGAACAAATATGAAGAGAGCAAAATTCTTTGGACCCAAAAAGTCCAGAAAATGGCCCAAATTCCAAGGTTGGGTGTGGTGCAGTTTGGAGAGATTTGTGTGGCAAAACAGCAGGGATGCATTGGTAGATTAATTGATTGATTAATTGATTAATTAATTGATTAATTGTATTAAAATTCAGTGTCATTGTTTAAAGGGAATGTTTCATCCTTGTATTGGTTTTGAACTGAGATAGCCATTATCTTTGGCCATTATTGAAATGTCAAAAATACAAAGGTCATTTTCCCCAAAACTTGGCCATTTTTAAGCAATTTAATTTCCCATTTGCAAAATGAGGTCTAGGCTAGTGCTGCCGCTGATCGGCTGACAGCCACTTTTTCAGCCAATCCCACTTTGTCAACCAATCAGTGGCGGTCTATAGCTCAATAATGACATCATCCCAAATTTAAAACCTTCATTTGTATAAAGTTAAATGACTTCAAGATAAAAATATCACCATCGTTTTCAGCAGCACTTACTTCATATTTTTAACTACAACCAGTGTATATTTGACAACTTTCAGAAAGGTGAAACATTCCCTTTAATACAATTCTGAGTGGTTTCAAATGTTGTGTGAAGAAGAAGATAGATTCCACCTATTTGTGAATCTCATGTTTTCTTGATACAAATGTGTGACAACACTAGTTTGCAACAGAAGTGTTGCCCATTTGAGTTCCATTTGGTCAACCGATTGTATTCCAGGCTATTGTGATTGATGTGACTGTTGCAGACATTTGATAAGTGGCTGACACCATTTCCAGTGGACTGATTTTGGCATGCTTTTGATCTTTGGGCAGGGAGCTGGACATCGAGCAGAGGTCCCATCAGCTCCATGAGCAGATGGGGACCCGGCTACGCCTACTTGGGACCATCTCACCGAACATGGAGGACCTGCGGAGCGACAGCGTGGTGGCGGCCCTGGCAGCTGCCACCTGGTCCCTACAGAGCCGATCGGCTACACCCGGCTCCTAGCCGGGGGAGGGAGACCAACAACAACAGCTGGTCGAGATGGCGTTGGCGAAGTCGGCGGCCCTCTGCCGACGACTGAGGGAGGTGGTCAATGTCTGTGTCTTCTGACGAAGCTAGTCAGCTATATTGACATGCTTTGTATTTGTTGTCATAATAGGTGCTTATTCCATTGTGTGCATCACATTAAATGGCAAACAAAGTGTAGTGTAAGTGAATGTTTTGTGCAATACAGTGTAATTTTATTTTTGTAAAGATGTGCGTTTATGAAGATGAGACTTCTTGTTACGGAGCGTTGACTGATGATGTGCTTTAAAGAAGACTATTACTGTTGATTTGCGTTAGCTAATAAGCATGCATCGTTGACCGACTGATCGTTGACTGAGCTGACTGCGCCCGCCTACCAGGGCGGATCCAACCGTGAGTTTTGGGGGACAAATCCAGTGGCGTATTTCCACGAAAAGTTGTTGAGCGGGGGGGGGGGGGATCGGGCCGTCAGCGAGAAGTTGTTGAGCGGGGGTAGAGCGGACCGTCAGCCGTCCAGCATTTTTGGGAAGGGGAAATCACGGTTTCAGAACCTTGGGGGGGGGGGGGGGTGTGGCCCTTCCCCCTGGATCTGCCCCTGCCTGCGAGAAGCCCTTCAAAACAACAGCAGAACACAAACAATTTTCGAGGTGAAATTTCCCTGGACGATCTAAAGGTAAGCTAACATGCTACATGCATGCAGAAACAAAAGTAAAAGCAACGCAATTACGTTTTTAGACTGATTGTGAATACTGCACTAAAAACTGTACCTTTTCATCAAAATTACGGAAATTGTGCTTGCCATAACGAAAGCAAATGAAAGCAAATTTGCATCTCACTTCAGTTGTCGAACTTGACTACTAGTGCATAGTGTTGCAAAAAAACACGGAAATATTTAAAACCACGCCCGGCACCGCCGCTGGCATAGCTCAAGCGGTGCACCACAGAAGCACGGCATTACTTGGGTGCAACCAAGTCCAGCGTATGCACCGTATGTTGTATACTGAATACACATATTTGCTCTACTTGAGCACTACATAACCCCGGCAAGCTGTATGGCTAGTCCTTTCAGGCCCAATGCCCTAGATACTTTTCAGGCCCAGCGTGGCTCCGAGCAGCGTGGCTCCGTGGCTCTGAGTTTTACAACTCTATTGACTAACTGTCTGGTATATTTGGAATATTATATAGTAGATAAATAAGTAGAAACAGTAAAATATACAATGCATGTCAAATTTAACAAGACATTACTTTCAGCATATGTGAAATAGTTTTTAAAGCAAAGCTAAGCAGCATTACATTAAACTTGATTGAAATTGACGTATTTATTGGCTACTGAGCTGCATCCTACCAGTTATTTGGTTGGAACTGAAAATAGCTTACGGTAGGAACCAAACAGGCTACCTACTAAACATAGCTTACGCGATTTAGCACGTTGTGAACAGCACTTATGTTAGCATTTTACTCATGCGACTTGTATGCTATGCTAGTGACTTTTATATCTACTTGACTTTTTTTTTTTACTTTTGGCGTGTTGACTTTTTGCCACGTTGACTTTTTACTCATTCGACTTTTTGCGATTGACTTTTATCGATTCAACTTGTTACGATTTGACTTTTTGCGAGTTGACTTTTTGCCACGTCGACTCTTCCCATTGACTTTTAGCTATGGGACTTTTTACAATTTGACTTTTGGCGTGTTGACTTTTTGCCATGTTGACTTTTTATCTTTTCGACTTTTTACCTTTTCGACTTTTTAACTTTCGGCTTTTTATCTTTCGACTTTTTATCTTCCGACTTTTTGTCTTTCGACTTTTTATCTTCCGACTTTTTATCTTTCGACTTTTATCTATACGACTTTTTACTATTCGACTTTTAGCGTGTTGACTTTTTGCCATGTTGACTTTTTACCTTTTCGACTTTTTTATCTTTCGACTTTTATCCATACGACTTTTTACTATTCGACTTTTAGGGTGTTGACTTTTTGCCATGTTGACTTTTTACCTTTTCGACTTTTTAGCTTTCGACTTTTATCTATACGACTTTTTACTATTCTACTTTTAGCGTGTTGACTTTTTGCCATGTTGTCTTTTTACCTTTTCGACTTTTTATCTTTCGACTTTTAGCGATGTCGACTTTCTACCCCTTGACTTTCCGTCCGTTTACTTTTTATCTTTTGACTTTTTACCCTGGAATCCCTCCGACCTGCCCTGGGGCCCCTCCGTACTGACTATGGGCCCATTCGACATGCTCAGGGGAACTTCTGACCCACCTAGGGGCCCTTTTGGTCTGGTCAGGGGCCCCTCTGACCTGCCCAGGGTCCTTTCAACTTCTCAGGGGCCCTCTGGTCTGTCCAGTGGCCCTCCAACCTGCTCAACAGCCCTTATGACCTGGCAAGGGACTGCGCTGGCAGCTATGTCGCCCTGCCGACATGATCAGGGGCCTCTCGACCTGCTCAGGGGCCCCTCTGTGCTGGCTAGGGGCCCATTTGACGTGTTCAGGGGGCCCTCTGACCCGCTCAGGGGCCCTTTCCGTCTGGCCAGGGACCCCTCTGGCATGCACAGGGCTCTTTTGAACGTCCAAGGGGCCCTCTGGTCTTGCAGAGAGGGCCCTGGTGGCCCTTAAGTGCTCTAAACTCTCTAAAGACCACGCTTCGCGTGGTAAAGAGCCCATGATACCACGCTTCGCGCGGTCTTGTCGGCCCTTTTCGGCGCACTGCGCGTGCCGAAAAGGGCCCTCGCGTACCGAAAAGCGTCCCTCCTGACCTCCGGGGGTGGGGGGGGGGGTCCCCCCCCCTGGCTACGTGCCTGGTCTCAGGCAAGGGCGCCGCCACCTTCCGAAAGTTGGGGAGGGGGGGGGGGGGGGGGGGGGGCGACGGAGGCATTCTGAAGTCGATTCTTTCCATGCAACGCCCATAGGCGTAATGTTAAAATCCGAAAATGTTGGGGGGACACGTCCCCCCCGTCCCCCCTGTGGGGAAGCCCCTGGTCACTCTCAGGATCGTCATATTTGTAGGTATGCAATGTCACCCAATTTGATTGAGTTTCAACATAGAAAACATTGGCGTCACATGAAGGAAATTACATACACGGAGTACATTTTTTCCAGCGAGAGGTTGCTGGGATAGGGGATACTGTACCCCGCTATCTGAAGATAGGGGGGACGCGTCCCCCGCGTCCCCCCCCCCCCCGGTGGCGCCGCCCCTGCGCTTAATGACTGGTGCCGTTCAGTTGTTCAAGAAGTTCTATTATAACATATTTTATTCCCAATTGTGTGTTGGATTCAGAAGAGAAAATGCCAAAAACTACCTCTATGAGTGTAATCATGTAATACGACTGTGTACTTTGAAGTCCATAGACCAGAGAACATCGTGATACTAATCACACCAGAACGAAAACCTTCGGAGTAGCACAGTACGATGGCAATGTCCACAGTCCAAGGTACCGTTCTGAGCCCTCCCCCTCGCACGCTCTGTACAAACACCCTGCACCCACCCCGCTGTGGCCTCAGAAGCACGTATGATCCGTTCTTGGGCGCCATTGTCAGGCTGTTTACAAACAGAACAGTGAGCTGCCGATTGACCTCCTGACCCCCATCCCGCCGGCGACTGACGACCGAGGCCCGCGACCCCCCGCCGCTGGCGCCGAGTGTCACACTCACGACTGGCGGCATGGTCCGTCACCTACCTGCAGAGGGGGGGGGGGGGGGGCAGACCAGGGTACGTATATACTGAGTATACCCAAGTTGCCTTATGGCCGTGGTGACGTCACGTCTGGAAGGAGTAATCTGGTATTTGGTAGGAACCAGATTCCAGTAGAACTTACGTTCTATTCAAGTATGACTTTTAGGATAAATTCAACCATGTCTAGTATAAACTACAAATGGTGTAAATCCTTTCCCATTTATTTTTTTGCCTGTTAAAAAAATCTTGTTCATATTTCATGTTAACAATTATACAAATAATTCATAAATAAATCATATCAGCTGACTGCAAATTGCAAACTGGACGAAAATAACGACGCCGACCTCCAAATAAGCATCTATCACTTAAAGTGGCGCATAAAAATCATATTATCCGGGTATTAAGTAGCCGCGTCCCCTCATAACAAGCAGCGAATCGCTCCCTCCGAAACAGTGTTTGGCGTTGCGTCGCAACCACCTAAGGTCATAGGCGGAACCACCTTCCGAAAGTAGGTGAGGACAGAGGCACTTTGAAGTCGATTCTTTCCATGCAACGCCCATAGGCGTAATGTTAAAATATGAAAATGTTACTGGGGACTGATCCCCAGTGACCCCAGTAGTGGTTACGCGCCTGCCTAAGGTACAGTTCCTGACAGGAGAATACCGCCCGGGGCGTCCGGCCGACAGCGCAGGCGGGCGGACGCTGCGAAACATCGTTTGCTTTACGCTCGTGGTGAGATAGTTTGAGTATGTTCGAGATAAATCGTGTGTCAGTTTCGTTGACAGAATTGAATGCCGATTCGAACAAGCCTAAATATGAATAACGATATCGAAAAATGAAAACTTGTATGGGGTGGTTCCACCGGACCTTTTCTTTTAATACGTGGCGCTTATGGGCGGGCGAGATTCTATGGCCATGGTGACGTCACCGCTACCAAACAACTTGAGAGGGGCCCGGATCAGACGTGTCAACACATTGATGTTGTCGGCATTGGAGCACGGGTTGAGGCGACCGCTGCCCAACATGGACAGTGCGACAGGAACAGCTGCTGTTATTTCATCTGCAGTGGCAGCTCACGAGCAGTGGCGTATTTATAAATCCGTCAAGGGGGGGGGGGGGGGGGGGGCAAGCCCTCAAGAGGGCGCCAAAATCCCATTTGTGGCAAAAAACTACCCCCCATTTTTATCCGCGGATTTGGGCCGGTCACCTTATTTTGGTATTCGAACTTAAAGGGAATGTTTCACCTTTGTATTAGTTTTAAACTGAGATAGCCATTATCTTGAGCCATTATTGAAATGTATAAATTACTAAGGTCATTTCCCAAAAACTTAACCGTTTTTAAGCAATTTAATTTACCATTTGCAAAATGACTCCAGGCTGGTACAGCCGCTGATTGGCTGACAGATACTTTGTCAGCCAATCCCACTTTGTCAGCCAATCAGCGGCGGTCTGTAGCTCAATAATGACGTCATTCACCCAAATCTAAAAACTTAATTTGTATAAAGTTAAGTGACTTTTCGAGTGACCGGGGGGGGGGGGGTCCCCCCCCCCCCTTGGCTACGTGCCTGAATGTCCCCCACCAAGATTCCTGTGAGGAGGAGCATTTGCCCCTGATGCCCCCCGGATCCGCCAGTGCCGTCAGCGAAAGGTGTTGTTGAGCGGGGGGGGGGGGGGGGGGTAAATTATAAAAATAGCAAAATAACAAATAAGTTAATGAAAAGAAATTATACAATAAATCATCGATAACTTAAATTAACTGTTCTTTCCACTTGATGATATTCTCGAATATTTTTTAACCGTGGAATTCGTGGAATTGAACAGGATTTGCGAACAAATAAAACAAAACAAAAAATTAATTAAATGGCACACCAAAATCAAAATGATGGCAATAAAGAGGCATTCATGTCTTTTCCATTCATGAATGGGAGTGAATGGGATTAGAGTAGAGCAAAACTGTGTGGGAGTAGAGCAAAACTGTGTGGGAGTAGAGCAAAACTGTGTGGGAGTAGAGCAAAACTGTGTGGGAGTAGAGCAAAACTGTGTGGGAGTAGAGCAAAACTGTGTGGGAGTAGAGCAAAACTGAGGAATGCTCGCGAAAAAGCACAACACCTCAGTTAACCCGCGCCGTGCCGGGGGGGGGGGGGGGGGGGCGTTTAGACGCCCCCCTCCGTTTTTTTGCCAATAGCTAAAAAACCGTTGAAGCCAGGTAGCTGAAATTCTCAGTACCTGTCCGCTGAACATTTTTACAACTTTTGTGAAACCAAAAATTTCAGGTCTTATCAGGTCAGGTCACCAGGTCAGGTCACGTGACCCAACCTCAGAAAAAGTTTGTGGTCGTGCCACGTCTACAGTTTCCGGGTGATCACTTTTAAACTTTTATAGTTTGATAAGGATATCATTACCTACAATTTGCATATCTCGGATTTTTTTATTCGGTGACCTAAGGTCTGATCGATCACGTGACCTTCCCCATTATAAGTCAGAGGGGAAATATTGAAATGCTTTGCTTTCCATGTAAACGCATCCAATCAACGTTTTTTCTTCAGGATCATGTGGTAATAGACCATTCTTCATTACCCAGATACTATTTTGGTTTATTTGACCCCCCACAAGGTCATCCGAGGTCACATGAGGTCACATACACTTTTTTGCCAGTAACTTTTGATCGAAGAGAGATAGAAACTTGAAGAAGGCACGAATGTGATTTTCTCGTCAAGACGCATCGACTCATATGCAACATGACCCACCGTGACCGACTTGGTCACCATGTGACCTTCACCTGAGGTCAAATTTTTTAATTGACTTTCCAAGGTCAAGATGTATATTTTTCGATGCGCCTTGCCGATGGAAACACGATGGAGCCACAATCAATGCTCTATCTTGAATAGCAAAAAAGTTATTCGCGAAAAACTTTTTCAAGATAACAGCCATTTTGACCTTTGATGACCTCTGGAGCCTCAACTATTGACCTGAACTCAAATCTGACGGTAAAACGTTACTGGAGCGTTTCAAGAGCTATCTATTGCTTTTTTCGGTTTCGTCCTAGCTATCATAGTTCCCGAGATATCGTGGGATTTCAGGATCAAGTTACCTAAAACGGGAAAATTTTACCTATGATGACCTCTGGTGACCTCAATAATAACCTGAGCGAAAACAATGACTGAAGTAGTTTCTAAATCATTTTTGACGAGCTTTCCAACGCAGTTTTTCGTTTTGCGCTACGTTGCCTAGGAGCAGAGTTAGAAGGGGGGGCGTCGAAACGCCCCCCCCCCCCCCCCCGGCACGGCGAAGGTGGCGCCGAGCACCGGCACGGCGCGGGTTAAAGGAAGATAATCACCTTTTGATTTTGTTAGCAATAACTTATTTGGCTACCGTTATGGTATTAAAATGTTGTGATCTAAATTTAAGAATTAAATACAATTATTTCCAAATTCAAAGTTGGAAGTTTGAGAAAATTAATGATCGATATTTTTCCTCCACTATTGGAAAGCGCAACATGCGCAACAAGCGCAACAACAAGCCGTTTTTGAATCAATCTCTTCATCTTTGTTGAATGGGCACTTGTAAACAAATCACGGACACTAAATAGGTCGCCGTAGTTTAGTTTAGCTGCCGATTTGAATGCACTTTTGTCAAATGATTGTTGATTGTTCATAACAATTTGGGCACATATTCGCAGAAGATAGAGTGCAGGAAACATATTGCATACCTTCCTAGATAAATAACAAGGCGAAGGGAGGCTAATTTACTGAATTCGTTATCGAGTGCTTGCTGAGTACCGACCGATATAAGCGTGGATCGCTTATCAGTAGGAAACTGCCAATATCTTTCGGTAGGAATGTTTATATGCAAAATGTGATGAATTTATATCATATTTTGGCCTCGTCTATCGATTTCAGGTGCTAACTCCATTTTTGTGGGGAAAGGTGATTATCTCCCTTTAACCCTATTTGTAACAGGGGGGGGGGGCGGATTGTGCCCCGCCCCCCTCATGTTTTTCGCAGATATCTCCAGAACGGCTGGAAGCAGACGCATGCAATTTTGGGACTTTTCCTAGAATTGAATTCCGCATTTGGGGTCAAAATTTTGAGTTCTTAACCTGAACAGAGGCGGTTCCAGGGCACGGTTTTGGAAGGGTTCGGCGGCGACATTTGGCGATAATACGGAAATGCGATCTTCACGGTTTCTTCCTAACTGCCCCAAGTATGAAGGGGTTACATCGGTTTACGGTGATTGCAACAAGTGCAAATTAGTTGTTGTTAATTAAATATCATACAAATTGCATGGCAGAGGCGGTTTCAGGGACTTGAAAAGGAGGGGGGGGGGGGGGGGGGGGGTTCCAAGAAGTATTCAACGCTTGGCGGAAAGCCAATAGAGCGATATAAGGAGCATTTATAGCTATCAAAATGTAAAAAATAGCTTCTCTTTCCATTATTTTCATAATTTATTACATATAGAGTTGCAGGGGCGTGTCCAGGCACATGAAAGGGGGGGGGGGTGACTGGCATGGTGATGACGATATGCCAGCGATTACGGCGCAATAGACGGTTATATTTTTTTTAATCGGACGGTTAGATCTCGAGATCTCCGGGGGGCGGAATCCGCCCCCCCTCTGTTACAAATAGGGGTAGCCAGGAGCCTGTTACAAATAGGGTTAAAGAAGTGGATGGCAAATAGACAATTTGCACTCGGGCCAGACGAAATCCACCCACCCCGTTCCCCGGCTTCACAAAATCAACCTTGTCCTATTCCCCGGTCTGCCGAAGTCCCAGGCATGCGGAGCTCCGCCCTGCCCCGCACACAGGCTTGTCCAAATCAGCCCTGCCAGGCCAGAGGCGCCCTGTTGGGTCTGAGGGCGGCATCAGACGTGTAATGGAGTCATCCACAATCGGCTTGCGGCTATTACAACCCCACAACAAATCAAAACAAAAAACAATGTCAAACAAACAAAGACAAAAGGTGTAAAGCAACGGCATCGTAGATACGGTACAGGCGCAGTAAAGATGCGAACAGAAAAGCGCACAGCGGGCAGAGCGTAGCGTTGGGTAGCGGTTTATAGCGTGCTGATTCCAGGGTAGCGTGCTGCTGATTCCAGGTTAGCGTGCTGCTGATTCCAGGGTAGCGTGCTGCTGATTCCAGGGTAGCGTGCTGCTGATTCCAGGGTAGCGTGCTGCTGATTCCAGGGTAGCGTGCTGCTGATTCCAGGGTAGCGTGCTGCTGATTCCAGGGTAGCGTGCTGCTGATTCCAGGGTAGCGTGCTGCTGATTCCAGGGTAGCGTGCTGCTGATTCCAGGTTAGCGTGCTGCTGATTCCAGGGTAGCGTGCTGCTGATTCCAGGGTAGCGTGCTGCTGATTCCAGGGTAGCGTGCTGCTGATTCCAGGTTAGCGTGCTGCTGATTCCAGGGTAGCGTGCTGCTGATTCCAGGGTAGCGTGCTGCTGATTCCAGGGTAGCGTGCTGCTGATTCCAGGGTAGCGTGCTGATTCCAGGGTAAAAAGTCAAAAGATAAAAAGTAAACGGACGGAAAGTCAAGGGACGAAAAGTCAAGGGGTAGAAAGTCGACATCGCTAAAAGTCGAAAGATAAAAAGTCGAAAAGGTAAAAAGTAAACATGGCAAAAAGTCAACACGCTAAAAGTAGAATAGTAAAAAGTCGTATAGATAAAAGTCGAAAGCTAAAAAGTCGAAAAGGTAAAAAGTCAACATGGCAAAAAGTCAACACCCTAAAAGTCGAATAGTAAAAAGTCGTATGGATAAAAGTCGAAAGATAAAAAAGTCGAAAAGGTAAAAAGTCAACATGGCAAAAAGTCAACACGCTAAAAGTCGAATAGTAAAAAGTCGTATAGATAAAAGTCGAAAGATAAAAAGTCGGAAGATAAAAAGTCGAAAGACAAAAAGTCGGAAGATAAAAAGTCGAAAGATAAAAAGTCAACATGATGGCAAAAAGTCAACACGCCAAAAGTCAAATCGTAAAAAGTCCCATAGCTAAAAGTCAATGGGAAGAGTCGACGTGGCAAAAAGTCAACTCGCAAAAAGTCAAATCGTAACAAGTTGAATCGATAAAAGTCAATCGCAAAAAGTCGAATGAGTAAAAAGTCAACGTGGCAAAAAGTCAACACGCCAAAAGTCAAAGAAAAAAAAGTCAAGTAGATATAAAAGTCACTAGCATAGCATACAAGTCGCATGAGTAAAATGCTAACATAGTAACCCCCTCCCCAGCCACCATGTACGGTCAGGTCGATCCGGTTCATGGAAATGTTACTAGAGCCTCATGGGAATCCTCGCCATTGGGGCATTGGAGCACCTGCAAATCAGATTTCTTGGAGCACCTGCAAATCAGATTTCAGCCAATCGGCGTTCGTGTGACCGACCGAGTCGGCTGCGGCGCGTTGTCGCGTCTCGTCAACTGCACAGTGGCAGAGGCAGGTATATGCACAATGTGCTAACGATCAGTTTAACTATTTACGCTGTTACCGCTCTAAAAAAAGGATATCTTCATTGCATGGCGTTTGAGTGGAGTGCATGGAGTTTAAACTCCACCGGAAGTAAATACCTATCACCGCTATTGCTCTCTCCGCTGCGCTGAGTTGGCTCCCGGTAACTTCCAGCCATCTCCGGTATCACCCGTCCCCGACACGGTGTCCGGTCATGTGAAGTGCTGATTGCAATAACAAGCTTTAGTTCGGCAGCGACCAGCTGCGAGTGAGGAGCGCCGGATCAGGAGACGTCATGAGTTACCAATACCTTATATGCCATAAGTCAGTCAAACACGATGATATAATTCTGGAATTTGGTATGGTAGTTTCCCATATGTGGTTCTCTGACATATATTCCGGTTTTTTGAATATCTTTTAAAATTTTGATTTGGTGGGCATTTTCCCCAAAAACAAAATTGTTTGCACTTTTGGGTCAAAAACCAAAATGTTCGAAAATCCGAGATCGCCATTTCGTAGCCATTGCGATTTGCTATCTTTTGACGTTTTTGGATTGCATTTTGTTTAAAATATGGCATTTGTACGGTCTGTTACATTTTAGCTGATTTTGGTGTAAAATTCGTGTGTAGTGACGTCACTAAATCCGCTATAACCGAGAACAAAAATCGACGAAATTTCTTTATTTTTTCACAGAAGACGTAAACGTGATTTCGAAGAAGGTATCCAAAGTTTCACGTTGATATCCCTATTGGTTTCTGAGTTATTACGAAAATTCATCAGGGGGGTTAACCCCCCCCCCCAGTCAATGGCGGGTTAATAGTCAGATAGTCCAAAGAAAAGAATGGAATGAACGGGAAGTCAAGAGACGAAAATTGAATGGGCCAAATTAACTGATTATCGTCATTTACTTTTTGCCATTTCGACTTTTTACCTTTTTACTCTTCATCTTTCGACTTCTATCGACGTCGACTTTTTGCTATTTGACTTTTTACGTATTTTTTTTCCATCTCGACTTTTTACGTTTTTTTACTTTTCATCTTTCGACTTTTGGCGACGTTCACTTTTTACCATTTCTACTTTTCATCTTTTGACTTTTAGCGACGTTGACTTTTTACCATTTCGACTTTTATCCTTCGACTTTTTGCCATTTTGAACAGTGCCGGCCGCGCGTCCAGCCCATGGTCGCGCTCGCAAGCAGGCGGCGGAATAAAATGAAGATAAGAACGTGAGACCGGCACCACTGTGTATGTCTCGTCGAGACGCGTCCGACATTGCGCAGCACGACATACCTGGTTCACCACATGACCTTAAATTACCTTGACCTGAGGTCAAATTTTGAATTTGACTTAGGTAACCTGGTCAGTGGTCACCATGGTATGATTCAAATCTCCTTGACGAAGCGAGCACGATGATATTAAAAGGAGCGCCGTGTGACTCTAAGAGTCGGTGCGTCCAAAGCTCCAATCATCATCAGATGACGTACAAACTATTGCCCTATCTTCATCAGGTGCAAATCTACCGTTAGTTGAGTAAACTTTCCACTCAATTCATTTTCCACTCATGTTCTTTCGAAAGGGATGTAAAGTGAATATCCCTAGGCCGACGACTATTCTACCGATCAAAGTAATCGCCAATTGCCAAAAAGTCGACTCCGACTCCGGGCCGGAGTCGGAGTCAGTAAGATTGTAGCGACTCCGACTCTGAATCCGAGTCCGGCTAAACTGCCGACTCCAACCGACTCCGACTCCAACTTCGACTCCGACTCCGCAGCCCTGAATGTAACTACAAATTCAATGATATGCGGGTTAGAAGAAGAAAAAATCGCCCCGTTTCTCGGAGAATTTAATCGTTATGTTGCTACTTTCCTATATAATTGGGCATACCGAACTTTTAAACGCACAATATAGCATTTTTAGAGGTCCGCACCACACGCAATGCGGACGCATTGATGAGAAAGTATATCCAGGGCATAAGAGCCCAACAAATTATCGCCGCTCCGCGACGCAATTTGTTTAAGAGTTCCAGGTTTTGAGCTTACAAAATATTCCAAGTTGGTATAGCTGATTCCAAATTGGTGTCGCTGGTTCCAAAGGTTGATATGGCAGTTTGCTAACTCCAGCTCCTAAAAGTTGATATGGCCCATGCCATACCTGTCATACTGGATTGACCCCATATAATGGTCAAGATCAGAGGCCTCAGGAGCCGGCGCGGGAGATGTTTAGCGTCGTAACAGCGCCTCGGAAATGCAGCAGCAAAGCCAAATAATATGCAGATATTTTACACACTGCCCAAACATAACCAATTTCAGTCCTGAAAGTCCTGAAATTTCAGTCATTCTTTTTTTAAAAATCGAGCCACGGCTCAATTTTTGTTGTGTAACTCAGGTCACATATAGAACTCAGGTCACATATATAACATAAGGCCAAAATGTGGAATTGATTAATATAAATATAAAAACCATGTTTCTAGACCAGTTTGGTCTAAGAAATACAGCGGTGGTATTTATTTGTCTGTATCTGGTCAATAAAAGACAACAAAACGTAACTGGAAAAATGACGTCATGATCGTTACTTATTTCGGAGCTATAAGTCAGTCAAAAATAAAGATATTGATTTGAAATTCTTGAAAAAATTGAAAAGTCAAGGGGTAGAAAGTCGACATCGCTAAAAGTCGAAAGATAAAAAGTCGAAAAGGTAAAAAGTAAACATGGCAAAAAGTCAACACGCTAAAAGTAGAATAGTAAAAAGTCGTATAGATAAAAGTCGAAAGCTAAAAAGTCGAAAAGGTAAAAAATCAACATGGCAAAAAGTCAACACCCTAAAAGTCGAATAGTAAAAAGTCGTATGGATAAAAGTCGAAAGATAAAAAAGTCGAAAAGGTAAAAAGTCAACATGGCAAAAAGTCAACACGCTAAAAGTCGAATAGTAAAAAGTCGTATAGATAAAAGTCGGAAGATAAAAAGTCGGAAGATAAAAAGTCGAAAGACAAAAAGTCGGAAGATAAAAAGTCGAAAGATAAAAAGTCGAAAGATAAAAAGTCGAAAGTTAAAAAGTCAACATGGCAAAAAGTCAACACGCCAAAAGTCAAATCGTAAAAAGTCCCATAGCTAAAAGTCAATGGGAAGAGTCGACGTGGCAAAAAGTCAACTCGCAAAAAGTCAAATCGTAACAAGTTGAATCGATAAAAGTCAATCGCAAAAAGTCGAATGAGTAAAAAGTCAACGTGGCAAAAAGTCAACACGGCAAAAAGTCAACACGCCAAAAGTCAAAGAAAAAAAAGTCAAGTAGATATAAAAGTCACTAGCATAGCATACAAGTCGCATGAGTAAAATGCTAACATAGTAACCCCCTCCCCAGCCACCATGTACGGTCAGGTCGATCCGGTTCATGGAAATGTTACTAGAGCCTCATGGGAATCCTCGCCATTGGGGCATTGGAGCACCTGCAGATCAGATTTCAGCCAATCGGGCGTTCGTGTGACCGACCGAGTCGGCTGCGGCGCGTTGTCGCGTCTCGGTAACTGCACAGTGGCAGAGGCAGGTATATGCACAATGTGCTAACGATCAGTTTAACTATTTACGCTGTTACCGCTCTAAAAAAAAGGATATCTTCATTGCATGGCGTTTGAGTGGAGTGCATGGAGTTTAAACTCCACCGGAAGTAAATACCTATCACCGCTATTGCTCTCTCCGCTGCGCTGAGTTGGCTCCCGGTAACTTCTAGCCATCTCCGGTATCACCCGTCCCCGACACGGTGTCCGGTCATGTGAAGTGCTGATTGCAATAACAAGCTTTAGTTCGGCAGCGACCAGCTGCGAGTGAGGAGCGCCGGATCAGGAGACGTCATGAGTTACCAATACCTTATATGCCATAAGTCAGTCAAACACGATGATATAATTCTGGAATTTGGTATGGTAGTTTCCCATATGTGGTTCTCTGACATATATTCCGGTTTTTTGAATATCTTTAAAAATTTGATTTGGTGGGCATTTTCCCCAAAAACAAAATTGTTTGCACTTTTGGGTCAAAAACCAAAATGTTCGAAAATCCGAGATCGCCATTTCGTAGCCATTGCGATTTGCTATCTTTTGACGTTTTTGGATTGCATTTTGTTTAAAATATGGCATTTGTACGGTCTGTTACATTTTAGCTGATTTTGGTGTAAAATTCGTGTGTAGTGACGTCACTAAATTCGCTATAACCGAGAACAAAAATCGACGAAATTTCTTTATTTTTTCACAGAAGACGTAAACGTGATTTCGAAGAAGGTACCCAAAGTTTCACGTTGATATCCCTATTGGTTTCTGAGTTATTACGAAAATTCATCAGGGGGGTTAACCCCCCCCCCCCAGTCAATGGCGGGTTAATAGTCAGATAGTCCAAAGAAAAGAATGGAATGAACGGGAAGTCAAGAGACGAAAATTGAATGGGCCAAATTAACTGATTATCGTCATTTACTTTTTGCCATTTCGACTTTTTACCTTTTTACTCTTCATCTTTCGACTTCTATCGACGTCGACTTTTTGCTATTTGACTTTTTACGTATTTTTTTTTCCATCTCGACTTTTTACGTTTTTTTACTTTTCATCTTTCGACTTTTGGCGACGTTCACTTTTTACCATTTCTACTTTTCATCTTTTGACTTTTAGCGACGTTGACTTTTTACCATTTCGACTTTTTATCCTTCGACTTTTTGCCATTTTGAACAGTGCCGGCCGCGCGTCCAGCCCATGGTCGCGCTCGCAAGCAGGCGGCGGAATAAAATGAAGATAAGAACGTGAGACCGGCACCACTGTGTATGTCTCGTCGAGACGCGTCCGACATTGCGCAGCACGACATACCTGGTTCACCACATGACCTTAAATTACCTTGACCTGAGGTCAAATTTTGAATTTGACTTAGGTAACCTGGTCAGTGGTCACCATGGTATGATTCAAATCTCCTTGACGAAGCGAGCACGATGATATTAAAAGGAGCGCCGTGTGACTCTAAGAGTCGGTGCGTCCAAAGCTCCAATCATCATCAGATGACGTACAAACTATTGCCCTATCTTCATCAGGTGCAAATCTACCGTTAGTTGAGTAAACTTTCCACTCAATTCATTTTCCACTCATGTTCTTTCGAAAGGGATGTAAAGTGAATATCCCTAGGCCGACGACTATTCTACCGATCAAAGTAATCGCCAATTGCCAAAAAGTCGACTCCGACTCCGGGCCGGAGTCGGAGTCAGTAAGATTTTAGCGACTCCGACTCTGAATCCGAGTCCGGCTAAACTGCCGACTCCAACCGACTCCGACTCCAACTTCGACTCCGGCTCCGCAGCCCTGAATGTAACTACAAATTCAATGATATGCGGGTTAGAAGAAGAAAAAATCACCCCGTTTCTCGGAGCATTTAATCGTTATGTTGCTACTTTCCTATATAATTGGGCAAAATAGTTCACTTAGACAATTTTTTACCGAACTTTTAAACGCACAATATAGCATTTTTAGAGGTCCGCACCACACGCAATGCGGACGCATTGATGAGAATGTATATCCAGGGCATAAGAGCCCAACAAATTATCGCCGCTCCGCGGCGCAATTTGTTTAAGAGTTCCAGGTTTTGAGCTTACAAAATATTCCAAGTTGGTATAGCTGATTCCAAATTGGTGTCGCTGGTTCCAAAGGTTGATATGGCAGTTTGCTAACTCCAGCTCCTAAAAGTTGATATGGCCCATGCCATACCTGTCATACTGGATTGACCCCATATAATGGTCAAGATCAGAGGCCTCAGGAGCCGGCGCGGGAGATGTTTAGCGTCGTAACAGCGCCTCGGAAATGCAGCAGCAAAGCCAAATAATATGCAGATATTTTACACACTGCCCAAACATAACCAATTTCAGTCCTGAAAGTCCTGAAATTTCAGTCATTCTTTTTTTAAAAATCGAGCCACGGCTCAATTTTTGTTGTGTAACTCAGGTCACATATAGAACTCAGGTCACATATATAACATAAGGCCAAAATGTGGAATTGATTAATATAAATATAAAAACCATGTTTCTAGACCAGTTTGGTCTAAGAAATACAGCGGTGGTATTTATTTGTCTGTATCTGGTCAATAAAAGACAACAAAACGTAACTGGAAAAATGACGTCATGATCGTTACTTATTTCGGAGCTATAAGTCAGTCAAAAATAAAGATATTGATTTGAAATTTGGTTTGGGCATCGTCCATACTTCGTTCTCCCATATATATTCCGTTTTTGTTTAATATCTTCAAATATTTTGATTTTGTGAGAGAAAAATCCGAAAAAAATCCGTTTGTTTATTTTTTTGGGGTAAAAAAGCCCAACTTTTACAAATCCGAGATAACCATTGTTAAGAGACTATCATTTCCGCTCTTTTGACGTTTTGTATGTGATATTTGCATCAAAACTCAATTTTCTACGATTAAAAACAGGGACCCGTCCCCCCCCATCAAAAACTGTTGGCGCCGCCCGCGGTGCCGTTTCTTACCGTGAGCCTGTAGTGGCGACACTTGGGACTGAAGGCGTTCGTTCCACACACCATCAGACCCCCGTCCTCTTTCTCTACCATCACTCGAATGTAGTTCTGACACTGGTTCTGCAGAGAAGGCAATACAGACCGGGTTATTAACACCATACACGCAAGTATACAGAACAGAGTACAGTACAAACACCATACGAGTTCAAGTATACAGACTAATGTAAACCACCAGATGCATATGCAGGCCAGAGTAGCGACTAACACACCATATGAGTATACAGACTAGTGTGCAACCATCACACGAATGCAATAAGCCATCTCAACGTTATCCTATTATATCTCAATAATAGGATAAATATATTATATCTAAACTTATATTGCGCTGCTTTCTCCCGTCACCCTATAGCGAGGACTTCGTGACAGCCATAGTAAAGCAAAGCCCATACATGAACAGCTGTAGAGCACATTCTTTAGAATGCAAGTATGCCCCATATTTGTATTAGTTGACCGGTGTGAGCCAGATAGATAGATATAGAGACAGACAGACAGACAGACAGACAGACAGACAGACAGACAGACAGACAGACAGACAGACAGACAGACAGACAGACAGACAGACAGACAGACAGACAGACAGACAGACAGACAGACAGACAGACAGACAGACAGACAGACAGACAGACAGCCAGCCAGCCAGCCAGCCAGCCAGCCAGCCAGCCAGCCAGCCAGCCAGCCAGCCAGCCAGCCAGCCAGCCAGCCAGCCAGCCAGCCAGCCAGCCAGCCAGCCAGCCAGCCAGCCAGCCAGCCAGCCAGCCAGCCAGCCAGCCAGCCAGCCAGCCAGCCAGCCAGCCAGCCAGCCAGCCAGCCAGCCAGCCAGCCAGCCAGCCAGCCAGCCAGCCAGCCAGCCAGCCAGCCAGCCAGCCAGCCAGCCAGCCAGCCAGCCAGCCAGCCAGCCAGCCAGCCAGCCAGCCAGCCAGCCAGCCAGCCAGCCAGCAGCCAGCCAGCCAGCCAGCCAGCCAGCCAGCCAGCCAGCCAGACAGCCAGACAGCCAGACAGCCAGACAGCCAGACAGCCAGACAGCCAGACAGCCAGACAGCCAGACAGCCAGACAGCCAGACAGCCAGACAGCCAGACAGCCAGACAGCCAGACAGCCAGACAGCCAGACAGCCAGACAGCCAGACAGCCAGACAGCCAGACAGCCAGACAGCCAGACAGCCAGACAGCCAGACAGCCAGACAGCCAGACAGCCAGACAGCCAGACAGCCAGACAGCCAGACAGCCAGACAGCCAGACAGCCAGACAGCCAGACAGCCAGCCAGCCAGCCAGCCAGCCAGCCAGCCAGCCAGCCAGCCAGCCAGCAGCCAGCCAGCCAGCCAGCCAGCCAGCCAGCCAGCCAGCCAGCCAGCCAGCCAGCCAGCCAGCCAGCCAGCCAGCCAGCCAGCCAGCCAGCCAGCCAGCCAGCCAGCCAGCCAGACAGACAGCCAGACAGCCAGACAGCCAGACAGCCAGACAGCCAGACAGCCAGACAGCCAGACAGCCAGACAGCCAGACAGCCAGACAGCCAGACAGCCAGACAGCCAGACAGCCAGACAGCCAGACAGCCAGACAGCCAGACAGCCAGACAGACAGCCAGCCAGCCAGCCAGCCAGCCAGCCAGCCAGCCAGCCAGCCAGCCAGCCAGCCAGCCAGCCAGCCAGCCAGACAGCCAGCCAGCCAGCCAGCAGCCAGCCAGCCAGCCAGCCAGCCAGCCAGCCAGCCAGCCAGCCAGCCAGCCAGCCAGCCAGCCAGCCAGCCAGCCAGCCAGCCAGCCAGCCAGCCAGCCAGCCAGCCAGCCAGCCAGCCAGCCAGCCAGCCAGCCAGCCAGCCAGCCAGCCAGCCAGCCAGCCAGCCAGCCAGCCAGCCAGCCAGCCAGCCAGCCAGCCAGCCAGCCAGCCAGCCAGCCAGCCAGCCAGCCAGCCAGCCAGCCAGCCAGCCAGCCAGCCAGCCAGCCAGCCAGCCAGCCAGCCAGCCAGCCAGCCAGCCAGCCAGCCAGCCAGCCAGCCAGCCAGCCAGCCAGCCAGCCAGCCAGCCAGCCAGCAGCCAGCCAGCCAGCCAGCCAGCCAGCCAGCCAGCCAGCCAGCCAGCCAGCCAGCCAGCCAGCCAGCCAGCCAGCCAGCCAGCCAGCAGCCAGCCAGCCAGCCAGCCAGCCAGCCAGCCAGCCAGCCAGCCAGCCAGCCAGCCAGCCAGCCAGCCAGCCAGCCAGCCAGCCAGCCAGCCAGCCAGCCAGCCAGCCAGCCAGCCAGCCAGCCAGCCAGCAGCCAGCCAGCCAGCCAGCCAGCCAGCCAGCCAGCCAGCCAGCCAGCCAGCCAGCCAGCCAGCCAGCCAGCCAGCCAGCCAGCCAGCCAGCCAGCCAGCCAGCCAGCCAGCCAGCCAGCCAGCCAGCCAGCCAGCCAGCCAGCCAGCCAGCCAGCCAGCCAGCCAGCCAGCCAGCCAGCCAGCCAGCCAGCCAGCCAGCCAGCCAGCCAGCCAGCCAGCCAGCCAGCCAGCCAGCCAGCCAGCCAGCCAGCCAGCCAGCCAGCCAGCCAGCCAGCCAGCCAGCCAGCCAGCCAGCCAGCCAGCCAGCCAGCCAGCCAGCCAGCCAGCCAGCCAGCCAGCCAGCCAGCCAGCCAGCCAGCCAGCCAGCCAGCCAGCCAGCCAGCCAGCCAGCCAGCCAGCCAGCCAGCCAGCCAGCCAGCCAGCCAGCCAGCCAGCCAGCCAGCCAGCCAGCCAGCCAGCCAGCCAGCCAGCCAGCCAGCCAGCCAGCCAGCCAGCCAGCCAGCCAGCCAGCCAGCCAGCCAGCCAGCCAGCAGCCAGCCAGCCAGCCAGCCAGCCAGCCAGCCAGCCAGCCAGCCAGCCAGCCAGCCAGCCAGCCAGCCAGCCAGCCAGCCAGCCAGCCAGCCAGCCAGCCAGCCAGCCAGCCAGCCAGCCAGCCAGCCAGCCAGCCAGCCAGCCAGCCAGCCAGCCAGCCAGCCAGCCAGCCAGCCAGCCAGCCAGCCAGCCAGCCAGCCAGCCAGCCAGCCAGCCAGCCAGCCAGCAGCCAGCCAGCCAGCCAGCCAGCCAGCCAGCCAGCCAGCCAGCCAGCCAGCCAGCCAGCCAGCCAGCCAGCCAGCCAGCCAGCCAGCCAGCCAGCCAGCCAGCCAGCCAGCCAGCCAGCCAGCCAGCCAGCCAGCCAGCCAGCCAGCCAGCCAGCCAGCCAGCCAGCCAGCCAGCCAGCCAGCAGCCAGCCAGCCAGCCAGCCAGCCAGCCAGCCAGCCAGCCAGCCAGCCAGCCAGCCAGCCAGCCAGCCAGCCAGCCAGCCAGCCAGCCAGCCAGCCAGCCAGCCAGCCAGCCAGCCAGCAGCCAGCCAGCCAGCCAGCCAGCCAGCCAGCCAGCCAGCCAGCCAGCCAGCCAGCCAGCCAGCCAGCCAGCCAGCCAGCCAGCCAGCCAGCCAGCCAGCCAGCCAGCCAGCCAGCCAGCCAGCCAGCCAGCAGCCAGCCAGCCAGCCAGCCAGCCAGCCAGCCAGCCAGCCAGCCAGCCAGCCAGCCAGCCAGCCAGCCAGCCAGCCAGCCAGCCAGCCAGCCAGCAGCCAGCCAGCCAGCCAGCCAGCCAGCCAGCCAGCCAGCCAGCCAGCCAGCCAGCCAGCCAGCCAGCCAGCCAGCCAGCCAGCCAGCCAGCCAGCCAGCCAGCCAGCCAGCCAGCCAGCCAGCCAGCCAGCCAGCCAGCCAGCCAGCCAGCCAGCCAGCCAGCCAGCCAGCCAGCCAGCCAGCCAGCCAGCCAGCCAGCCAGCCAGCCAGCCAGCCAGCCAGCCAGCCAGCCAGCCAGCCAGCCAGCCAGCCAGCCAGCCAGCCAGCCAGCCAGCCAGCCAGCCAGCCAGCCAGCCAGCCAGCCAGCCAGCCAGCCAGCCAGCCAGCCAGCCAGCCAGCCAGCCAGCCAGCCAGCCAGCCAGCCAGCCAGCCAGCCAGCCAGCCAGCCAGCCAGCCAGCCAGCCAGCCAGCCAGCCAGCCAGCCAGCCAGCCAGCCAGCCAGCCAGCCAGCCAGCCAGCCAGCCAGCCAGCCAGCCAGCCAGCCAGCCAGCCAGCCAGCCAGCCAGCCAGCCAGCCAGCCAGCCAGCCAGCCAGCCAGCCAGCCAGCCAGCCAGCCAGCCAGCCAGCCAGCCAGCCAGCCAGCCAGACAGCCAGACAGCCAGACAGCCAGACAGCCAGACAGCCAGACAGCCAGACAGCCAGACAGCCAGACAGCCAGACAGCCAGACAGCCAGACAGCCAGACAGCCAGACAGCCAGACAGCCAGACAGCCAGACAGCCAGACAGCCAGACAGCCAGACAGCCAGACAGCCAGACAGCCAGACAGCCAGACAGCCAGACAGCCAGACAGCCAGACAGCCAGACAGCCAGACAGCCAGACAGCCAGACAGCCAGACAGCCAGACAGCCAGACAGCCAGACAGCCAGACAGCCAGACAGCCAGACAGCCAGACAGCCAGACAGCCAGACAGCCAGACAGCCAGACAGCCAGACAGCCAGACAGCCAGACAGCCAGACAGCCAGACAGCCAGACAGCCAGCCAGCCAGCCAGCCAGCCAGCCAGCCAGCCAGCCAGCCAGCCAGCCAGCCAGCCAGCCAGCCAGCCAGCCAGCCAGCCAGCCAGCCAGCCAGCCAGCCAGCCAGCCAGCCAGCCAGCCAGCCAGCCAGCCAGCCAGCCAGCCAGCCAGCCAGCCAGCAGCCAGCCAGCCAGCCAGCCAGCCAGCCAGCCAGCCAGCCAGCCAGCCAGCCAGCCAGCCAGCCAGCCAGCCAGCCAGCCAGCCAGCCAGCCAGCCAGCCAGCCAGCCAGCCAGCCAGCCAGCCAGCCAGCCAGCCAGCCAGCCAGCCAGCCAGCCAGCCAGCCAGCCAGCCAGCCAGCCAGCCAGCCAGCCAGCCAGCCAGCCAGCCAGCCAGCCAGCCAGCCAGCCAGCCAGCCAGCCAGCAGCCAGCCAGCCAGCCAGCCAGCCAGCCAGCCAGCCAGCCAGCCAGCCAGCCAGCCAGCCAGCCAGCCAGCCAGCCAGCCAGCCAGCCAGCCAGCCAGCCAGCCAGCCAGCCAGCCAGCCAGCCAGCCAGCAGCCAGCCAGCCAGCCAGCCAGCCAGCCAGCCAGCCAGCCAGCCAGCCAGCCAGCCAGCCAGCCAGCCAGCCAGCCAGCCAGCCAGCCAGCAGCCAGCCAGCCAGCCAGCCAGCCAGCCAGCCAGCCAGCCAGCAGCCAGCCAGCCAGCCAGCCAGCCAGCCAGCCAGCCAGCCAGCCAGCCAGCCAGCCAGCCAGCCAGCCAGCCAGCCAGCCAGCCAGCCAGCCAGCCAGCCAGCCAGCCAGCCAGCCAGCCAGCCAGCCAGCCAGCCAGCCAGCCAGCCAGCCAGCCAGCCAGCCAGCCAGCCAGCCAGCCAGCCAGCCAGCCAGCCAGCCAGCCAGCCAGCCAGCCAGCCAGCCAGCCAGCCAGCCAGCCAGCCAGCCAGCCAGCCAGCCAGCCAGCCAGCCAGCCAGCCAGCCAGCCAGCCAGCCAGCCAGCCAGCCAGCCAGCCAGCAGCCAGCCAGCCAGCCAGCCAGCCAGCCAGCCAGCCAGCCAGCCAGCCAGCCAGCCAGCCAGCCAGCCAGCCAGCCAGCCAGCAGCCAGCCAGCCAGCCAGCCAGCCAGCCAGCCAGCCAGCCAGCCAGCCAGCCAGCCAGCCAGCCAGCCAGCCAGCCAGCCAGCCAGCCAGCCAGCCAGCCAGCCAGCCAGCCAGCCAGCCAGCCAGCCAGCCAGCCAGCCAGCCAGCCAGCCAGCCAGCCAGCCAGCCAGCCAGCCAGCCAGCCAGCCAGCCAGCCAGCCAGCCAGCCAGCCAGCCAGCCAGCCAGCCAGCCAGCCAGCCAGCCAGCCAGCCAGCCAGCCAGCCAGCCAGCCAGCCAGCCAGCCAGCCAGCCAGCCAGCCAGCCAGCCAGCCAGCCAGCCAGCCAGCCAGCCAGCCAGCCAGCCAGCCAGCCAGCCAGCCAGCCAGCCAGCCAGCCAGCCAGCCAGCCAGCCAGCCAGCCAGCAGCCAGCCAGCCAGCCAGCCAGCCAGCCAGCCAGCCAGCCAGCCAGCCAGCCAGCCAGCCAGCCAGCCAGCCAGCCAGCCAGCCAGCCAGCCAGCCAGCCAGCCAGCCAGCCAGCCAGCCAGCCAGCCAGCCAGCCAGCCAGCCAGCCAGCCAGCCAGCCAGCCAGCCAGCCAGCCAGCCAGCCAGCCAGCCAGCCAGCCAGCCAGCCAGCCAGCCAGCCAGCCAGCCAGCCAGCCAGCCAGCCAGCCAGCCAGCCAGCCAGCCAGCCAGCCAGCCAGCCAGCCAGCCAGCCAGCCCAGCCAGCCAGCCAGCCAGCCAGCCAGCCAGCCAGCCAGCCAGCCAGCCAGCCAGCCAGCCAGCCAGCCAGCCAGCCAGCCAGCCAGCCAGCCAGCCAGCCAGCCAGCCAGCCAGCCAGCCAGCCAGCCAGCCACAGCCAGCCAGCCAGCCAGCCAGCCAGCCAGCCAGCCAGCCAGCCAGCCAGCCAGCCAGCCAGCCAGCCAGCCAGCCAGCCAGCCAGCCAGCCAGCCAGCCAGCCAGCCAGCCAGCCAGCCAGCCAGCCAGCCAGCCAGCCAGCCAGCCAGCCAGCCAGCCAGCCAGCCAGCCAGCCAGCCAGCCAGCCAGCCAGCCAGCCAGCCAGCCAGCCAGCCAGCCAGCCAGCCAGCCAGCCAGCCAGCCAGCCAGCCAGCCAGCCAGCCAGCCAGCCAGCCAGCCAGCCAGCCAGCCAGCCAGCCAGCCAGCCAGCCAGCCAGCCAGCCAGCCAGCCAGCCAGCCAGCCAGCCAGCCAGCCAGCCAGCCAGCCAGCCAGCCAGCCAGCCAGCCAGCCAGACAGCCAGCCAGCCAGCCAGCCAGCCAGCCAGCCAGCCAGCCAGCCAGACAGCCAGACAGCCAGACAGCCAGACAGCCAGACAGCCAGACAGCCAGACAGCCAGACAGCCAGACAGCCAGACAGCCAGACAGCCAGACAGCCAGACAGCCAGACAGCCAGACAGCCAGACAGCCAGACAGCCAGACAGCCAGACAGCCAGACAGCCAGACAGCCAGACAGCCAGACAGCCAGACAGCCAGACAGCCAGACAGCCAGACAGCCAGACAGCCAGACAGCCAGACAGCCAGACAGCCAGACAGCCAGACAGCCAGACAGCCAGACAGCCAGACAGCCAGACAGCCAGACAGCCAGACAGCCAGACAGCCAGACAGCCAGACAGCCAGACAGCCAGACAGCCAGACAGCCAGACAGCCAGACAGCCAGACAGCCAGACAGCCAGACAGCCAGACAGCCAGACAGCCAGACAGCCAGACAGCCAGACAGCCAGACAGCCAGACAGCCAGACAGCCAGACAGCCAGACAGCCAGACAGCCAGACAGCCAGACAGCCAGACAGCCAGACAGCCAGACAGCCAGACAGCCAGACAGCCAGACAGCCAGACAGCCAGACAGCCAGACAGCCAGACAGCCAGACAGCCAGACAGCCAGACAGCCAGACAGCCAGACAGCCAGACAGCCAGACAGCCAGACAGCCAGACAGCCAGACAGCCAGACAGCCAGACAGCCAGACAGCCAGACAGCCAGACAGCCAGACAGCCAGACAGCCAGACAGCCAGACAGCCAGACAGCCAGACAGCCAGACAGCCAGACAGCCAGACAGCCAGACAGCCAGACAGACAGACAGACAGACAGACAGACAGACAGACAGACAGACAGACAGACAGACAGACAGACAGACAGACAGACAGACAGACAGACAGACAGACAGACAGACAGACAGACAGACAGACAGACAGACAGACAGACAGACAGACAGACAGACAGACAGACAGACAGACAGACAGACAGACAGACAGACAGACAGACAGACAGACAGACAGACAGACAGACAGACAGACAGACAGACAGACAGACAGACAGACAGACAGACAGACAGACAGACAGACAGACAGACAGACAGACAGACAGACAGACAGACAGACAGACAGACAGACAGACAGACAGACAGACAGACAGACAGACAGACAGACAGACAGACAGACAGACAGACAGACAGACAGACAGACAGACAGACAGACAGACAGACAGACAGACAGACAGACAGACAGACAGACAGACAGACAGACAGACAGACAGACAGACAGACAGACAGACAGACAGACAGACAGACAGACAGACAGACAGACAGACAGACAGACAGACAGACAGACAGACAGACAGACAGACAGACAGACAGACAGACAGACAGACAGACAGACAGACAGACAGACAGACAGACAGACAGACAGACAGACAGACAGACAGACAGACAGACAGACAGACAGACAGACAGACAGACAGACAGACAGATACATAGATAGATATATAGATATATAGATATATAGATAGATAGATAGATAGATAGATAGATAGATAGATAGATAGATAGATAGATAGATAGATAGATAGATAGATAGATAGATAGATAGATAGATAGATAGATAGATAGATAGATAGATAGATAGATAGATAGATAGATAGATAGATAGATAGATAGATAGATAGATAGATAGATAGATAGATAGATAGATAGATAGATAGATAGATAGATAGATAGATAGATAGATAGATAGATAGATAGATAGATAGATAGATAGATAGATAGATAGATAGATAGATAGATAGATAGATAGATAGATAGATAGATAGATAGATAGATAGATAGATAGATAGATAGATAGATAGATAGATAGATAGATAGATAGATAGATAGATAGATAGATAGATAGATAGATAGATAGATAGATAGATAGATAGATAGATAGATAGATAGATAGATAGATAGATAGATAGATAGATAGATAGATAGATAGATAGATAGATAGATAGATAGATAGATAGATAGATAGATAGATAGATAGATAGATAGATAGATAGATAGATAGATAGATAGATAGATAGATAGATAGATAGATAGATAGATAGATAGATAGATAGATAGATAGATAGATAGATAGATAGATAGATAGATAGATAGATAGATAGATAGATAGATAGATAGATAGATAGATAGATAGATAGATAGATAGATAGATAGATAGATAGATAGATAGATAGATAGATAGATAGATAGATAGATAGATAGATAGATAGATAGATAGATAGATAGATAGATAGATAGATAGATAGATAGATAGATAGATAGATAGATAGATAGATAGATAGATAGATAGATAGATAGATAGATAGATAGATAGATAGATAGATAGATAGATAGATAGATAGATAGATAGATAGATAGATAGATAGATAGATAGATAGATAGATAGATAGATAGATAGATAGATAGATAGATAGATAGATAGATAGATAGATAGATAGATAGATAGATAGATAGATAGATAGATAGATAGATAGATAGATAGATAGATAGATAGATAGATAGATAGATAGATAGATAGATAGATAGATAGATAGATAGATAGATAGATAGATAGATAGATAGATAGATAGATAGATAGATAGATAGATAGATAGATAGATAGATAGATAGATAGATAGATAGATAGATAGATAGATAGATAGATAGATAGATAGATAGATAGATAGATAGATAGATAGATAGATAGATAGATAGATAGATAGATAGATAGATAGATAGATAGATAGATAGATAGATAGATAGATAGATAGATAGATAGATAGATAGATAGATAGATAGATAGATAGATAGATAGATAGATAGATAGATAGATAGATAGATAGATAGATAGATAGATAGATAGATAGATAGATAGATAGATAGATAGATAGATAGATAGATAGATAGATAGATAGATAGATAGATAGATAGATAGATAGATAGATAGATAGATAGATAGATAGATAGATAGATAGATAGATAGATAGATAGATAGATAGATAGATAGATAGATAGATAGATAGATAGATAGATAGATAGATAGATAGATAGATAGATAGATAGATAGATAGATAGATAGATAGATAGATAGATAGATAGATAGATAGATAGATAGATAGATAGATAGATAGATAGATAGATAGATAGATAGATAGATAGATAGATAGATAGATAGATAGATAGATAGATAGATAGATAGATAGATAGATAGATAGATAGATAGATAGATAGATAGATAGATAGATAGATAGATAGATAGATAGATAGATAGATAGATAGATAGATAGATAGATAGATAGATAGATAGATAGATAGATAGATAGATAGATAGATAGATAGATAGATAGATAGATAGATAGATAGATAGATAGATAGATAGATAGATAGATAGATAGATAGATAGATAGATAGATAGATAGATAGATAGATAGATAGATAGATAGATAGATAGATAGATAGATAGATAGATAGATAGATAGATAGATAGATAGATAGATAGATAGATAGATAGATAGATAGATAGATAGATAGATAGATAGATAGATAGATAGATAGATAGATAGATAGATAGATAGATAGATAGATAGATAGATAGATAGATAGATAGATAGATAGATAGATAGATAGATAGATAGATAGATAGATAGATAGATAGATAGATAGATAGATAGATAGATAGATAGATAGATAGATAGATAGATAGATAGATAGATAGATAGATAGATAGATAGATAGATAGATAGATAGATAGATAGATAGATAGATAGATAGATAGATAGATAGATAGATAGATAGATAGATAGATAGATAGATAGATAGATAGATAGATAGATAGATAGATAGATAGATAGATAGATAGATAGATAGATAGATAGATAGATAGATAGATAGATAGATAGATAGATAGATAGATAGATAGATAGATAGATAGATAGATAGATAGATAGATAGATAGATAGATAGATAGATAGATAGATAGATAGATAGATAGATAGATAGATAGATAGATAGATAGATAGATAGATAGATAGATAGATAGATAGATAGATAGATAGATAGATAGATAGATAGATAGATAGATAGATAGATAGATAGATAGATAGATAGATAGATAGATAGATAGATAGATAGATAGATAGATAGATAGATAGATAGATAGATAGATAGATAGATAGATAGATAGATAGATAGATAGATAGATAGATAGATAGATAGATAGATAGATAGATAGATAGATAGATAGATAGATAGATAGATAGATAGATAGATAGATAGATAGATAGATAGATAGATAGATAGATAGATAGATAGATAGATAGATAGATAGATAGATAGATAGATAGATAGATAGATAGATAGATAGATAGATAGATAGATAGATAGATAGATAGATAGATAGATAGATAGATAGATATATAGATAGATAGATAGATAGATAGATAGATAGATAGATAGATAGATAGATAGATAGATAGATAGATAGATAGATAGATAGATAGATAGATAGATAGATAGATAGATAGATAGATAGATAGATAGATAGATAGATAGATAGATAGATAGATAGATAGATAGATAGATAGATAGATAGATAGATAGATAGATAGATAGATAGATAGATAGATAGATAGATAGATAGATAGATAGATAGATAGATAGATAGATAGATAGATAGATAGATAGATAGATAGATAGATAGATAGATAGATAGATAGATAGATAGATAGATAGATAGATAGATAGATAGATAGATAGATAGATAGATAGATAGATAGATAGATAGATAGATAGATAGATAGATAGATAGATAGATAGATAGATAGATAGATAGATAGATAGATAGATAGATAGATAGATAGATAGATAGATAGATAGATAGATAGATAGATAGATAGATAGATAGATAGATAGATAGATAGATAGATAGATAGATAGATAGATAGATAGATAGATAGATAGATAGATAGATAGATAGATAGATAGATAGATAGATAGATAGATAGATAGATAGATAGATAGATAGATAGATAGATAGATAGATAGATAGATAGATAGATAGATAGATAGATAGATAGATAGATAGATAGATAGATAGATAGATAGATAGATAGATAGATAGATAGATAGATAGATAGATAGATAGATAGATAGATAGATAGATAGATAGATAGATAGATAGATAGATAGATAGATAGATAGATAGATAGATAGATAGATAGATAGATAGATAGATAGATAGATAGATAGATAGATAGATAGATAGATAGATAGATAGATAGATAGATAGATAGATAGATAGATAGATAGATAGATAGATAGATAGATAGATAGATAGATAGATAGATAGATAGATAGATAGATAGATAGATAGATAGATAGATAGATAGATAGATAGATAGATAGATAGATAGATAGATAGATAGATAGATAGATAGATAGATAGATAGATAGATAGATAGATGATAGATAGATAGATAGATAGATAGATAGATAGATAGATAGATAGATAGATAGATAGATAGATAGATAGATAGATAGATAGATAGATAGATAGATAGATAGATAGATAGATAGATAGATAGATAGATAGATAGATAGATAGATAGATAGATAGATAGATAGATAGATAGATAGATAGATAGATAGATAGATAGATAGATAGATAGATAGATAGATAGATAGATAGATAGATAGATAGATAGATAGATAGATAGATAGATAGATAGATAGATAGATAGATAGATAGATAGATAGATAGATAGATAGATAGATAGATAGATAGATAGATAGATAGATAGATAGATAGATAGATAGATAGATAGATAGATAGATAGATAGATAGATAGATAGATAGATAGATAGATAGATAGATAGATAGATAGATAGATAGATAGATAGATAGATAGATAGATAGATAGATAGATAGATAGATAGATAGATAGATAGATAGATAGATAGATAGATAGATAGATAGATAGATAGATAGATAGATAGATAGATAGATAGATAGATAGATAGATAGATAGATAGATAGATAGATAGATAGATAGATAGATA
>JAXIVJ010000570.1:192500-210592 GCA_036785665.1 Chirona hameri
ACACACACACACACACACACACACACACACACACACACACACACACACACACACACACACACACACACACACACACACACACACACACACACACACACACACACACACACACACACACACACACACACACACACACACACACACACACACACACACACACACACACACACACACACACACACACACACACACACACACACACACACACACACACACACACACACACACACACACACACACACACACACACACACACACACACACACACACACACACACACACACACACACACACACACACACACACACACACACACACACACACACACACACACACACACACACACACACACACACACACACACACACACACACACACACACACACACACACACACACACACACACACACACACACACACACACACACACACACACACACACACACACACACACACACACACACACACACACACACACACACACACACACACACACACACACACACACACACACACACACACACACACACACACACACACACACACACACACACACACACACACACACACACACACACACACACACACACACACACACACACACACACACACACACACACACACACACACACACACACACACACACACACACACACACACACACACACACACACACACACACACACACACACACACACACACACACACACACACACACACACACACACACACACACACACACACACACACACACACACACACACACACACACACACACACACACACACACACACACACACACACACACACACACACACACACACACACACACACACACACACACACACACACACACACACACAGACACACAGACACACACACACACACACACACACACACACACACACAGTACACACACACACACACACACACACACACACACAGTGTGTGTGTGTGTGTGTTACTATGCTCCACAGAACCAGCTTTTCTCTCACAATACAAACATAATCATGCACGATATTTTTTTTTTGTATTTCTCTTGATGCTGAAAAGCAATGTTCTTTCTTGATCATCACCAAATATTTGTGTCACATATAGTGTCGCTTTCCACCTTTCCCCATGATAGGGCACTGGGCGACATCATTCTATTATTTAAGTAAATGCTGTGCAAATGCTGTAAATATTCCCGCATGATAAGGCAAGTCATGTTTGTTGCTATGGAGCAAACTTCGTTAAATGATGCTAAAAGATCAAGAAATATAACAAGAAAACATTGATCGACACCACTAAACCTACCATCAAAGACAAATATACATATCAAGATATATAAAGAAAGATTATTCCTAAAACAATACCAGCACATAATTGGTCGCCGGCACAGCAAGGCAATGAATGAAGTATATCTGGATTGGAAACCAACAGCTGATTGCGTGTTGGCCTTCGGTAAGTAAACAGGACACCAGAAGACGTGTGAGACGCGAGATGCGATCTGCCGCCGCTGATTGGCCGTTGCGGTGGCCTCAGACTGTGACGTCACCACAAGCCGCCACTGGGCGACGTGCCTCAGTGCTGTGCGGCGCAGTATCCACGGCCGGCCGGCACCAGCTGACGGCGTTGGCCCGCTCCTCTGACGTCAATCCATCGCTTTGACCCACTGGTGGCGTAAGCTGAACCCCCTCATGGTCACTGACCTAATGGGCACTCGTGCATGGTGACTTGCACGAGACCTCCAAATATGGAATCTCTGGCACCATCCGTTTGACCTGTGAAGCCTCTTGAATTCAATTTGCCTTTTTGCATTTAACACGTGCCACGTGCCAAGTGCCACCCCGAGTGAAGCATCGCCGGAAAACGATCAGTGGGCTATTTCGGCACATCAAATTTGGTCTGGCTTGCTCAATATTGACAGGCAGTAGACGACCATATCTCCAGGAGGTGTTATCCCTGGTGAGTTTATTTTGCCCCCCCCCCCCTTCAGGATCGGCGGCCCTTAAGGGATGTTGGGCCGTTGTATCGTGTACGTGACCTGCGAGTAGCAAGTCTGTGTCACCAACCGTGTGACCTGAGGAGGCGAAAAAAAAGAAAAAATTATGGCGCCCACGTTTTGGCACTTCGCACGTGCCACGTGCCATCGATTGACCCAAAAATGGTACCATCATCTGTCTTCCGTTTTGCTGCATCGAACGGTGCACCCGTGTCGAAATCGGCCCGGTCGTTTGGGCTCCACGTGCCAATATGCTCCGTCGGACAGACACACACACAAACGACACAAACGCACACACACACAAACAAGCTCCTCCCACTTTCCGAGCGACGGCCCGGTGGACATTTTCGAACTCAGGAAAAACATGTAAACATGTTTCTCTTCTTTCTACGATTTTTAATAATTGTTGCTTGGTGGCTCTATAGCTAGAAATTCGTCTAGCTACGTCTATCTCCTAGCGGTTCGTGCATGTCTACTAAGAACCGTATACTTTATCGGCTGCTTGTTTTTCCTGTTTATATTTCTAGGTATATCTGCCTGACAGAATACTTGACCAGTCAGCACAATGTCAATAGCCATATTTAAGTATGCACCTAAAGGATGCTGTGCCCGATGCCTCGTCAGTCAGCCAACACTTCAACCTCCGCCTCCAGATGTCTCTGCAGTCCGCGCCTGGTAGCATACTGCACCGGACGGCTGATCTGTTTTACATCTCCCGCCACTAGATGTCTCTGTCGTCTGCGCCTGGTAGCATATTGCACCGGACGGCCTGTCTGCTTTACATCTCCCACCACTAGATGTCTCTGCAGTCTGCGCCTGGCAGCATACTGTACCGGAGGGCTTGTCTGTTTTACATCTCCCGCCATGTCTCTGCAGTCTGCGCCTGGTAGCATACTGCACCGGACGGCTGATCTGTTTTACATCTCCCGCCACTAGATGTCTCTGCAGTCTGCGCCTGATAGCATACTGCACCGGACGGCTTGTCTATTTTACATCTCTCGCCACTAGATGTCTCTGCAGTCTACGCCTGGTGGCATACTGTGCCGCATGATTCGCCCTCTCTTGCCCGACCCACCACAACGCCCACCGCTTTAAAGCTTTTCACGCCAATTGCGTGATTGTGAAATAGAGTAGAGATGCAACTTTATGTCCCCTGGCTCACGCGATGTGATATTTCAAATTTTGCAATTGTTCCTGTTTGTGTAAGTAAAAAAACACAGACACACAATGGACTTTTCAACATCCGATGTATGTATCAATTCATGACTCATGAGATGTCAAAACGAAAGGGATATTTTGTTTATGATCACGTTGTATATGTTTAAGTTATTGAATATTGTCGCAAAATAATTATTTCACCAATAGTTGCATTTTGTTTTAAAATAAGTTTTGTCCGAATGTTTTTTGAATGGATGGATTTCCGAGGTTAGGCCCCGCGCTAAGCATAGCTTGTTGCGCAGGCCCTGACCCCACCACCCGATCAAGCAATTCCTGGCGTCCGGCAGAATTTTGAAGCGAAAGTTTTACGTGCCCGACAAACTGGACACGGTCCGCCCCGCCCTCTGACGTCCCCTGACCTTGAGTGTGACCGCTGCCACCGGCCACAGGCCATCCCAGTCAGTGGCAAATAGCGAGCGCCGAAGCGACTCGAACCCGGGCTGCCACTACCGGGTGAGGTCAGAAGCCCGGCGCTCTTCCAACTGAGCTACAGGGGCGGACTAACAGATAGGCTTGACTCCTGCAAATTTGCTCCTTTATTTGTTGTTCTTAAATGCTAATGCTAATCAAGGTATTGCAAATCCAATAAGTTGCAGTTCAGTTATGGAACGTTCACCAAATCAAGTGGTTAAGCTATACGATAACGGCTATCTGCAATGCTTTATTGAATAGAAAGTCTCGTTCTGCATCAAAAATACAATGTTTTTTTTAACAAATAACGAGACTGTTTGAGTAGTTTTAATTTAATTATTGTTTTTTATTGCAAGTTTGAAATCCATGTTATCACACGAAATGCTCTCATATTTTGCACATATTGTCGAAAAATAGTTAATCACTTCGAAGTTGCATCACTGCCGGCTGAGCGTTGAGTTGGATTGTAGATGCCGAACATAGAGACGAAAAATGATTAGTCAGATTGAAAACACTGCCACAAGCCATCCCCGCCAATCCTGAGTTAAGCGTGGCTAAGGGCAAGCACATCACATGCACTGCACTGCTCATGCTGTGTGCCGCATGATGTGCGCCATTAGATGGCTCTGCAGTCTGCGCCTGGTAGCATACTGCACCGGACGGCTTGTCTGTTTTACATCTCCCGCCACTAGATGTCTCTGCAGTCTGTGCCTGATAGCATACTGCACCGGACGGCTTGTCTGTTTTACATCTCCCGCCACTAGATGTCTCTGCAGTCTGTGCCTGGTGACATACTGTGCCGCATGACATGTCTGCCGACTAGAGCCCTTCACGGGACACATTTTCAGCCCCCATTCCGTTCCAGCCCATTCAGCGAGATCCAACCCCGTTCCAACCCCAATTCATAACTGATGGGGCTCCCGTTCCCACCATTTCAAAGTTTAAGCATATTTCACCTTTTGTGGTGTTAAAATATATGAATGCATTTCTGCCATGCTTTAAACTCCCACATTCAATGTCAGTGATGTAATATTTACTTGTGAGTTGTGGTGATAATTGAAAGAATTAAATATGTCCTTGTTTCACATGAAACGTTCAATACAACCATGACTTTCACCACAAGAAAAAGCCAGAAAACAAATGAAGATTAAATCAATTGTAGATTTTGGTATGGTTTGATTGTTATTTGCAACCAGGTTTCAGAATAAGCGATTTTCTTGCATACCACCAGGTTGTCAGGTCAAATAATTCAGGTAGGCATTCCTACTAGAGATGCAGGAAAGGATAATTTCTTGGTTACTGCTCCGGTCACGGCAGCTGACCTAGTTCAGACGTCACTGCGTGCCAGCAGCGAGGTCAATTTGAGTCCCAGCTTGGTCACAACAAGATAAATTTTCAACATATGAAATAGGTTATGTTATTTGTATCCTACAAATATACTTTGCTAGAACATCTATATTTTAGAACATTGCAAGAACAACAACAGGACAACAATGTCAATACCTTGAAGTAAGATGGATGTAGGAAAGTCAATAAACATGAATGAAATACATGGTTACTTACAATATTCATAAATAAGCCACTGAAAGAAGATCAAAGTATCAAAGTAATCAAGCATCAAAAATGGCATTTTAAACATTAGGAAATATTGGACAAACAAACAACATTGGCATGACCTCTATCAAATTTCCAGTGAGCCATATCTAGGACAACATGACTTTGTGTCATCTCACCTGATTGAAGCCAACCACATATTAACCCGCGCACTGCAGGGGGAGGGGTGACCCACCCCCTCTCAGGTTTTTCGCAGATAGCGAAGCAACGGCCTCGTGCAGCGCCGCCGAGTTTTGGCACACCTGTTAGGACATCAATTGCGCACACTTTAAAAAAATGACCCTCGGGTCATCTCAGGTCAGGTCACCAGACCAGGTCAAGTGACCCCACCTCCAAAAACGTTTGCAGTTGTGCCAAAGCCGGAGTTTCTCACCGATCAGTTTGAAACTTACAGAGTGTTATGAGGGCATAAGTACTTACAATTCGGTTATCTCGGCATTTTGATATCGGTGACCTAAGGTCAGATCAATTTCGTGACCTCCCCATAATAAGTCAACGGGGAAATATTACAATGCTTCCTATTTCAAGGATATGCATGACATTAGTCCAATTACTTCTGTATAATGTTATTATACGGTATTCTTGATGATCCAAGTGTACGTTTTGTTCAGCGACCCCTATGGGGTAATTTGAGGTCATCCGAGTTTACCATCACTTTGGTGTAAATAACTCGCGACATAATGAAGATGGAGAAGTAAAACCGACAGCAATGTATTTTTCTCGGCGAGACACGTCTCCCTATATGCAATATGACCTACTTGGGACGTGACCTCAGGTCAAGGACACGTGACCTGAAGTTAAATTTTGAAGTTGACCTAACACGGTCACCATGTATGTTATACAAAGCGCCTTGAAGAGGCAAACACAATGTCGTAAACAGTTTTCCGTTATCGTTATTAGGTAAAACGTTATTAACAAAAAACGGTTTTGCAAAAAAGTAGCATTTTTTTCATTTTTTTACCTTTGGAGCCTCAAATATTAAATGGAGATCAAATTTGATGACTTCCTTCGGTTGCAAATTTCAATGGCTGGCGATCGCTTTTTTTGTTTGTTTCTAGCTAGCAGGGGCGTCGCCACGGGTTTTGGACTGGGGGGGACGAATTGATAGACTGGTAATACCTACGATAATACCTAGATTGATAATACCTACGCCTTAACAAATTGAAGCTGGTCAGTCCTGCAGCTGCTACCAAGCATGCAAGAAGGAATAAAATAACATGTTATTTTGACCTTATCACAAACTAGAAAACGTACGACATGATCTATGTGGGATATTTTCCATTGATTGTGATCAATTGTGCCCTTGCATACCTAATCAGGGGCGCAGCCAGACCTTCAGAAAGGGGGGGGGGGGGCAAGCACCTGGGAGAAGCCCCCCACCCACACAAAAATACCCCTGGATATGAAACACTCTACGGATTTCAGCCACTTTATTTTGTGAGGCCCCCTTTTTAACATTTTTTCTTCGTCTACTTTTGATGAGCTGGATTGGACCAGGACCCTCAGTAGGCATTGTACTGAGCGTATTGTTACGTACAGGAGAGAAAACATATCTTAGCCATGACAACAGGTGAGGGTCGGCTTTTGAGTGTGGGGGCGGCTGAAATGACAAATAAATATACCCCCATCTTGATACGTGTATTTAAGCCTTTGCAGCATTTTGAATGTGGATTTTCATGTTATAGTAGGTAGGTATGTACTTGCTAGTTAGCGCCGCTTCGCGGCGCGAAATTTTTACGGTTTTACCTGATAAAACCCAGAAATATAGGCGGTGTTCCTAGTAGAGAATAATAAGTTAAAAATGATATTCACTCAAATCAGCGTTACGACGAACCGATGACGATGGCTATGGCTTCGTTATGACGATGACTACCGATGTGACGCCGCGAAACGGCGTGAAAATGTTAATTTTAGGTCCTGGAAAACGAAATGTTAATATTGGAACCAGACCGTGAGGTGAGATGACTTGGGGAGATGGTCCTGGCCTGTTTTGACTATTAGCTCTTCGGTCCAGAAAATTGTGCACCGCTGGAGCAGCTTCCGGGTGCCGATCTCCTCGTCTTTGCGTTCGCGTCGCCTTTTTAGGAACTCGGAAAACTAGCTGAACATGTAGCCTGCTTGAAACTTAGAAGTTAATATTTTATGAAGGGAATGGGCCCTGGGGCCAGCAATTACCGCCAATGAGAGCCTCTGCCAGACACCTAATGCAATTCTTTTTCCCATTTTCCTAATTTGTATAAGCAATTGCGAAACTTGTGTCATGCCGCGAAGCGGCGCGACATTTTCCAGTTTTTGACACTAGATAGCTGGATTTTTACTGCACTGCAAAGACAATTTTTACGATAAATTGTTTTTTCCCTCAAAAAGTGTGTGTGTGTGTGTGTGTGTGTGTGTGTGTGTGTGTGTGTGTGTGTGTGTGTGTGTGTGTGTGTGTGTGTGTGTGTGTGTGTGTGTGTGTGTGTGTGTGTGTGTGTGTGTGTGTGTGTGTGTGTGTGTGTGTGTGTGTGTGTGTGTGTGTGTGTGTGTGTGTGTGTGTGTGTGTGTGTGTGTGTGTGTGTGTGTGTGTGTGTGTGTGTGTGTGTGTGTGGGAGGGAGGGGTCGACCTTCCCCCGCCTTCTAAAAGTGAGGGAAGTTTGCCCAGACCTCCCCCCGACCCTCCCGTCGGCGACGCCCCTGGCTGACAAATATTGCAGCACACACTCCTGAGAGGAAAATTGTTAAATTGTTTTGTACTACCATAACCCCCCCCCCCACCACGAATTCAAAAACGCATCAGACTTATCAAATAACCATTTTGAAACCCAAGAAAACATTGCACCAGGTGGGACAGAGTACAGCACATTACCGCTCATTATAACCGCGCCGACCACGGCTAGCAGGCGCTCCAGCTATAGTAGGCGCTGCAGGCGACGGCTAGCAACCCCTGGGCAGGCTCGAGAGCCCCGTTCACAGACTCAATGGTCCTCTGGGTAAGCTTGAGAGGGCCCTGAACAGACTCAATGGCCCCTTGGCAAGCCGAGAGGCCCCTAAGCAGACTCTAATAGCCCCTGTGCAGGTTCGAGAGGCCGCTGAACAGGATCAATGGACCATTGGGAAAGCTCGAGAGGCCCCTGCACAGACTAATGGCCCCTAGGCAGGTTCAAGAGGCCCTTGAACAGACTCAATGGGCCCCTGGGCAAGTTCGAGAGACCCCTGGGCAGGTTCGAGAGGCCCCTGAACAGACTCAATGGGCCCCTGGGCAAGCTTGGGAGGCCTCTGGGCAGGCTCTAATGGCCCCTGGGCAGGTTCGAGAGGCCCCTGAACAGACTCGATGGTCCTCTGGGAAAACTATAATGGGCCCCTGGGCAGGTTCAAGGGGCCCCAAAACAGACTATAATGGGCCCCTGGCCAGGCTCGAGAGGCCCCTGAACATACTCAATGGGCCCCTGGATATGCTCGAGAGGCCACTGGGCAGGTTTGTTGGGCCGTGGGTGGACTCAATTGGCCCCTAGACAAGTGAACATGCTCTAGAGGCCCCTGGGCAGGTTTTAGGGGCCCCTGAGTGGGCTCAATGAGCCTCAGGGCATGCTCGAAAGGTCCCTGGGCATGTTTTTGCACACTTGAGTGGGCTCAATGGGCCCCTGGACATGCTGTAGAGGGCCCTATACAGTTTTTGTGTGCCCCTCGGTGGGCTCAATGGGCCCCTGGACATTCCCAAGAGGCCCCCTGGGCCGGCTTCGAAAGCCCTTCAGTGTCTCTGAAGGCCCTTGACATGCACCAGAGTAACCCTTGCCTGGTTTGAGGGCTCCTGTGACTTTTTGAAAGCCATTTAGCTAATGCAAATGGTATCTGGGCCAATCTCGGCGGGACCCCCTGTGACCCGTAAGAGGGGGGGGGGGGGGAATTGCCCCCCTTGCCCCCCCCCCCTGGCTGCGCCCCTGTACCTAATGCCATACAATACATTTTCGATTCATTATGTACCAACCTTTTTTGAAGAAGCTTCTTATATCCATATTGATTTCAACCACGGTTAAAACACGTGGGAAAGAAAAGACTAAAGAGGCAAATGTGGTAGGGACAGGCACAGAAGTCAGAACAGACAGACACTATGTTTTATTAGGAAACAGTACACAAAGGGTGCGGTAAACAACCAACAGAGCCCATTTCGCGCCATGCCTCATGTCTTCTGCTGTCTAAACGCTGTTTAAATTGCTGCCAAATTCTCTTCAAAAGGGAGAAAAGTCGAAAGGGGGAAAAGGCCGAGCACATGCTTTTCCAAACGCCTACGATATTGACAAAATGCATTGTTTCCGAGTGAAGTGCAGATAAATGCCTGGGGAGACTGTCCAAAACTGGAGGGGATAATCTCCCCCAGCCTAACGGCTGGGGGGGACGGTGTCCCCCCCGTCCCCCCCCCCTGTGGCGACGCCCCTGCTAGCTAGCATAGTTTCCGAGATATATGGGAATTTCTGGAGCAAAGTCCTAAAACAGGGAACAAACTGGAACATTTGACATTTGATGACCTCTGGTGACCTCAATTTTGACATGACCTAAACAAATATTAAATAATATCGATAGAACTTGTATCAAGCTATCAAACTCCGTTTTTCGATTGTCGCTACGTTGCGTAGTTTTTGAGATCTCACGAGGGGGAATCAACCCCCCTGCAGTACGTGTTCGGAGCAAACCCCTAATTTCGTTAAAATAACGAAATCTCTCACCCAAAAATAGTCAGTAGTCACATTAAGGCCATTTCCGAGAATGAATAGGTGGCCCAGAATCGCTTACAATTTCCCAGGACTTGCGACTCAATCATGGGAGTCATGAGGTCAAGGGAAAAATAAATAATATTTTAAAAGAAGAGAGAATATCTAGGAATAAATTACGTCGATTAACCTTATTGTAAAACAACAAATATTTTCAGGCAAATCTACCATAAATTGATACTTTAAATTTGTATCATACAATGTTTGTTTTTGTTAAGCTATTATTTTTCTCACGAGAGGTAAATAAACCTACAAATAAGATTCAACTTAATGACGTCATCAAAAAATAAATATGAAAGTCAGAATTCAGAAGTAGCTGACGTAGTGAATTGTGGAGCGTATTGCTATGCGCCTTACTCCAAAACAACAGTATTGGGAAACCGTTCATAAGTGCCAAGGATTCAGAAGTGCAAGAGCTAATAAGTGCCACAATTCATAAGTGCCCAGGATTCACTGGTGCAGCCAAGGCAATAGAAATACCAGTGCAGCAATACGCGCTACAATTGACGACGTCAGCTACTTCTGAATTCTGAGTTCCATATTTATTTTTCAATGACGTCATTCAAGTTTAATGTTATTTGCAGGTTGATTTACCTCTCGTGAGAAGAATTATAGCTTAACAAAACAATAAAATGTATGATACAAATTTAAAATATCAATTTATGGTGGATCAAGCTGCCTGCTCATATTTTTTGTTTTACATTAATGTTAATCCACGTAATTTATTCCTAGATATTCTATCTTCTTTTAAAATATTATTTCTTTTTTCCTTGACCTCATGGCTCCCATGATTGAGTCGCAAGTCCTGGGAAATTGCATGATAAGCGATTCTGGGCCACCTATTCTCGGAATTGGCCTTAATGTGACTATTTATTATTTTTGGGGTGAGAGATTTCGTTATTTAAACCATCACCCTACAGCCTGACAGCCCCCCCCTCCTGAAGTTTTTCTTAAATAACTTTTTACACATGCAGCGCATCTTACTGAACATTTCGGTAGCTGAGTTTACAACAATTATACGTATGCTGTAAACATTTTATTGAAATTGGTTAAGTTGTTTGGGAGAGAATCATGTTTTGATGACGTCATGTTGGTGGAAAAACGATAAATATACAACAAAATGGTGCGCACGTGTGCACGTGCCGAGGCACCCACCTTTGACTTGTGGGGAAGTGGGGGCTGAGAGGTCCCTAACCACACACCAAATTTGAACACAATCTGCTCAGCCATTCCAGAGATATAGAATAGGGGTGTACACGTGCGCACGTGCAAAGACATCCCACCCCTGACTTGTGGGAAACTGGAGGATGAGAGGTCCCTAACCACACACCAAATTTGAACACAATCGGCTCAGCCGTTCCTGAGATATAGAATAAGGGTGTGAACGTGCGCACGTACAGTCACCCCACCCCTGAGTTGTGTAAAAGTGGCGGCTGAGGGGTCCCTAACCACACACGACATTTGCACATATTCTTCCCAGCCGTTGCAGAGCTATTGCGAGAAAATACTTTTCAACACCCCTCACGCGGCACGTGCCACGCCCAGTGGTAGTCACCCATATGAGTCGGCACTGGTCTCAAACGGGGTAGGTTAGATGGGGCTGCTAAGCAAAGAAGTCCGCTTGGCAATCGGACGTGCGGTTGCAGAGATGCGAGCTTCTCAAAAGGGCCGGGCCGCTCATAATCTGATTTTTCCCATACACCACGCAAGGACGAGCGAGCGCTTCGCGTTCGCTCGTAATACGTCTGCTCGACAGTATGTTGTGTAACATGCATGAAGGTATATGTACGACAGTATGTGTACGCATGAAGGCGTGTATACGGCAGTATGTATACGCATGAAGGCGTATGTACAGTCGGTCTCATAATGATCCTCCCTTGCCACCACTTGGCGCTACGGTCGCGATAGACACACCAAAGGTGGTTTCCCCACCGTAGGTTGGTACCCATTGCGGCTGTCTGGCAGGTGCGTGACCTGGGGAGAGGGAGGGAGGGAGGGAGTGCGGGGCGTTGTCGGAATGGAATGCGCCGCGACCCGGGTGGTGGTCTGGGCCGTCTGTCTGGAGGGTCAAGAGGTCGCCTGTCCTGAGCTGGCAGAGATCCAATATTGGAGACTGAATAACAGTGTTCATCACATCAGCCCAAATTGCTCAGTCGGCATAGCTGTCTACTTCTAGCGTATTCGTATATTGGTCGTGGGTTCGAACCGCGCTGGCACCAGCTGCTTTTACCTGTATTTCTTTCTTAATCATGCCACGTGTCATGTGCAATGCAGAACCTCGAAATTACGAATACAAACGTCCACCTGATGATTCTACATGAAAAAAACAGATAAATGCAGTGGACCTCGCACTGATATGTTCGCATCACGCCGCTCCGTCCTTCACGCTCCACAAACACACCCGGGCTATATATCGGGTATATATCCATTAACCCTCGAGTCACTGGGGGTCTTTTTTAGCCCCCCCTTCTCCCTTAGGAATATTAAGCATATCTCGACAACTAATGCAGATATTGACGCCAAACTTTCAGTACCTTTCCGGACATCATTTTTACACCTTTTGGGAGAAATATTTCGAGATATAGTGAATTTAGTGACGACACTAAACACGATTTTGACACAAAAATAAGCTAAACTTTGCCAGGGCGTACAAATGCCACATTTGAAGCAAAAAGGAATAAAAAAACTCTGAAAGGTATAAAATAGCAAGGGCTACAAACCAGCTATCTCGCAATTAAAAAAAAAATTGGTTTTTGACCCCAAAAATTGTTTTTTTTTCATGCCCACAAAATCAAATTTTTCAAAGATATTAAAAAATCGGAATATATGTCAGATAAAGACATATTGGCAACTACCATACCAAATTTCAAAATTATATCATCTTTTTACTAACATGGCATATAAAGTATGGGTAAATCATGACGTCATATTTTGAAATTGCGTTTTTTTTACCTTTATTGATCAGATAAAGACAAATAAAGGCCAGCACCGTATTTGTTAGATGCAACTGATATAGAAACATGTTTTATTCATTTCGATTTATCAATTTCAAATTTAGACCTTCAGTGACCTGAACTTGACCTGCACTTGACACTAACTTCACGTAAATGAAGTCAGGTGGTACACTGACTATCACTATCGAATTATACGCGTAAAACCATCCATAAAACATGTGCTGCATGATTTTCGTAGATATTTTGTGTGTAGTGACATTTTGTGACCTGACCTTGACCTTGATCTTTTCCAGCAATCTCACTCTAGCTCATGTGGGATATGTAGCATACCTTTGACAGCACTTTGGGGATTATAGGCGCAATCGAAGGCCATGGATGGCAAGTATTGTCCATAAACTCAAATACCTCGATTTTGAAGTTTGACTTGACCGTGACCTGACATGTGACCTAATTTGACATTTTTAAGTATGCGTTTGGTTTATCTTATTGAGCGCTTTGGAATGCTGCCTTGCGCGTCCCGCTGCGATCATTAGTTCTGAATATACCAGTGGGGCTAACCCCCCCCCCCCCCCCCCCCCCAGTGAGTCGTGTTACAGAACATACCCCAGTGACTGCCGGGTTAAGTTAGCGACGATATCTGCGACCACAGTACTTCAAACCTTACGTCTATGAAACATCGCCAGGTGTGTAGCTAATAGAGCATCTGACTGGCTACGTGTTTAAATTTGACATTGACCTTGAGATCAGCTCAAAATATCGACACTATATTTTTTGACGCAAGGCAAATTTCTCAATCGTCGCAAGCGACACGACGGAATAGCCATTTCCGAGACATCTGTGACGGTCAACTTGAGATACAAATATTCATCTGTGCAGTGTTCTATCAATCGACCGTCGCCGTCAATCGCCGTCATCACTTGGCGATGCAATCGCAGGTCTGACAGTCAGCTCCTTACAATAACTGTGTACAGACAATAATTTCGAGGCACTCTGAGGCGGAAGCTCCAGTCAAGGGCGGGTAAACGTGAGAATGCCAACACTTTATGGCTTTCACTGTGGATTGCCAAGTGTCGCGACACTTTCTGTGATGCAGTTCCTGTGTAAACAAGACTTCTGTTCATAACGCCCTTGCAAAGCGACGTGCAGGGCGTCCATTGCCGTCGTTTTCGCACCGCTGCTCGGTCAGAAAGCAAACGGTTCGATGTGGCCAGCAGCACACACAGCGGCTTGGAAGGTCAATCGACCGTCGCCGTCAATCGCCGTCATCACTTGGCGATGCAATCGCAGGTCTGACAGTCAGCTCCTTACAATAACTGTGTACAGACAATAATTTCGAGGCACTCTGAGGCGGAAGCTCCAGTCAAGGGCGGGTAAACGTGAGAATGCCAACACTTTATGGCTTTCACTGTGGATTGCCAAGTGTCGCGACACTTTCTGTGATGCAGTTCCTGTGTAAACAAGACTTCTGTTCATAACGCCCTTGCAAAGCGACGTGCAGGGCGTCCATTGCCGTCGTTTTCGCACCGCTGCTCGGTCAGAAAGCAAACGGTTCGATGTGGCCAGCAGCACACACAGCGGCTTGGAAGGTGCAAAACGCCGCACCCGACCTCTGTTACACATCGGCAGCCCGACGACGCTGTCTCCTCCAACTATCAGCAATGGCAGTTGAACCGAAATATCAAGGTATGTATATTTTCCAGGGTATGCATTGCAAAACACAAATCATAACCAATAAATTTGTGATCGTTAATTTTGCTGACCACTTTTATCAAAAGTGGGCTATGACAATGAAAGGTAGGAACGTACACCTATGCATGATAATAAGTTGCAAAAGTATTGTTAATTAAGGTGACTGACATTGGTTATGAAGAGTGCAATAAATAGTTATGAAAAATAAAATAACAGAGACGACTCCGTTGCAAGAACATGTGTAAGATCACAAGGTTGCGTAAACAGGCCTGTGTCACCTGTCATGTGTCCTATCTGACTGGGTCCCACGGTCCCCAGGGAAGGTCAGGCCCGGGTACCTGTCATGTGTCCCATCTGACTGGTCCCACGGTCCCCAGGGAAGGTCAGACCCGGGTACCTGTCATGTGTCCTATCTGACTGGGTCCCACGGTCCCCAGGGAAGGTCAGGCCCGGGTACCTGTCATGTGTCCCATCTGACTGGTCCCACGGTCCCCAGGGAAGGTCAGACCCGGGTACCTGTCATGTGTCCTATCTGACTGGGTCCCACGGTCCCCAGGGAAGGTCAGACCCGGGTACCTGTCATGTGTCCTATCTGACTGGGTCCCACGGTCCCCAGGGAAGGTCAGGCCCGGGTACCTGTCATGTGTCCCATCTGACTGGGTCCCACGGTCCCCAGGGAAGGTCAGGCCCGGGTACCTGTCATGTGTCCCATCTGACTGATCCCACGGTCCCCAGGGAAGGTCAGACCCCGGTTACCTGTCATGTGTCCCATCTGACTGGTCCCACGGTCCCCAGGGAAGGTCAGGCCCGGGTACCTGTCATGTGTCCCATCTGACTGGTCCCACGGTCCCCAGGGAAGGTCAGACCCGGTTACCTGTCATGTGTCCTATCTGACTGGGTCCCACGGTCCCCAGGGAAGGTCAGGCCCGGGTACCTGTCATGTGTCCTATCTGACTGGGTCCCACGGTCCCCAGGGAAGGTCAGGCCCGGGTACCTGTCATGTGTCCCATCTGACTGGTCCCACGGTCCCCAGGGAAGGTCAGACCCGGTTACCTGTCATGTGTTCCATCTGACTGGTCCCCAGGGGAGGTCAGGCCCGGGGTACCTGTCATGTGTCCCGTCTGACTGGTCCCCAGGGAAGGTCAGGCCCGTCTACCTGTCATGTGTCCCGTCTGACTGGTCCCCAGGGGGGTCAGGTCCGGGTACCTGTCATGTGTTTCGTCTGACTGGTCCCCAGGTGAGGTCAGGCCCCAGGGGAGGTAAAGCCCCTGGGCCCCAGGGGCATCCAAGGGAGGTCATGGCCAGGTCACTTGTCATGTGTCGTCTGACTCGTCCCCAGGGAAAGTCAGGCTCGGATCACCTGTCATGTGTCCTGTCTGACTGGTCCCCAGGGGAGGTCAGGCCCGGGTCACCTGTAATATGTCCCGTCTGACTGGTCCCCAGGGGAGGTCAGGCCCGGGTTACCTGTCATGTGTCCCGTCTGACTGGTCCCACGGTCCCCAGAGGATGCCGGGCCCGGGTTGTTCGTGAGCGCGCTGCGCCCGGCCGCTGCTGGGCGCCGCTGGGACCGGCTTGTTGCCGCTCTCGGCCTCTGACGCCAGCTGGAGGCTGTGCTCTCTGCCGGCGGCCCGCTGCGCACTGCTCATCGCGCTGGAGCTGGCCCTGCTGGTGACGAGCGTGGTTACCATGCCACAGTCCTGGATTCCCTCCAACGCAGTCGACGTGTACTCTCTGATCTGGAGGCTGCACGGCTCTGCTCTGTGGGCGGGTGTGGCTGTGTGGGTGTGGGTGCGGGCCCCGCGGTTGCAGGCGTATTTCTGTGCCTGCCGTGAGCACGAGCAGCTGTTCGGAGCCGTCGATCTCCAGTCGTCCGCTCGCTGTCTTCGGCGATTTGTCCTGGCAATATTGCTGACGGTATTATCCTATGTGATTATCATGTTCGTGACATTGTCTCAGCTTCCCGTCTGGCTCCAAATCGTCACTATCGTGGCGAATATTGGCGTTTTTGGCGGTGTTTTCTTCTGGATCGTCATCTTCACGGGCGCGTGCTGGAGTCTGGAGGACGCCTTCCGCGCGGTCGACGACCGCCTGCAGACGGCGCTGCGAAAGGGTAACGTGCCGCAGCTGCGGCGGCTGACGCGGCAGCACGGCCACCTCAGCCAGCTGACCGACCTGCTGTGTCACACCTTCGGCGGCTTCATCGCCGGCTACCTGTACATGCTGCTGCTGGACGTGTCGCTCAGCATCTACATGAAAGCGCACCTGTTCCCCGTGTCGGAAGGCGACTCTCTGTACTTGATGCTGCTGCAGATGCTGTTGGCGCCGCTGCCGCTGATGCTGCTGAAGCTGGCGACGAACGCCGGCCACGACCTCAGCCGGCAGTCTCGGCAGGCAGCCGTCCTGCTGCGCAGCCGCCTGCTGAGCGCCGGTCCAACCGCCCAGGACCCGGAGCTGACCGAGCTGCTGCGTCTGCTGCAGGGACAGCAGGTTCACATGGATATGGCCGGGTACTTCACCCTGGACAGGACCTTCTTCGTCCAGAGCATGAAGGACATTCTCACCCTGATGATCGTCATGGCGCAGTTCGAAATGGCTTAGCTTTGCGCGTGTTAACTCAAGACACAAACAATGAAGCCTATGCTAAGGTATACCACATTTTGTCCGACGTCCGATCTAAAATGGGTTAAATGGGTTAGGGGGAGAATGGGTCGAATAGTCGGAACTTTCGAAACGTTTAATTTGTCGACTTGTATCACCCTGCATTGGTCTGGTTTATAAGGTAACCACGACGTAGTACAGCACAACATTCCCAAAGCTGATTTGTCGCCGGGTAACCCCACTTCCACCTGGTATTCTTCGGGTGCAGCCACTCTTTGGTAGGCATGTGTACATAAACCCAGCGAGCTCTGCACTCTGCCCCAGGGCAGCCAATAAACTGTCTCTACTGAAAATGGCCGTGGGGCGAGGCGGTCTCCCGTAGATAATACTGTTAGTCTTTGTTTCTGATTAGGGACATTTTGATGGAGGGAAGGGACGGGGGAGATGCATGTTATAGTTAGAACATAAATAAGTTAGACATTCATTAGACATACGCAAATATACATTATAACATTAGTTAGAACATATGACACTGTTTCCACCCGCCGGCAACTATCGATTGCGGCAGTGAGTCTCAGGAGTGTTGGAACGTGTGACGGGTTACAGATTACTGACGTGGCAGACCGGGTCTGCCCTGGCAGGGCCCGCGACGACTGGACAGCGCGACCGTACGGCTCCGTCCACCTCCTACGCACACCGATCACATGACGTGTTGTCCTATGTCTGGGCAGATTTAACCCTGGAGACGCACTGTGCGTGTGGTGGTGGTGTCACTGTTTTATGTAGGCTGTCACAAGGCGGTGCTGTACGAAAGCAAGGGAAAATGTGCCCCGTATACTGTAAAGCAGCATGATTCGTGTACTGCAAAGCAGCATGATT
>JAXIVJ010000571.1:0-20000 GCA_036785665.1 Chirona hameri
GGGCCAATCCGGCCTCCACCTTCAGAGGTCCCTCTCCTTCCTCCAGAGGGCCCATTTATACCTACAGAGGGCCCAATCTGACCTCAATATGGCCCAGTTGACCGCCAAAAGGCCCCTCTGGATACCATTGGACCCCCTCTGGCTTCAAGAGCGCCCATTCCGGCTTCCGGGTGGCCCCTCTGGCTTCCAGAGCACCCCCTCTGGATACTTATTGCCCCCTCCCCCCTCTCTGGCTTCCAGTGGGCCCACTCTGACCTTTGAATGGCCCACCCTGGCCTCCAGGAGGCCTACTTTGGCCTTCAGAGGGTCCCTCTGGCTTCACGTCGGCCACTCTCGCTTTCAGACTCTATGTCAACGTTAATAGACGAAGCCATGAGCAGTCCCACCTCATCATCAGCGAGGTGGAATTTCCTTTGCTTTGCTTTTGTCGCTCTACGAGCACCAGATTCGCCCAAAAGCGGCGGGCGGCGTGTGACGCTGGCCACACAAATACGACGTCAGGTCGCTGGATTGGACTCCGCTGCCCCTCACCCGGCAACGGTACAGCGGAGAGCCCCCGCCCAGCATTCGTCGAACCCTGACTCCCTCGCACGCCGCATTCGCGCCAAGTGTGCAGACGGGGATATCCGCGCCGGCCTCCCCCTTCTAACATCCAGTGACACCTTCGTCGACCCCACCGATGACCTTATCAACACCTTACGTCAGAAGCACCCACCTGCACCTACCAACCTGAGTCTACCGCCGCCTCTCGCACTGAGAGAAACTTTGACTAGGTTACTATGATAGTCCATTCGTTCCAACTTTTACCAGGGGGGTTGGTTACCACCTGGTGACGCATACCACCCATGTTACCAGTACCTTACCATAGTAGGCTAGTTAAGCTTACTAACAGGTTACCATAGCTGTACCGCCTACCCTAGTAACCCTTACCACGGTCATACCACCTACCCTACTCAGTGTTACCAACCCCTTACCAACCCCTTAGTATCCCTTACTACGATCATACCACCTGCCCTGCTCAGTGTTACTAACCCCTTACCAACCCTCTAGTAACCCTTACCACGGTCATACCACCTACCCTGATCAGTGTTACCAACCCTTTACCAACCCCCTAGTAACCCTTACCACGGTCATACCACCTACCCTGCTCAGTGTTACCAACCCCCTAGTAACCCTTACCACGGTCATACCACCTACTCTGCTTAGTGTTACCAACCCCTTACCAACCCCCTAGTAACCCTTACCACGGTCATACCACCTACCCTGCTCAGTGTTACCAACTCCTTACCAACCCCCTAGTAACCCTTACCACGGGCATACCACCTACCCTATTCAGTGCTACCAACCCCTTACCAACCATGTTGCAATGAGAAGCGGCAACCGACACGGTGAACAATGTTTCAGAAGTCACAACACTAACTTCACCTTTTCACCAACGCTTCACTTCCCATTCACCCCTTTTAACACCGCATCTGCGCCGAGCACGATAAACAGCACCGCACGCTGCCGCCGTCCGTCGCCACTGACGTACGGCTTCGTGAGAACCGTTGCACGCGCTTGAAGCGCCCGCAGGTATCCATAGCAACGCAACGACCAGGGCACCTGGTCATCTATTAGTAACCCTTACCACCCACATCCAATGTGCTCCTTTAGTATTGCTATAGTAACTGCTACCACCCCATATACGTAGTCACTGTTGCTAAGGCCTTACCAGGGGTCCTAGTCACTGATACTAAGGTGCTACCAGGGATGCGGCTTGGCATGGTAACTGACACTAGGGTCTTACCAGGGGTCTAGTAACTGAAACTAAGGTGTTACCATGGTTCCACTTGGCTGGACCCTGGTATTGACCTGCAGTCAGACCTTGGTAACTGGCGGGGGTTGGTAGACCCCTGGTAACTATTTCTCTCAGTGCGAGGCCTCAGGCCCTCATCCACTGACAGTCACAGACGAGCAAGTCCATGGTGCCATCTGCACAATGCCACCAGGTTCGTCTGCTGGCCTCGGTGGCATCCGACCACTACACCTACGCCAGCTGCTCTCCCGAGAGGCTTCCGAGTCAGGCCGCCGCCTTCTCACCTCGCTGATAGCCCTGACCAACCTGGTGCTGAGTGGCCACGTGCCTGAGTGCGGACGCGACGCTCTGTTCAGAGCGTCTCTCTGCACTTTGAGGAAGAAAGACGGTGGCTTGCGCCCGATAGCCGTGGGGAGCGTGTATCGCCGTCTGCCCGGACGTGTCGGCGCGAGACACATCGCAATCGTCCTGGGTCGAGAGCTACGCCCCACCCAACTCGGAGTAGGCACTCCACTGGGCTGTGAAGCAGAAGTGCGCGCTACTCGTGAATTCATCGAGTCTAAAGCTCCCGACTCCAGCGTTCCGCGCATCTTTGTCAAAGTTGATGTCAGAAACGCCTTCAACACCGTGCGACGAGACGTTATCTTGAGCCAGCTACAAGAACGCTGCCCCGAAATTTATCCAATGGTGCACCAAACCTACAGTCTAGCCTACATCGATGATCAGGTGATCCCCTCCGCCAGCGGGGTACAGCAGGACGATCCACTCGGGCCTGCCGCCTTCTCCCTGGCGGTCGACTCGTGCGCCAGAGCTCTATAAAGGTCACCTTTAAACGTCTGGTACCTGGACGACTCTACAATCACCGGTCCAGTAGATGTCGTGGTATCCGACCTCCGCTCACTCGCCACGGCACTCCCCAGGCTCGGCCTTCAGCTCAATCGTACTAAATGCGAGGTCTCTTTCCTGGACGCCGCCCCCCAGGCAACCCACGATGCTGTGGTAGAGGTCATCCGCAGTGCATTGCCAGAGATCGTCGTAACCCCTCTGAACAAACTCACGCTGCTGGGATCTCCTCTACGTGACGACAGCCTGGCCGCTGACGTCGACAGTACAGCTGACATTATCGGACGTCTCTGCAGCCGCCTCCTACAGCTGGACCGCCACACAGCAATCTTCTTTCTAGTCCACTGCGTATCGGCGCCTCGCCTCCTTTACCTGTTGAGGTCAGCACCGCTCTACAAAGTGTCGGACACACTTAAGAAGATTGACGGCTGGTGCGAGACACTTTAGTGAAGGTTTCAAACGTCGCTGTCAGCGGACTGTCGTGGGAACAAGCAAAGCTGCCGATCAGACTCGGAGGCCTCGGGGTGCGTTTTGTCGATAGCCTAGCCCTTCCCTGCTTCATAGCATCCATGAATGCGTCTCTTCCTCTGATAGGCAGCATATCTACCGGACTGCTTCCATCCACCGGCGTGCCGGCCTCCCTGAAAGCAGCAGTGCAACTATTCGCAGCGATACCTGGCATCAAGGACCTGCCAGATACTTCTTGTGTCAACAGGCAGAGCGCATGGGACACGCTGGCCGCCGCAGCGTCTCGAGACCGGCTGCTCGACACAGCCAACCAACTTCATCGCGCGGCTGCTAGCCGCCAGTCAGCCCCACACGGCCGCCTGGCTACAGGCCGCTCTCGTCCCTAACCTCGGTCTTCACCTGGACGAGGAGTCGGTGCGGGTGGCAGTGGCACTCCGCCTTGGAGCCGCTGCCTGTGCAGAACACGCATGTCGGCTTTGCGGGCGGAAGGTCGATGCGCTTGGTCACCACGGTCTTTCCTGTCTGAAGAGCGCCGGCCGCCTTCCACGGCACGCTCACTTACACGAAGTGGAAAGGCGAGGGTTAGTGAGCACCGGCATCCCCGCTATCTTCGAACCCGTCGGCCTTGACCGAGGGGATGGCAAGCGCCCAGATGGCCCTACACTATTCCTCTACAGCGGAGGAAGGTGCCTAATCTGGTACGCGACCTGCACCGACACTTTTGTTGACAGTACCATCATCCAGGCCGCGCTCTAACCCGGAGCCGCCGCTAGTGCTGCAGAAGCAAGGAAGGTCCGACGCTATGCCAGCATGAGCTCCCGCTACAAGTTCGTACCTATCGCGGTTGAAACATCGGGAGTATTTAGACCCGCCACCTCCGGCTTCATCATGGACCTGGGCCGGCTGTTGACCGCCCACACTGGTGATCGAAGGGAGACTGAGTGGCTTCTGCAGCGTCTGCCCATCACCTTCGTGCGTGGTAATGCGGCCTCAGTTCTCGCCACCGCCGCCACCTCTCGAGCAGCGACCAGAACATGGCAGCCAAGGGACGAAGTCAAGGATGATGCCACTCACCCGACGCCACCACCGTCTTCAACTACCAGCCAGGTCTCAGTCGAACGGGCGGCCCAGGAAGTCAGAAATGACGAGTTCCAACCTCGTGGCCTTGTCAACCTCGACAACACATGATACATGAATGCCGTGTTACAGGCCCTTTTCTTCTCGGACCACTTGCGCAGTGAGGTGTTGGCGGCGCGGCCGTCGCCCTCCCTACCCCACCTGGCCGCTCTGCAGCGCGTTTTTGCCTTCCTTTCTTTCTCCGAGCGACCTACATACAGCCCGGCCGAGTTCCAGCGGGCCACCCAACCGCCCTGGTTCAAACGCGTCTGCCAGCAGGACTGCACTGAGTTCACGAGATACCTGTTGGATGTCATGCACGAGGAGGAGCGTGTCCCCGCGTCACCAGCTATGCCGTCTTCACCGACCGCCGTCCCTCTGCCGTCCCCCTCTGCCGCCGCTCCCGTGCCAGGGACGACACGAGTGCGCCGTGTCCGACGGTGGAGAACTTTCCGCGGCCCCGACGCCAGCACCGCCCCTGCGGCGACTTTCCAGCTCCCGGTGGGCTGCTGTTGGGATCTCAATCAGCTGACAGTGGTGCCGACACTGCGAACGGTGTGGCCGAGGACGCACCCGGTGAGCCCGAAGAGCAGGCCACCGGTCTGATAAGTCGACTGCTAGCCTGCTGCGGCGAGACCACCTACACGTGCTGCGCGTGCGGCTCCGTGTCACACCACGAGGAACGCGTGATTTACCTGCACCTGGCGCTGCCAAATGCGCACGTCATGCAAGAGAAGTCGAACGTTCAGCCCAAGACTGTTCTGACTGTGTCGGACTTGCTGCAGCACTACCTGGCTCGGGAGCGGCTCTGCGGCGACAATCAATATCACTGGGCCAGGTGCGCCGGCCTGCGCGACGCCGACCGCCAGCTGCGCCTGATCATCCCGCCGTCATTGCTGGTCGTCTCGCTGGGCAGGTTCATGTTCGACCGGCCGATCGGCGCGAGACAGAAGGTGCTGGCGCCAGTGGTACTGTCTGAACAGCTGGCCATGCCGCTGGCCGACCGCCAGCCTGCCCAGTATCGTTTCTACGCCGTCATAGTACACGCTGGCTACTCGCTGGACGCCGGACATTACTTGTCGTTCTGCCGCGCGTTCGGCAGCGGGGGTGGTGACGGTTCAGACGGCACAGACGGCACAGACGACGGCTGGTGGCGGCTAGACGACATGTCAGCGGTACCGGTGAAAGCGGCACCTGTGACCGGACGGCCGTAGCATTCTACCGAGACTGCCTACACACTGTGATACCAGCTGGCGAGTGCGGAGGCAACGGGCGGGCGGCCGCCGACGCTGTCGGCACTGCCCGGCCCGCTGCGGGCGGCTGTGGAGCGGGACAACGCGGCGTACCGTCGGGAGCGGCAGGGCCGGCCAGTCAGCGCGCTGCCGCTGCTGCAGGACGGTCCGCCCCTGCCAGGCGCCGGCTACGACGGCGACAGTGTACACGATGGACCGGAAGCACCGTCTACTGTCACCTGTCGTGTCGGCGGCTCGCCACCGGTAGCCACCCAGGACTCGCCACAGAAGGCGGAGACTGCCAAGCCGAACCCCTCCCTCCTGGCGAACCTCAGCGGAAGCCGGTTCTGAACCGACGCTGCCGTGCCTTTCCCTTGGCCACAGTAGCCTCACTCCGTGTATGGGCTGGTATCTCAGTACCAACCCATCCGTCACAGTCAGTCGCAAATATATGTTTGTCTCCATGTTCCTCCTTGTGTGTTAATGGATCTTAGAATGGAACAAATATAGATTGTCTAGTAATACATACAGACACCCCATTTGGCGTTTCACGGTCACCTTCATCTCGCTAATCATTGAAGAATCGTTTGGCAACTTATTTGCTTTATGCATTCATTCAGAACGGCTAGGGCGATTTATCAGAACAATAGGTAAGACCGTTGGATATTTGAAATAAGAAATAGGAATGATAAACTGATACTAGTTTTGTCTTAATCCGTCTCCTGAACCTGCAGCCACAGCATGCATATACTTGTTATATCTGCACAAGCCAGAGGCAAACCGCGGGTGTTGGGCTTGTAAAACCCAGTGAGCATATTGGTTAACCATACCAATCCGTTCGCAACATGATGCGCATGTGCCGTGCCTGAGCCCTGACCATAGCAATCTGTTCACAACATGTCACGCATGTGCCATGTGCTTGACTGCACCGAATTCAGGGTAGGCAGTACGCCGTGGTTACGTGCATCGCACCCCCTGTCGTTCCAAGGGCGATGCAGAACGTGCATTTCATTTGCCCGAATATTTTCCTGCCCTGATGGCAACTTACATGCTTGCGTTTGCTCTGTGATTCAAGTTCAAGCACCCTGTCAGTCGCAATTGAAGAGTCCACACTCCACATCCATTTTTTTAATGCTATGCTAATATGTTAGTTTCATCACATGGGGCTCTGCTTCTTTAGCAGTTCACAAACATTTGCAAGGCTAGGGTTAGCTAACTGCATTACTCAAGATATGTTTGGTCTCCATGATCGCACGGGAGACGAACCAATGTCCCCAGCGAGACCAGTGGTCCTGATGCTGATCTCACTCTCCCCAGCGGCGTTTATTTGTGTAACTGGCGGTCGGTGGCGGCCCGTGTGGTGGCCGGACAAGCGTCAAATTACACTTCCCTGGCCTGCTTTCCTCTCAAAACACGGTGAAAATGAGATCGGCGTTACATCAGAAACATTCGGCAGCGACAGGCACCTTGTAATAACTAACGTTCCGTTCCCGTTCCGTTCCCGTTCCGTTCCCGTTCCGTTCCCGTTCCGTTCCCGTTCCGTTCCCGTTCCGTCCCCGTCCCCGTCCCCGTCCCCGTCCCCGTCCCCGTCCCTGTCCCTGTCCCTGTCCCGTTCCCGTTTATGTCACCTTCCCATCCCGTTTCCGTCCCGTTATTGAATCGTTTCCGTCCCACTCCGTTCGCGTCTTGTTTCCATCCCGTTCATTATACACCCTATCGGCCCCGTTTCTTGACACAGCACATCATTGAAATGTCACCTAGATTGGGTGAAAATTGCATCCATCTACTCGCTGTCTACCTACTGTCTCATCCACAAACACAAGTGGATATTTTTACTATTTGAGGCATCCGCGTAGACACCTGTTAAGTCTTGCCGTGCATTGTTCAGATCGCAAGGGTGGCGCCACCTTCCGAAAGTTGGGGGGACGGAGGCACTTCGAAGTCGATTATTTCCATGTAACGCCCATAGGCCTAATGTTAAATCCTAAAATGTTTGGGGAGGACGCGTCCCCCCCCCCCCCCCACCCCACCCTCCGCCTCCGCCGCCCATGTCAGATCGACTATGTTCGACTTACAGGAGCGCGGCTTGCAAGATTAATGCATCACCGTTCATAGATACCGCCTGATCACCGGCAGCACCAAGCTCGTCACGTGATCGTCACGTGACCGCGCAGAGGCTGGAGTAGATACCGCCTGATCACCGGCAGCACCAAGCTCGTCATGTGATCGTCACGTGACCGCGCAGAGGCTGGAGTAGATACCGCCTGATCACCGGCAGCACCAAGCTCGTCACGTGATCGTCACGTGACCGCGCAGTGGCTGGAGTAGATACCGCCTGATCACCGGCAGCACCAAGCTCGTCACGTGATCGTCACGTGACCGCGCAGAGGCTGGAGTCGTACATCGTCAGGCAGTTTCGAAACTGCCTAGGCAGTTTTGATACTGCCGGGCAGTTTCGAAACTGCTTGGATTTGTATGCCTAGGTTTTCAGACAGTTTTGAAACTGCCTGAATTGAGCCAGGCAGTTTCGAAACTGCCTGAGTTTGCATATTGCCTGTAACATATGTACATACGTACGGGTATGTATGTAGTATGTACGCATTCAAGACGTTTTCGCCAATTCCGTTATCATTCATGAAATGTGGACTTTAAATGACAGTTCAACAACATTTCCCAAGGAAACGCTTCGGCGAACAAGATCTCAACACTCTTGTACCTACAATGTACACTGACAACAGACAAAGTCTGTTGACATTTGTCTATCTCTAGTCGTCATTTCTGCTCTCCCGGAAATACCATGACCTTTCAGAATGAAATGCTTCGTCAAGTTTTCCTGACAAATAATATCAGTATCAGCAGCAGCCAAGCAAGACTTATATGGCTTTGACAAAACCAGCGGCGTAACCACGCCTCTGCAGAAACCATGCACGGTGATGTGGCCTGATAACTGCCGGCGTAACCACGCCTCTGCAGAAACCATGCACGTTCTGTTGTGGCCTGATGACTGCAGCTTGGTGCTAGTTACTTCAGTTACTTCAGTTACTTCAAATACAAAAGTAAATTGTGCCGGAAACCATACATTATTGAGGCACAGTGTACATATTTTCCAGTAACAGCAATGAATGAATGCCTGCTGCCTAGACATCGGGAGACTGCATCGTGGTGTTATAGTTGTATGTTAATTACTGGTATACGGCACCGCACGTCACCAAAATGCTGCGGAACAGCCTACCTATAAACATTTTCTAAGGGGCCGTAAATTGGAAAACTACCGCACCGCAGCTCAGGTGTCCGTGATTGGACATTTAATGTTAAATGGACAATGGACATTGTTCAAATACCAGACCTGAGCGATTCATAGACATGTCTGATAGGTCCTCAGACGGTTTGAAAGACTAAAGAGTCCTAGGCTGGTTTGAGCGGGTATTTTCCGGGTCTGAGAATGTCCCAGCCCGAGGCTGAGAGTCGTGGGCGTTGCTACACCGCTGGGGATACTAGGGAGTAGGGACACTGTCCCTATTTTTTTCAGCCATCTCTAATATCGTTTCCTATTAACACGCGCACTGGAGAGGGGTATGCCACTAACACGCCGTGGAGAGGGGGGGGGCACTTTTATGCCCCCCCTCCCCCTGAGATCGCCGAAAGCATGAGAGCTACAACGATCAAACTTACAGGGTGGGTAGGTTCTATAATTATCTACATTTTCTGAAATATAAATAACTTAAGGTTAATATCTTCAAGGTCAAACGAGGTCACGAAGGTCAAATCTGGCCAAATGTCACAATTTTGGGAATTTGACCTTTGTGACGTCACAGGTCACCAAGCAGGGTGTCAAAAGTTGTGTTCGGGGATGAGCATTGACATTGGCTACCGAATTTCGTTTGAATCATCTCGATCTGACCATTGGTTCCGAAGATATCGCTTCGCCAACCTCGATTCTGGTCGCCATCTTGGACCTAAAATCCATATAACTCAAAACTTTATTGACCGATTTTAAATTTATTTGGAGTCAACCGATCCGCTATTGTGTTGGCTTAATTGTCGAACAAAAACATCACCCTGCTCCGTTTCGTTGTTGAGCTATTCACGAAAAACATGTGGGGGGGGGGGGGCACAAAAGTGCTCCACCCTCCACTGCGCGTGTACACGTGCACACGTGCACTTAAACACGTGTAAACGTGCACTTAAATTTGCCCCTATACGGGCAAATTTAAGTTTAAATATACTTATTGCAAATATACATGCAATTTTGCTTTAATTTACTATGCAAATTTAAGTATACTTCTTTGAGACCGTTGCGACGTCATTGGCATGGGCGTCGGAAACGGCGGGGGGGGGGGGGGGGGCGTCCCCCAACACTGACAACTTGTTTACCCTTTCCTAGAGGGTAAGCCCGCCAAATCGGGTAACAGGGCTCACAGACGTTTTTCACCACCCATCGGGTGGTAAACTCTTTTAATTTACTCTCGCCCATATATTTTTTTCTCGAGATTAGCCTCTGCGAACGGATACACCCTTAACGTTACCCTTTGTGAGAGAGTAAATCCTCTCACAAAGGGTAACGTTAGGGTCCGTTCGCAGAGGGTAATCTCGAAAACAAATTACCCTCTGGACGAGAGTAAATTAAAAGAGTTTACCACCCGGTGGGTGGTAAAAAACGTCTGTGAGCCCTGTTACCCAGCTGAGGCGGGTTTACCCTGTAGGAAAGGATACAAAAGTTTTCAGTGAATATTTTCAAATTTTAACATTACGCCTATCGGTGTTGCATGGAAAGAATCGACTTTAGAATGTATCCGTCCCCCTCCCCAAACCGTCTGAAATCGGCGAAAAATTGACACATTTCCTGATATAGAAGAAAATCTAAGCAACTTTTACTAACGGAAGTTTGTTTTAAATCAGCTATCAATGCATAAGCAAGCGAAATCAAATGAGTTCTCAGAATTGTGTGAGACTTTCGGGGATTTCCCCCCCCCCCCCCCAAAAAAAAAAACACCCGTGCCCCCCCCCCCCCCAAACAAACAAAAAAACGTTCTGGATCCGCCAGTGGCGCCCTTGGCCATTGCTGAGAATCCCAATACCGGTCTGAGACTTGAGAGGCCCTCGGTTTCAACAAATGCCCTTCATGGGGCACACATTCGGCAGCCACTCACCGTGAAACACATCATTCAACTGTTCAGCCACAAATATTTGGCAACTGCCTGATGCCTCCATTTCCGTCCATTCCCATCTTGCAGAGCCGTTGTCAATATTGGAGTTTTGTACTAAATAGTACATTTTTCACTATCCGCTTTAATGCATTATTTTTCAAAAATGCTATCCATTTTCGCCCATTTTCGCTCAATTCACTTTTTACAGAGGAAATACTTACTCTGTGAATTATTCTGATTCAACTGAGGCGGCGCTCACGGCGGGACGGATTTTTCCGAATCGCTGACGGCAGACCGCAGCCGCTGAGCCACCGAGGGCGGTCGCCATGACGACGTAGTTCGCTCGCCCACCGCCAGGTGGCAGGGGTGTGGCTGGCGGCCGGCCAGTCGGGCGCGGGCCGCGCTGGCAGAGGGTGAGCTGTGAAGTGGTCAAGGCGCAGTGGCGAGGAACGGGCGAGCGGCGCGTGTCGCGCTGTACCGAACGCGAGCCATGCAGGCACGCGTGGGCCCCCGCGGGCAGTGAACCCCGAACCCTGGCTGGGATCAGCCGTCCCCGCAACCCCGACCTTCGATCCAGACGGCGACCTCGACCTTGATCGCCTGCGGGCCGCTGCGACCGTGACGTGGTTGAGCAACGCCCCGTCGGATCGGGAGCGTCGGGAGTCGGACGTCGTGGTCTGGAGTGTGTCCGCCGAGCTGCTGACCGCTGACCGCTAACGATGCCGTCGCCGCCGCCGCCGTCACCACCGTTAACATCGGAAGACGCCGAGATCCGTCGGCTGGTGGCCGGGGCGGAGCAGCTGGTGAGGCCTGCACCGGAGGAGGTCGGTGGTGCTGCTGGAGCGGCAGGAGTGGCGGAGGAGGTCGGCGACGCTGCCGGCCCGGCAGAGGAGGCGGCGGTGCGTGGCGGGAGGGTGCGGGAGTGGCTGCGGCGCCGGCACGCTCCTCCAGGCCGGGGGAAGGCCGCTCCTCCAGGCAGGGGGAAGGCGGAGCACGCGACTCACGTTAGTGGACAGGTGGGTTACGGTCGACTAACGGACGACGCTGGGACGGTCTGGGGCTGTCACAAAGGCGGGGTAGCTGAGAGTGTGTACCCTTTCACAGTATGTTGCCAGACATGCCAGGAGGATGGAGGAGTCCGGACAGACGGGCAGGAGTATGCTGGCTGCGAGTTGGCGAACGGTGTGTACGGAGGTCAGGGCTGTCGATATTCCGCCATTGCTGCAGTGCAGTTGAATGGCGGAGTGGTCTGTGACAGGGAAAATCCGACATCCGGAGCCGGCGTGTGGTCGTCACGTTCCGGCCTTCCGCCCCACAGGAAACCGCGGCGCTGGTACTGCTGCTGATAGGAATGGTGCATTGCTGACCGCGCTCCTACTGCGCTCCTAGGCTTTAGCGTCAGGCTGCTGTTGGTGCTCATGGTGCTGTTTTTGTCGATTGACCTCCATAGCTTAGTCGATAGCTTCTGACCCCAATCTGTCTATGTTTTATATCAGGCACGCATACCCAGGTAACACGACAATGAGCGATACCATCAGCCACGACAATAGATTTGTTACTGAGCTACATCGGCTGTGATCCTCTTCAGTCTTCACACCATTGTCAAGTTACCTTCTCTCACTTGCCGGCACTATCCAGGTATATACAGGTCTTTATGAAATATTTGTATTCCCTTCGTGTGTCGTGGTCCGTTTGCCGTGAACAAACATTTGAAGCACACGATATTCGCTTTGAACGTCATTGTTTTCCAAACTTGCTAGAATCGGCGTTGTCAGCATATATTGTTGTGCTATTGTTGCTGCACAACAAACGATTTGCTTTGGGTAAATTGAAATGACAAGAATAATTAAAACGTCTATGACGTTGAGACAGGATTGTTCGTTCTGAGGCCCCAACATCTTCATATCTGCTCACTTCATGGCCTATTTAGTTCGCGGCTGTTGCCCGGTTGAAATGGCGACAGCTCGTATTTGGTATTGCCATACGTGAGAACTGCAGCTGAGAAACTCGGACCTGCTTAGATTGATGCACATTCCACAATCTGCTTACGTATGCTTAACTTGCTTGTTTTTTTTTGTACAGTTATAAGGATTATGCATTCATTAATAATGTATACTTTTGTACAGCTAGCAAAACATAACAAAATCATGTCGGGATTAATTTCACTTAACGCAGTGGCTAGTCGTATTTAAAGGGAAATATTCACCTTTTTCCACAAAATTGGAGTGATTACTTGAAATCGATAGACGAGACCAAAATATATGGTAAATTTATCACATTTTGCATATAACAATTCCTACCGAGAGATATTTCAAGTCACAGTTGATAAGCGATCCACGCTTATAATGACCAGTACTTGCAAGTACTTGGTAACGAATTTCGAATTCCGGGCTTGTCTCGCATTGTTTTTTTTTTGACAAAATTGTATGGAAAATATATATTGCACTCTGTATATTGTGATTATGTGCCCTAATGTCCTTAACAATCAACAAACATTGAATAATAAGGTAACCAAATTAGCAGTTAACTTGGGCACGCTATGACTGCCTAGTTAGTGGTTGCGACTTGCGACCCTCAATTTGTGCAAATTGGTTCATTTGTTTTCAACATTACGCGTTTTGTATAGTCTTGTCTCTGGCTGTATACAATACTATGCTTTAGCTTATCATGAAACATAATTATTTACAAAAAAAAGTCCTACAAACAATGTCAAAACTAGCAATGAAATCAGAAGTTCACTTGGGCACGCAACGGCGACCTATTTAGTGTCGGTGATTTGTTTTAGGGACCAATCAGAGACGTTATCAAAAGAAAGAAAAGAGACAGATTGTCGCGCTTCCAAATAGTGAAGAGAAAACACCTATCATGACCTTCGAAATAAGTATATGTACTTGTTTGTTAAATTTCCCAAACAATAATTTTGGAAATATAAAAAGTTGTGATTTCCTTTTTAAATTGAGACTCCTTCAATTTTATACCATACACGATGCATAAGATAATGCAGAAAAGTAGATCTAAAGGTGAATATTGCCCTTTAACCCTATTTGTAACAGGCTCCTGGCTACCCCTATTTGTAACAGGGGGGGGGGGGGGGGCGGCGGATTCCGCCCTCCCCCCCGGAGATCTCGAGATCTACCCGTCCGATTTTCAAAAATGAAACGGTGTTTGGTTTCCCTCAACAAGATCTACATTTATAAATAACACAAAAAATCTAAATTTTTGATAGGGAGGCAACAGGGGGCAAAAACTACAAATTTTAGTGGTATTTTTGATCCAACACAGCTTTCATGTTTATCGACCAATTTGAACACAACTAATACGAATCGATAGAGATTGAATTGGAAATTGATATATGGCGGTGACGTTTGCAAATTCAAAAATCATAGGCGTGTGCAGGTCACTCAATATGAGGGTGTAGTAAAATCGTAATAAAACCTTCTTTTTTTTTAAATTAAATGAAATGGTATGTGATTGTGACATTAGACAAAACAGTTATAAATCATATTTGTTTGCCATAGGCGGTACCAGGTTAGAGAAAAAGAGAGGTCAAATTGAGAAAACAAAAAAGATTAACCGCAGACAAGTTGCTACCCAGCACTATAAATATGTTACTGATCGTAGGTAGTTCCTGTTTGAATGTTGTACTTCATCATAGGCGTATCCAGGATCCAAATTGGGGCGGCGCAAGATCTTTTGATAAGTATATTATCCGCTATTATGATACTAACTAGTCAACAGTGGCTATTTCACTTACAACTTCAATTAACATTGCTTACACCCCTTTTACCTTACCTGGACTCGCCTATTATCTTATAATCGTTCGTAGAGTAGCCTGTGGTGCGTGTTTCATCCGAACACTGCAGTATGTTATGTCATTGTACGCCCATGCCTCTTAGTTTCCTTGCAATAATATGACCCCCTTTCTTCCATTCCTGAGCGCGCCTCTGCGAAAAATGACTTTATTCCCTTTTCTGGTCTCATATGTGCATATATCATTATAAGCTAACCGTCTATTGCGCCGTTATCGCTGGCATATCGTCATCACCATGCCAGTCACCCCCCCCCCCTTTCCATGTGCCTGAACACGCCCTGAAACTCTATATGTAATACATTATGCAAATAATGGAAGTAGAAGCTATCTTTTACATCTTGATAGCTATAAATGCCCCTTACATTGCTCTATTTGCTTCCCGCCAAGCATTGAATACTTCCTGGAAAACCCCCCCTTTGCAAGCCCCTGAAACCGCCTCTACCATGCAATTTTTGTGATATTTCATTAACATCAACTAATTTTTACTTGTTGCAATCACCGTAAACCGATGTAACTCCTTCATACTTGAGGCAGTTAGAAAGAACCCGTGAATATCGCATTTCCGTATTATCGCCAAATATCGCCTCCGAACCCACCCAAAACTGTGCCCTGGAACCGCCTCTGTTCAGGTTAAGAACTCAAAATTTTGACTCCAAATGCGGTATTCAATTCTATGAAACGTCCCAAAATTTCATGGGCCTGCTCCCAGCCGTTCTGAAGATATCTGCGAAAATATGAGGGGGGCGGAATCCGCCCCCCCCCCCTGTTACAAATAGGGTTAAGTAATGCATATCCGTTCGCCCAAAAAGCGAACGGACTACCAAAACCCTACGAAATGTTTGTTTTCAGATAATATGCTTAGTATACAGGCATCAGACAGTTTACAATCGTTCCCCAGACCACCGCTTCGTGCTGCTGCACGCACCGGTGGTACATGCTGTAACATGTATCCGGGGTCTGCCACATGTCACCGACATTACAGTGACAGTCACTGGGTGGCACATTGACACAGCTACCCATCTGCCGGCGTCGGGCGCACTTATCATCACAGGTCAAAGGACTCTGGACTGAACAAACAGAATGTTATCAGGGCGGGATATCAGGAGAGTATCAGCAGGACTCGGGACTCGGGAGCGCCTCTGTGCACTTGTCGTGCGCTAATGAAAGGTTCGGATAAAATAGCCCTGGCAATGTTGCCTTTTGCATCCTCGCCTACACAATTTCGTACCGATGCAATGTCTTAAAGTAACGTTTCTATTCTACCTGTCGCACGTCGCAAACCTTGATTTGTTCCGTTGCAACGCCGGTCTTTCAATGGCTAATCATTAACATTGAGCAGTTTCCATCAGGAAGGAAATGAGCTGATGCTAAGTCGCCAACGGTGAAAGGAGTATTGTAACGACCGAGCTGCTTTCAGACCCGAGAACTTACGGCTAACAGACCGGTATCAACTGCACCAATGAGTCAGCGTGACGGCGTTTTAGCACTGTCACCGGCCTTGACGGTGCCTCCCCTGCTGGGCCCGGGCTGCTCAGTAGGACAGTCGTCAGTCCACCTCTTGGCACGACCCGCCGCCCCGCCCCCCGCCCTGCCCCGCCTCAGGAAGACGCCCGCGGAGGGGGAGGGGGCGAGGCGGGGGTCGCCGCCATGACATCACCTCTCCACTGGCCGTGTGGTGGCGTCTGCTGTGCCAACTAACGCGGCCGACCTCCTGCTGGCTGGCCGATGCCCAATCACCAAACCAAGCCGGCAACGGCTCGCTCGAATCATGCCACCTCGACTTCCTTTGTCATCATAGCGGAAACATTGCGTGGGAGGAGGAAGCGAGCAGTGGCGGCGGAAGGTATTTTCGGATGGGGGGAGGGGCAAGGCAACCCAGGGGGCCCCCTCGGCCAAAGCCTCCCCCCCCCCCCCACGGCCAAAGCCCCCCCCCCAACAAAAATGGCGCGAAATGGTATCTCCTCGGATTTAGGACACTATATTTTGCAGGGCCTCTAAATGGACGCAAACAACGGCGGACAGGCCCATGTTGAAGTCTCAGGCCTTCCGAGGGCCGCCTACCTCAGGCCCACCTCAGACCGACTGAGGGCCTTCTGTCGGCCTTAGAGGGCCCCGAGGCTGGCTGGGGGCACCTTGGGGCCCTCGGTGAACTTCTTGGAGGGCCCCTCTTACAAATGTATGGGGCAAAATAATATGTTTGCCCCCCAACTTCTTGAGTGTGGGGGCAGCTGCTCCCCCCCCCTTATCCGCTGACCCTGGAAGCGAGTGGTGCGGAGCGGACGAGAGGACGCGTAGTAGACGCTTCCGGCGTGTGCGAGTTCTCTGCACCGTCCAGTCTGTTGGCAGCGTGCCAGACTGCAGCAGCCGGCACGCTGCAATCGGACCTCTCTGGCCCCGCTCCGCCGCCCCGCTGCTACTGGCCGGCCGAAATACCCCGCGGTGTCACCCAGGGGCGCTCTGAGAGGAGAAGGCTGGCATCGTTGGTGCTGGACGGGTGTCCGGAGAGGTGTCGTACGGCGTGAGATACGGGAAGAGGGAGCATTGTAGGCGCGCAGTACAGATATTCCAGTGAATCACAAGGCAGATGACATTGCAACATTATGCATTGGTGACTGATCAAATCATTTTTGATTGGAGGTGCTTATATTTGTCTTATAAGTGCGAAGGAAATGTTTCAATTTTCGGGTAATTTCAGTCGTTTTGGGTGTCCATGGCCCCAATGGCCCTTCATCCGGTGCCCTTCGTCGACCTCATCTCTGGAAAGGATTCTCGAAGTTTCGATCTGCCTTACTGCAGCCCCCAGCGCGGGGTGCCTCTGACTTCCTGTGAATGTCTGCCAGCAGCCCAGGAACGGTCTCTGCGGCTTGCAGCGGCTCTGTGCGGCGTCCATGACGCGCCTCGCTGCGATAAACACACGCCAGTCGGCGTGAGTCACTGCCCCCGCCCCCGGCCCCGGCCCGGCCGGGATCACACAGCTGCGGCCTTCACTGCTGTGATCGCTGGGCGCATGTGGTGTGCTGCTACCGCCACCGCCTCAGCCGACGCCCGGCCCGCGCTGCTGCTGATGGAGACTTCACTGGTGGCAATGGACAAGTCCTACAACGGAGTGGGGCTGTGGTCTAACTGCATGCCTTCTGGTATCGCCGTTGTGCCATCACCCTATTACGCTCCTTTAAAACGTTCACTAATATGATATGTTCTGCTAATTTATAAAGCTCTCTATTTCGTCTGCCCGTGAGCTCGTCCTATACACCTACATAAATGTAATGAGCCTACGCTTGGCCTGCTCGTGCGACTGGGAACAGTGAAGTAATAAGTCCGCGTTTGGCCTGGCGGCACTTAAAGGAAATAGTTCACCTTCAACATTAGTTTTAAACTGAGATAGCAGTTTTGTAGCCCGTGTTGGGAAACCCCTATCTGCAAGTTTTCTTGACTGAAAAGACTCCAGCCGAATATATTTGATTTTTTTTTGGCGAAGGAATGCGGTGCTGGCGAAAGAATGTGGTGCTGGATCTAGCCGGGGCAGAGGCTATACCATCAGCCGATCAGCTTGCAGCTGGTGCTAAGAAGCGAACGCCGGCCGCCGGTTGGCACATCTCCAATGCGAGTCTATCCTTACGCGACTACTTTCGAATCTGATTGGCTAAACCATTTTTTAAATTCGCGTGACGTCAGGACTCTGACTCAGAGAGTATGCATATAGTTTTGATGAACAATACTAATTTACGGCCTTCTGTCCTGAATCGGCGCGATATAAGGCCATTTTTGACAATATAAAAATAATTTGTATTCCAAAATATAATCAAATCGTGCTTGGGAAAAAAATATAAGGTGAACCATTTCCTTTAACTCGCGCCATGCCGGTGCTCGGCGCCACGCGTGCCGGTGTGTGTGTGTGGGGGGGGGGGGGGTAGACCCCCTGGAACTCGGCTCCTATGGGACGTAAACCGAAACCGAAAATACTGTTCGAAAGCTCGTAAAGTCATTTTGAAACTGCTTCGGTCATTTTATGGCTCAGGTCAATATTGAGGTCACCAGAGGTCATCCGAAAGGTCAGATTTTCTAGTTTTAGGGCTTCGATTCGAAACTCCCAAATATCTCGTGAACTATGATGGCGAAGAAACAAAAAAAGAAAACGAAAGCTCTTGAATACCTGAATCGTCATGGTGTCTTCAGATTTTAACGCTCAGGTCAATAGTTCAGGCTCTAAAGGTCATCAAAGGTCAAAAAGGCTATTTTTTGGCAAAACTGTGTTTCGCACACAGCTTTTTACCTAAGAAAGGTAAGGCAATAATTGTGACGCTATCGTGTTTGTCTCCCTAAGACGCTTAGACACAAATTAGTGTTGACCAGGTCAGGCCAACTTACAAATTTGACCTCAGGTCAAGGCAAGTGGTGACCTAAGTAGGTCATGTTGCATATTAGGAGACGTATCTCGACGAGACAAACACATTGGTGCCGTTTCACTTCTCCATCTTCATTCTGTCGAGAGCTATGACACAAAAGTGTTGGTGCCCTCCGATGACCTCGGCTGACCCTGTATGGTCCACTGAACAAAAAAATGCACCTAGGTCATCAATAATGGCCTATAATAACATTATTCCATAAGGAATTGGACTGATATCTTGCGTATCCTCGAAATAGGTAACATTTGAATATTTCCCCATTGACTTATAATGGGGAGGTCACGAAATTGACCCGACCTTAGGTCACTGATATGACAAATCCAAGATATAGGACTTGTTGATATATATGGACCTTATTAAATCCTGTAAGTTTTAAACCGATCATTCAAAAACTGTGACTGTGGCGGACTGGTTATTGATTCGACACTGATTGAATCGATTGGAATCGTTCAATCAAAATTCCTTGAATCGAAAAATAGTTGATTCACCACCAGCTATTTTGATTCATGAATCGTGATTGAATCAAACCCGCATCAAATCAAGGCTGATTGAATCAAAAGATTTAACGATTCTTAACGATTCAAGTGCACTGATAAATTGTGCAAATACATGCAGTTCCAGTTGCTACATTCATTTACACTGAAATAGTATTTCTGTAACAAGGTTTTAATGATAATGTATATGTATGTTTCTATTTTTATTGACTTGATATAAATTAACCACATATATTTAAATGTTGAATCAAACGTGAATCGATTCAAATATTTGTTTTGATTCTTTTAATTGGAAATAATACATTCTCAAAATTGTATCCGTGAATCAAACAGTGCTTGAATCATTCAGATTCCAAAATGAATCATGATTGAATCGTTACAAAAAAGTTGAATCAAAAACTAGTCTGGACTGTGGTACGACCGCAAACTTTTTTTGGAGGTGGTATCACGTGACCTGGTCTGGTGACCTAACCTGAGATGACCGAGGTCAAGAATTTTACATAATGTGGGTGATTGATGCCCGAACAGCTGGCGTAAAACGGCGTCCTCGAAAAACCTTAGTTGAGGGTGTCTACCCTCCCCCCCCCCCCCCACGGCACGGCGCGGGTTAAAGTGTGACTGTGAAGCCCAGCTTCTGCCGGTTGCAGTCAGGAGGATTTCATCTGACCATTACGGGCGATACAACTGG
>JAXIVJ010000571.1:22500-210425 GCA_036785665.1 Chirona hameri
CGTGTGCGTGTGCGTGTGCGTGTGCGTGTGCGTGTGCGTGTGCGTGTGCGTGTGCGTGTGCGTGTGCGTGTGCGTGTGCGTGTGCGTGTGCGTGTGCGTGTGCGTGTGCGTGTGCGTGTGCGTGTGCGTGTGCGTGTGCGTGTGCGTGTGCGTGTGCGTGTGCGTGTGCGTGTGCGTGTGCGTGTGCGTGTGCGTGTGCGTGTGCGTGTGCGTGTGCGTGTGCGTGTGCGTGTGCGTGTGCGTGTGCGTGTGCGTGCGCGTGCGCGTGCGCGTGCGCGTGCGCGTGCGCGTGCGCGTGCGCGTGCGCGTGCGCGTGCGCGTGCGCGTGCGCGTGCGCGTGCGCGTGCGCGTGTGTGTGTGTGTGTGTGTGTGTGCTGAATTCGTTCCAAAGGAGATATGAAACTTAATTTATTCTTAGCTCAAATTACATGTCATTTTTAACCATAAAAGAAAGGAAAGGATAAGAAAGGACTCAACGTCGAGCAGGGCCTCCACCATGGGGGATGTGTCCCCTCCCCCCGCCATTTTTGAGCCAGGGGGATAATTCCCCCAATTTTCCCTGACAAACAACTATAAATCAGTGTTCAGTTGATTTATATACTTTTGGGGTGGCCCTCGCCCCCCCCCCCACAATATTGAGTTCGGCCCCCAAAGGTGCTCTCCACCCAATGTTTTTCTGGCCACTGGCGTATCCAAGGGGGGTGGAAGAGCCAAGCCCACCAGAATGCCTGAAGTCGACCAAAAAATTACGCATTTCCTAATTTAAGCAAAAATCCATGCAACTTTTACTAAGGAAGTTTTGTTTTAATCGCCTATTGATGTATGAAGAATCTAAATTCGATGAGTGAGATGAATTGTGTGATTTTTGGGGGAATGTGGCCCCCCAAAAAGCTTTTTACCGTTCTGGAAATAACCATTATTCACGTCGAAGCGTAGTTTGTGAGATGTGAGATTAACCGCGATATACGTTATAAGACAATAGAGACGATAAATAGACGTTACCACAAGATTTGTGCGCCTCGTTTTTCATTTCAACGAGTACTGTACGGGTCGGATCTTTACAGAGTAGAATGATAAATAAATTATGATCAGGGAGTGTACAGTCTAAATGTGTTTATCTTCACCTAAAGAAATGGTTTTTTAGTCGGAAATGAATCGCCTAAAAAAACCCAGAAACGGCTAAGTAGAGTGACAGCTCTGGAGGTCAGAGTGTGCCATCAGGAGGCCAGAGTGGGCCCTCTAGAGGACAAGGTGGGCCATCTGGAAGACGGTGAGCCCTCCGGAAGTCACAGTAGGCCATCCGGAGATCAGAGTGGGCCCTCTGGATGGAGGCGAGTATGGGCCCTCTGGAGGTTGGCAAGGAGCAGAGTGGGCTATTTGAATGCTTGAGTGGGCTCTATGGAGTCCAGGGCGGGCCCCATGCAGGCCAGAGTGGGCCCTATGGAGGCCAGGGTGGGCCCCTGGAGGCCAGAGTGGGCCCTCTGAGACATCAAATGTATCCTTTTTTATCCGATTTCAGTCGTTTGGGGAAGCCATAGCGCTGATATTAACCCCCTTGGATCCGTCTTTATTCGCCCCCCCCCATATAGTTTGGAAAAATCGACACCGCTAGGGTTGTACTTATTATTTGTTACCTTTCCCCTCTTCAACAAGCTTTCGCTGACGCTCCACCCTCCCGCTCAACAACTTCGCTGACGTTCCATGCCCCCCCCCCCCCAGGTCAACAACTATTCGTTGACGGCGACCGCACGTTCGCGAAGTACGAAGCTAGCACTACGTTCCAGTTGAATTTTAAAGTGCTAGTGCCGACTTGAAAAGAACGAGTAAGGAGGCCTAGTGTTCGGTTGGCCCTGCTGACTATGCCAGAGACATGTGATGCAAAGGTTAATTTGGTATCTAGTGTTACGCCGAGGTCCCTAATTTTCTCGATCTCGATCTGTCCCCCGTCCCCGTCCCCCAATTTAAAAGGTGTGGCGGAGCCCCTGATGTCGAGTCCTTTCTTTGTACTTAAAGATGTAGGTACTTAATTACTTTGTAGAAAATAAAATTATGATATGGCAGCTAAAAGTTGGTACACAAGATTGGTTTCTGCTACGATTGAATGTCAAGTTCATCCATTCATTCACCATTCATTTCAAGGCCTTAGATACAATTCACCCAAGGCAGCGACTAGAGTGACGTCATGGGTACATCCATCAATGTGATGTGTTCATTACAGACTGGTTATTGATTCGACACTTATTGAATCGATTGGAATCGTTCAATCAAAATTCCCTGAATCGAAAAATAATTGATCCACCACCAGACCTTTTGATTCATGAATCGTGATTGAATCAAACCCGCATCAAATCAAGGCTGATTTAATCAAAAGATTTAACGATGATTTAATCAAAAGATTTAACGATTCTTAACGATTCAAGTACACTGATAAATTGTACAAATACATGCAGTCCCAGTTGCTAGTCATTTATACTGAATTAGTATTGCTGTAACAATGTTTTAATGATCATATATATGTATGCTTCCATTTTATTGATTTGATATAGATTAACCACATATATTTAAATGTTAAATTAAACGTGAATCGATTAAAATATTTGTTTTGATTCTTTGAATCAGAAAGAATCAATTCTCAAAATTGTATCTGTGATTTTATCTGTATCTGTGGTGATTGAATCATTCAGATTCCAAAATGAATCATGATTGAATCGTTCCAAAGAAAATTGAATCAATAACCAGTTTGGTGTTCAAACAGCAATCAGTTTTAGACTATAGTCCTTTGAGCTGCTGGAATTTATATTAATGAGTGCTATAGCAGCATGCTTGATATAATTACAATGATTGAAGAACTCTTCACAATCCATGCTAAGTAAGTTTTTGGAAATATAGCACAGCAGGGGTAGCTACTAGCTTGCTGGGCGATAGCGAAGAAGATTCGCGAAAATAAGTGTCCACGAGCACTCGCTAAAATAAGTTTCTCCTCCAGGGGCGGATCCAGGGGTCCAAGGAGCTATGGATATGCCATGGGGCCATGCCCCCCCCCCCCCAAAGGTCCTGAAAACGTGATTACCCCCCCCCCCCCCCCACACACACGGTCAGACGTACGGCGGTGGATGGCTGACACGGCCCGCTCTACCCCCCCCCCCCCCCCGCTCAACAACTTCTCGCTAACGGCCTGCTATCCACTGGCGGATCCAGGGGGGTGCATTAGGGGAAAAAGGCCCCCTCACAGGAACATGGAGGGGGAGGCATTCAATACAAGTATGCCCCGCGCACGTTCCTGCATTGGCTGTAAGAAGTGATAACCCGCGGCCCGCTGGGGTGCAGAATCTGCCCCCTCCAGAATTGTATCAATAACTTGAAAACTATTATATATATTGACGTGAAACTTTGAGTACCTTATGCTGCATCAATTCTCCGTTTTCTCAAACAATTTCTATGAAATTGTTTTCTTACCTTGAGAGAATGATGCTTTAGTGACGTCAAGTCATGTCATTTTTTTCGTGTAAAAACAATAACTGTTTGACAAATCGTAGAAAATCGAGTGTTGAAGCAAATTGCAAGCACACACTGAAAATCAAGCAAATGACATTCTTTTCGAAATGTCTATCTCAGATTTCCGAAATTTTGAGACTGACTCACAATTTTTTTTTTAATCGGAGATAAAAAAATGTAAAATCAACATTTCAACGATTAAAAAAAAATATTGAACATATTGGAGAACGAAGTATGGACGATATCCAAACCAAATTTCAAAGCTATATCTGTATTTTAAAACTTACTTATGGCTCCCTAAGTATAAGTAACTCATGTCGTCATTTTTAAGTTGCATTTGTGGGCTTTTAGTGACCAGATACAGACAAATCAATGCCACCACTGTATTTGTTAGACAAAACTGGTCCAGAAACATGCCTTTTGTATTTAGATTAATCAATTTCAAATGCTTTCTTTGTGACCTGACCTTGACCTGAGGGTCATAATATGGAGTCAGGTTGTGAAAATGGCTGCTACTATCGAATTATACGTGTAAAATACCCCCATAAAACATGTGTCGCATGGCTTTCGTAGACCTCTTGCCAATAGTGACCTTTTGTGACCTCACCTTGACCTTGACTTTGATCTTTGCTTACAATTTCACTTTCGGTTATGTGGGAAATTAATTATACCTTTGAGAGCAGTGTGCGAGAATAGTCGCAATCTAACGCTTTGTATGGAAAGTATGGCCCATTAACTCAAATTCCTCGATTTTGACCCTTGACCTGGCTGTGACCTGACATGTGACCTTATTTGGAAAATTTCACGTATGATTTAGATGCGTCTTATTGAGAGCTTTCGATTACCGCCTTGCGCCTCTCGCTGCGGTTATTGGATCGGAAGATAACGAGGGGGAGTGTTCGGCTGAATACTACAACGGGGCGCGGGATAATTAAGAAAAAAACTCCCCTCGCCCCCGGTTGACGACTGTTTTACGCTGAAGACTCGACTCCACCACCCACCCCCCCCCCCCCCCCGGATTTTTTTTCTCTCGTGTTGACGACACAACGTCACCTACCCCCCCCCCCCCCCCCCCCCCCCGTGCTCAACGACTCTTCGCGCTGACGACCCGACGCCCCCCCCCCCCCCAGTCAACAACTTTTGCTTTGACTGCGACTGTGATTGCGTCCCCCCAGTACAAATTACGTGGCGACGCCCCTGCCCCTCATGGGTGCAGTGGCAGGTTGGGGCAGGAAATTGGACCTGCCACAGTAACCCGAACCATTGAGGGTCACAACCATACTCGTATTTCCGTGTTATCGTGTGTTATCCATTAGATCGGCTCTATCGAAGAAGCTGCATTCAAGTTTGTGCTGACATTTATATCATGTCAACATAAATTGTCATTACAAGCATGAAATACCCTACTTTTAGTTTTAATTTTGATTTCACAGTGTAGCCAAGGTTCCATTTTAACCTAAAAACAGGCACATTGAAAGATTTTTGCTTTATCCAATTCGTTATTACATCGTAAACATACATCGATTTCGCAATCCGCGGTCTCCCTGTCGTAAGCTTCGTACAGGTCCGTGTTTCGGTGCCATTTATACCTCCACGTATGATTACACTCAAAACCTCTTGCCATATTCTTAATCCACGGTCTGTTCTGAACATATTCATGTATGTCCTATATTGAAATGGGAAAAATCACTCTGACCAATTATGGCTGGCTAGATCGGGCTCCTGACCCATAGTGCGCCGTACCGCCAGACGTCTCTCTCACTTGAGAGATACGCGCCGTAGAGTGGCTGTTTCTCCCCGTCTGAAGACTCATCGTCCCCCGTTTCCGCACTCACCGGCGTGGTGTCACGGATGGAAACAGGTGTGCCATTTGGGAACGATTTATCACCGGCGGGGAGGGCCGAATGGTCATTTGGTCCAGCTGGCATGCAGTAGACTGTGACGGTCCATCTGTTCTCAGCAGTCCGAGTCTGCGGCGGTAGATGGCAGGGCAGTCGACATAGACGGATAGATCTCTGGCACAGAGCTGCCACTCCTCAACACAGACTTCCGCATGATGCGATAGCAAGTCCGCCGTAGTCCGTACAAATAAGCCCCGTACAACAGCTGGGCTTATTTGTTCCGAAGTTCCACCGATGAACGAAACATTGTGCTGCTCCTCGTTTTCATGTTTTTTTTTTCATCGTGAAAACCGGCTAGTGATATGGAGGAGTTTCCTCTGCCGCATGCTACCAAGTTGCCAGTCGTGTCACAGGGATGTAGGACGTCACGAAAAGTGTGTGTGTGTGTGTGGGAACTGTTAAACTTTGATCTCGTCTTGAGTCGTCACCATTTTTCACCAAGCAAAATACAATATTTTAGAGGAAAAAAGTGAGGGGGTTGCCCCCTCCACCTGTTCCTATACGCATTATGGTGTCACCTTGGTATCGGACATTTCAGAATGAGTCGTCTCCTGCTATTGTCTGTCTGGCCCTGGTCCACCGGCCCATGCAGTGGTCAATAAAGCCAGTCAGCTGCTGCCATGGAGCGACCGCTGCCCAGGTCACAGGTCACAGGGCTCGGCAGCCGCAGTGCAGTTCAATGGCCCGCTTCTGAGGCCGTGCCGGCACGCTCAGCGCTGTAACTGGAGCCATGCTGACCGCACACCGGCGCTGGACCGTGACGTGACGGGACGTGACGTGACGGGGCGTGACGGCGCGTGCTGCCACGCGGCTCGCCGACTCTCCAGCCCCTCCAGTCAGCAGCGCCGGGCGTGACGTCAGCACCCAGCAGCGCCACCACGTGACGCGAGCTGCGCAGCTCCCATAGGGTCACGTGACCGAGCTGCAGCTGGCGGAGAATAGGCGTCCTTCGTGTCTGTGTCACTGTCCGTGTTCTCAGTGTTCAGTGTTCGTTGTTCAACGTCCGTGGTGGTCTGGCTGTGGTTTGCTGGCGGCTGGTGGACACCGTGTCTGAAATAAAACCGGACATGACCGCACCGATTTCATTGTACTCTTCTGAATCAGCCAGAATGTTGACTGTTGACTGCTGACTACTGACTACTGACTACTGACTGCTGACTACTGACTGCTGACTGCTGACTGCTGACTGCTGACTGCTGACTGCCGACTGCTGACTGCTGACTGCTGACTGCTGACTGCTGACTGCTGACTGCTGACTGCTGACTGCTGACAGGAGGCTGGACGCTCCACATGCCGCTATGGAGTCACTTATCTCATAGGGATGAACTCCGAGATGGGTGTAAGGTACACCTACACAATCATTTATTAAGTCCGCAATCATTGTGCGAGGAGAGTTCTTCAACAGATGATCATGTCTGCCTACAGATATCGTTTCCTCTGTCCGGAATGTTTGACGGGGCTAATGTTTGACGGAGATCCTGCACCAAGAGCATGGTGCAGTATGCAATTCCACAGTGTATGCACTTCACCTTCACATTGCCACTCCCACTTCCCAGCCACCCCAACTGAGTGGGAACACCGCGACCCGTCCGCTGCTGCCGCACGCTCGCTCTGCTGTACAGTTCTGCTCTGTCTGCTAGATTCACTGTTTGCATTACTGCGGACCGGCAGACAGCGCCAGATCCGCCGGTGTGGGCCGATATCCGCTGCCGCGCCGTCAAACATTCCGGACAGAGGAAACGATATCTGTAGGCAGACATGATCATCTGTTGAAGAACTCTCTTCGCACGATGATTGCGGACTTGAATAAATTATTGTGTAGGTGTACCTTACACCCATCTCGATGATGAAGTCCCTATGAGAGGTCAGTTCAGACTACTGACTGGATGGATCGCGATTTCTGCCTAACTCAAATTAGTTAACGGCGCTGGCCCATGGTAACGGATTTGCCTAACTGTTAACGCCGCTGGCCCATGGTAACGGATTTGCCTAACCGTTAACGGCGCTGGCCCATGGTAACGGATTTGCCTAACCGTTAACGGCGCTGGCCCATGGTAACGGATTTGCCTAACCGTTAACGGCGCTGGCCCATGGTAACGGATTTGCCTAACCGTTAACGGCGCTGGCCCATGGTAACGGATTTGCCTAACCGTTAACGGCGCTGGCCCATGGTAACGGATTTGCCTAACCGTTAACGGCGCTGGCCCATGGTAACGGATTTGCCTAACCGTTAACGGCGCTGGCCCATGGTAACGGATTTGCCTAACCGTTAACGGCGCTGGCCCATGGTAACGGATTTGCCTAACCGTTAACGGCGCTGGCCCATGGTAACGGATTTGCCTAACCGGATTTCAGCCGACTTGACATGACCTCCCGGAACATGGCCTTACCCGCCACTTCATGCGGTATCATTGCCATTCGTCACAAATCGTTCAGAGACCTCGCATCATCGTCACAGCTTCCGTCTGATATACTGCTTGCTGCCTCAGCTTCCGGGGCACGTCACATTCATTGACCACGTGCACTGTGTCAGCGCCCAGCGGCCTCCGTGCCCAATAGGCGACACGTGCCCGGGCCGCGATCAGTCCCCTTCCCTCCCCTTCCCTCCCCCGGGGGCAGCGTCGGTGTCGACGGCCGTATCGCCCTGGGCGGGGGCGGGGGCGGGGGCGGTGTCCGGTGGAGCGGCGGTATATAGCCTATCAGCGGCGGGGCCGGAGGGGAGGGGTGACGGGGGTGACAGCTGGCCGGTCTGGACCGGCTGGACTCGAGGCCAGTTCGGTCCGTCCAGGCACGGCCCGGCGGTATGTGCAGCTACTGCCGTATACGGCGTTTGGGCCTGGAAAACGGCCCGCTTTTGCTGCCTCCGACTCCGACTGACGGATATGGTGGTCGCGGCATGGGTGGGTACATTGTTTGATGATGCCTGCAGAGGAAGTATGAAAAGAAGTTGATGTCAAAAACACATATTACTTGCACATACATATACGCAAGCCATCCGTTATTGTGGCAGGGCTCTGCGAACCTATCCGTTTCGTTTCTGTTATGTGATGCTTGCTATATGTAGGTACTTACTCGCTGTCTGTTCAATGTGTATTGTTTGTGCTCTATTAATATGTAAGGAAATTATTATGTCCGTTGCATTATGATTAAGTGTAAAATGGTGCTAATTTGTGGAATGTTGGATGTGATAACCGAAGTTAGACGGTTATTAAATTACTTTTTTGCTTCTTAACATTGCACAAAGCGGCTGATCATGCCATAACTCATTAACTATTACAGATACAGGTACAGACAGATACATGTATTAAGACCCTCCATTGTATGGATTTCATGGTATCCACGTCATTATACAAATGAATAGGATACAAATACAAAATACAGCATCAGATGGTGATAAATATACAGATGATAAAACACAGCGGCAAAAGAGTGGCAACACAGACCGACCCCGGCTGCTGACACCGATCGCAACCATCCCGGTATACAGATACAGCATGCAGCTGGGCTATCGCCTTGCCTCTGGTGTTGGGGCGTTCCAGGCGCTCGCGGCTCGGTACAGGAAGCTGCGCTTTGCGAATTCTGTCCGCACGCAGGGCAGCTCGAGCTGGCCGCCTTCACTGGCGCGCGTGTGGCGGGCGGACACGTCGGCACGCCTTACCACCTGACGGCGCAGCGGTTCTGAGGTGCTGGGGGCAGTGATGAGGTGGCGCACAGCGGCAATGTCACGTTCGGTGATCATGTCATCAACATTAGGCCACCCGAGCTCCCGTAATGACGGGGTGACATGATCGCGCCGGCCGAGGCCAGTCACAATGCGAACACCGACGCTGATCGCCTTTTGCACGCGCTGCCTCTGTGCCGCGGTACAGTTTCCCCACACCGTTATGCAATAACGGATGTAAGGGAAGACGAGAGCCTCGACCAGCAGACGTCTGACGCATTTTGGCAGCTTATGACGGATTCGCACGAGACCTACCAGCACACAATAGGAACGCTGTACTACCGACGAGACGTGATAGTTTCTGGTAGTTTTCTGTTCCGTACCACGTTAACATAGAGTCAAATGAAAACGTGATACGACTCGCCAAGGAAAGCGAAACTTCTGTAAATTGCTACCCGGGCCGTGAATCAAAGGCGTCGCCACCTTCCGAAAGTTGGGGGGACGGAGGCATTTTGAAGTCGATTATTGCCATGCAACGCCCATAGGCGTAATGCTAAAATCCGAAAATGTTGGGGGGACGCGTCCCCCCCCCCCGCTTCCGACGCGTCCCGTGAGTTACAGTGAAGACGAACAGCCTGAATGACTACTGCATTATGTGCGAGAATCGTAGGTGTGACGTAGAGTGACGCTTCAGTACTGGCAACTTGCCGGGTCAGTTCCACACATTGTTTGGACGTACTGCTGATTAACAACATGTGCTATTTAAAAATATTGTGGGTGAATTATGTCATATTGTGTCGGCAATTGTACATTGTACAACCGCACATTTTAAGTAATATATGCCTTCTTTGTAATATCAAATCATCATTCCACGATAGATCGAACAAAACAAATCAAAATTAACACCATCATATTGTATTTCTCTCTGTAATTTGGTCTAGGGGATTATCATAGGCGGGGAAGCCAGCTGTGCCAACGGAAACAATATCCGAGTATCGGTTTTCAAGATATAGCCTCGGGCACGTTTCGGAGGTCACTCAGCAGACCTAGCCGCCTGCATTTGGCGGCTCGTAGTTCATAAACCATCATAGTTACGACATCAAACCTGAAGAAACTTGCATTGAACCGAGGGACAATTTTGCAATCTCGTTTTGTTGACACGTGACCGCTTGACCTATTTTTGTATGAGTGACCAGGACAATTCCTCAAATGAAAGTCGAATTTCCGTTTGAAGAAGATGCAAGCCTGGTCAATGTTCCTTCAGATAGACAAATAAAAAAATGGTTTTCGGCCTCCAAATTTGATTTTTGAGCCTTCTAATATGATATATCGCCAAAAAAGCACACCATCAGATTTAATTTCTCACTGTAATTTGGTCTAGGGGGTTATCATAGACGGGGAAGCCAGCTGTGCCAACGAAAACATAATCCAAGCAGCGGTTTTTAAAGATATAGCCTCGGGCACTTTTCAGAAGAGAGCCGCCTAGAGTTGATATTGGGAAGCTCATAAATCCTATTTGGAGGCCGAAAGCCATTGTTTGTATTTTTATATCTAGAAGAACACTGACCAGGCTTGAATCGTCTTCAAACGGAAGTTCGATTTTCAATTGAGAAATTGCCCTGGTCACTCATCAAAAAATAGGTCAAGCGGTCACGCGTCCCAAAAAAATCCGAGATTTCCTCAGTTCAATGCGAGTTTCTTCAATATTTAGGTTTGATGTGGTAACTATGATGGTTTGTGAAGAACGAGCAGCCAAGTGTAGCGAGCCGCTGAGTGACCTCCGAAAAGTGCCCGAGGCTATACCTTGAAAACCGCTGCTCTGATTATGTTTTCGTTGGCACAGCTGGCTTCTCCGTCTATTATAACCCCCTACACCAAATTACAGAGATAAATTGAATATGATGGTATATGTTTTGTTGTCGATCTATCATATTCGGAGGCCAAAAATCAAATTTGGAGACCGATTTTTGTGTTGTATTTGTCTATCTGAAAGAACATTGACCAGGCTTGAATCTTCTTCAAACGGAAAGTCGACTTTCAATTGATTAATTTTCCTGGTCACTCATAACAAAATAGGTCAAGCGGTCAAGTGTCCAAAAAAGAAAGAAAAAATCATGGATTGCAAAAAAATGTTCAATGCAAGTTTCTTCAATATACAGGTTTGATGTCGTAACTATGATGCTTTTTGAATTACGAGCCGCCAAATGTAGGCCTGCTGAGTAACCTCCGAGAAGTGCCCGAGGCTATATCTTGAAAACCGCTACTCGGATAATTTTCTCGTTGGCACAGCTGGCTTTCCTGCCTATGATAACCCCTAGACCAAATTACAGCCAAACATAAAATACGGTGGTGTTATGCCTTGGTCGATCTATCGTGGAATGCCCCAAATTAAATCAAACATCAAACCCTTCGAAGTATGCTTGAAATATTCATATAATTCGAATGGTCCGTCTTTATGTCTTTAGTATTCATTCGGCCTTGGAGAGCACATCCAATATCAACTCATACGTCACACATCAGTAGTCCCGTCCGAATATATGTAGAGCTGTTACGTTAACTGAGCGGCGTGGGCGACGCAGTGCTGTTCAGTTCAGACATTATGTATGACGTCACCTGACTAACCGGCCGGCCTGGTGCGGGGCGTATCGTGCCAATCTCTACCGCGCCGAGCCGAGACGGTTCTGACAGCCCACACATCCGAGACTCAAACAGCTCACTGGCAGCCTGCGCCGCATTATACCGACACAGCGCACTGAGACTCACTAAACCGATCCAAACTTCTAGACCCAAACAGCTCACCGAGACTCACTAAACCGATCCAAACTTCTAGACCCAAAACAGCTCACCGAGACTCACTAAACCGATCCAAACTTCTAGACCCAAACAGCTCACCGAGACTCACTAAACCGATCCAAACTTCTAGACCCAAACATCTCACTGGCAGCCTGCACAGCGCACCGAGACTCACTAAACCGATCCAAACTTCTGAGACTCACTAAACCGATCCAAACTTCTGAGACTCACTAAACCGATCCAAACTTCTGAGATTCACTAAACCGATCTAAACTTCTGAGACTCACTACACCGATCCAAACTTCTGAGACTCACTAAACCGATCCAAACTTCTGAGACTCACTAAACCGATCCAAACTTCTGAGACTCACTAAACCGATCCAAACTTCTGAGACTCACTAAACCGATCTAAACTTCTGAGACTCACTAAACCGATCCAAACTTCTGAGACTCACTAAACCGATTCAAACTTCTGAGACCCAAAACAGCGCACTGATTGCTCACTAAACCGATCCAAACTTCTTAGACCCAAAACAGCGCACAAAGACTCACTAAACCGATCCAAACTTCTGGGACCCAAACAGCTCACTGGCAGCCTGCACAGCGCACCGAGACTCACTAAACCGATCCAAACTTCTGAGACCCACTACATCGTCCCAACCGGTCACCGAGGTTCACCTAATTGGTCGGACATATCGATATCGACATAGCCTATCGACGGATCCTCGGCGTCGTTTGATTCTGCAGCGATGAGATAACCTAAGCTGACTGAGGGCCAGCTGTGTAGGGCCAGCTGTGTAGGACGCAGCTGCCGGCAGATGTCGGCTCCCGAGGGCCAGCTGTGCAGGACGCAGCTGCCGGCAGATGTCGGCTTCCGAGGGCCAGCTGTGTAGGACGCAGCTGCCGGCAGATGTCGGCTCCCGAGGGCCAGCTGTGCAGGACGCAGCTGCCGGCAGATGTCGGCTTCCGAGGGCCAGCTGTGTAGGACGCAGCTGCCGGCAGATGTCGGCTCCCGAGGGCCAGCTGTGCAGGACGCAGCTGCCGGCAGATGTCGGCTTCCGAGGGCCAGCTGTGTAGGACGCAGCTGCCGGCAGATATCGGCTTCCGAGGGCCAGCTGTGTAGGACGCAGCTGCCGGCAGATGTCGGCTCCCGAGGGCCAGCTGTGCAAGACGCAGCTGCCGGCAGATGTCGGCTTCCGAGGGCCAGCTGTGTAGGACGCAGCTGCCGGCAGATATCGGCTTCCGAGGGCCAGCTGTGTAGGACGCAGCTGCCGGCAGATGTCGGCTCCCGAGGGCCAGCTGTGCAGGACGCAGCTGCCGGCAGATGTCGGCTTCCGAGGGCCAGCTGTGTAGGACGCAGCTGCCGGCAGATGTCGGCTCCCGAGGGCCAGCTGTGTAGGACGCAGCTGCCGGCAGATGTCGGCTCCCGAGGGCCAGCTGTGTAGGACGCAGCTGCCGGCAGATATCGGCTCCCGAGGGCCAGCTGTGTAGGACGCAGCTGCCGGCAGATGTCGGCTCCCGAGCGCCAGCTGTGTAGGACGCAGCTGCCGGCAGATGTCGGCTCCCGAGGGCCAGCTGTGCAGGGCTGCGTCCTGCACGTGCAGAGGCACCCCACCCCTGACTTGTGGAAAATTGGCGGCTGAGGGGTCCCTAACCACACACCAAATTTGCACACCATCGGCTCAGCCTTTGCAGAGTTTTTGCGAGAAAACGCTTTTCAACACCCCTCACGCGCCTCGCGCAGTGGTAGGCACCCCCATGAGTCGGCACTGGTCTCAAACAGGGTAGGTTGGATGGGGCTGCTCAGAAAAGAAGTCAGCTTGTCAATCGGCCGTGTGGTTGCAGAGATATGAGCTTCTCAAAAGTGTCGCCACGGATCGGGTCGGACCGCTCATAATCATATTTTTTCCATATACCACGGAAGGACGAGCGAGCGCTTCGCGCTCGTAATAAAACACGGTTTAACACATGCAATTGTGCCCAGACCACCTCTCGTCCGACGGATTATGATACTAGACGCGTGGCACGCGTCCACCCGGCACAGCGGTCTGGCGCCGCCGCTGCCTGGCGGAAAGTGATTACGTCATCAGTATACCGGGAGCGACGGCGGCGGCCAGACAGCTGGCGACGGGATCGATACGTGAGGTGGGAAGGAAGAGAAGCAACTGACAGCTGGTACAAAATATCAGTCGGTATTTCGGTAATACAAATTGAGAAATAAAAGTGGGGATACAACGCAACCTTGAAAGACGCCCTTGCATAACGTCAAATGTATCGATATTAACAGTTAAAAAACGCCAGTTGACGCTTGGTCACTAGGTGCCTAGGTAATGCTTCTTCGGCTGAGTGTTTTGGACCATGTGCAAAACACTTTTTCCAAGAAGTTCTCAGCAATCCATGGATCAAAAAACTTTTTCATATCGACAAATGCTACACCAAATTTGCGAGCGAAAAATAGCGGCATTGTCATCCAGGGACTCGAGCATAGCGTTAGAGAAGGCTTAGTGGCATCGACTTCCTATATATGATAGCAGACATACGAAAGACATACGGTTCGAAAAATGTCTGAAATACTGCGTCATCTTGCATATTTTCTGCTTTCATATCAGGAGGCCTCCATCGAGGAGGCCGTAAGAAATTTCTTAATACTCATTTGAGTGTTCCCCTCCACGGAAATCTTTAGTAAAAGGCGAAAGATTTATACGTTTTGAAGGGAAACCAGAGATACATTAAAATTGCTTTTTCTAGGCTATATGCTTGAGAACGGGGATTTTCTGTGTGAGTTGTGGTGCCTGCTAGCTATTTTCGTCCACACAAGCTTAAGCATTTTGAGGAAATGGATTTTGTCTTATTGGATTTATGTCCACCCTTTCAATAGTTCCCTTGTAAGCAGCCACCCTTTTCTCAAAAACGCGCAAAACGACAAAAAAGAGACTAATTTTTGGTCTCCGCAATGTACTCCATCTGTTGGGTGGAGCTGGTACCACAACTTCACCCACCACGGCCGTCCTCGGGGCCAGCCAGACGGTTTTGCCGGCCTAATTTGATTATACCCGTGCAGAGGCAGCCTCCTGCTGTCTCCCGCAGACTCCCAGCGGCGCTCTGAGGGACCGGAAAAACTCGCACCGGCGTCTCGTTATCAGCGGTTCGTCCTGTGTTGAGGCCTGATGGAGCAGTGCTGGCGGGCAGGCTCCGCACCGTTCTGTGTCCAAAGCCCGGCGCAGTGTTCTGAGGTTCGAGCACACCTTGGCCGACATGTCGGCGCACAACGGAACTGTAATGATGCCAATGACGTTTTCGTATCCTGTCTGTCATCACATATAGGAAATCGATGCCACTAAGCCTTCTCTAACGGCATGCTCGAGTCCCTGGATGATAATGTCGCTGTTTTTCGCTTGCAAATTTGGTGTAGCGGTTGGCGATATGAAGAAGCGCTTTGCTCAGTGTATTTTGTATTTGTATTTGACGTTGGACCCCATCCACGCCGAAGCGGGCTATTCCGGAACCACATACAAGCATGGACAACACGAATGATACACTCATCCTAATATAAAATGAAGACAGTTTCACTACAGCACATACTCCCATACAGCGCATACTTCAATACTCCCACATACACATTACATCACATACACTGCAATGCTCTCACACGCACATTACGTTATATACATCAGGCTACTCTGGTTGAGGCATGTTCTGTATCGCTCTTTTGAATGCGGGCATGGCTGAGTGACGTGTCGCTAAAGGCAGCTCATTGTAATTTTGCACAACATGATATAGAAATCGGCGCTTGCCAGCCTCTGTCCTCACGCGTGGAAGGGCCAGGTCAGAGTTCTGTCGCGTAGAGCGGGAGCGGAGATCAGAATTGACATGAAGCTGGGAAGCAAGAAAGAGCCTGTGGTTCCCCGGCGTTTCGAATTTTGTGTAGTAGATTTAGGGAGTGCTGTCTGTATAGCTGCTGGGCAGTGGCCCAGCCAAGCTCAGCTCGCACGTCAGAGATGTGATCAAATTTACGTTTGCCAGATATGACACGAAGGGCAAAATTTAGAATTTTGTCAAGGCGTTGTATGTTCCTCTGCGAGCCATTGCCAAATACTGCTAAACAGTACCGAACGTGTGAAACGACCAAGGCATTTACAAGAAGTGGCAACAGCTCGCGGGGGATGCTGTGCCTCACGTGCGATAGCCCAATGAGGATACCACTACATTTTTTTTTACCAGGGAAGACACGTGTGAGTCCCATGTGAAGTGCTTATCAAACAGAACACCTAAATTTTTGACGTATGGGCTCTCTTGTACTATGTCTTCGCGGAACTGAACAGCAACAGGGTAAAGGTCGCGACAATTTTGGCGGGATCCGAACGCTATTAATTCGGTCTTGCTTGTATTTACTTTGAGACCATGAGAGTGAAACCAGGTATCAAGTGCACTCAGGGTGTCCTCCAATTTACTGACCAGATCATTGAGTTGGTGTTTTTTGCCGGATAACAAAATTTGAGTGTCATCAGCGTACTGGACCACATGAGCATCCCCCGCGAACAGGCACATATCGTTAGCGAATATTTGAAAAAGTAAAGGCCCAAGAGACGGGCCTTGAAAAACTCCGATAGAGTTGGGGAGAGGCCTGGAGAAATGAAGGTTCCCACTCCCATCAGCCGTACAGACAGACTGAGTGTGACCGCAGAGGTATGATGTAAACCAGGTGGGATCGATGTTATATGTACGTAGTTTAGAGAGGAGCATAGAATGGTCGATGACATCGAAGCACTTGGATAAATCGAAGAGACAGAGAAGGGTGACTGCCGGCAGATGTCGGCTCCCGAGGGCCAGCTGTGTAGGACGCAGCTGCCGGCAGATGTCGGCTCCCGAGCGCCAGCTGTGTAGGACGCAGCTGCCGGCAGATGCCAGCTCCCGAGCTGTGCTGGCAGTGGCGGCTGATGACACGCCGCACTGTGGTGTTGTGACTTGGTGTTTCACCACGGCGGCGGCGTGACGATCAGTGGTGCTCTATGTCAGCTCCCGAGCTGTGCTGGCAGTGGCGGCTGATGACACGCCGCACTGTGGTGTTGTGACTTGGTGTTTCACCACGGCGGCGGCGTGACGATCAGTGGTGCTCTATGTCAGCTCCCGAGCTGTGCTGGCAGTGGCGGCTGATGACACGCCGCACTGTGGTGTTGTGACTTGGTGTTTCACCACGGCGGCGGCGTGACGATCAGTGGTGCTCTATGTCAGCTCCCGAGCTGTGCTGGCAGTGGCGGCTGATGACACGCCGCACTGTGGTGATGTGACTTGGTGTTTCGCCACGGCGGCGGCGTGACGATCAGTGGTGCTCTATGCCAGCTCCCGAGCTGTGCTGGCAGTGGCGGCTGATGACACGCCGCACTGTGGTGATGTGACTTGGTGTTTCACCACGGCGGCGGCGTGACGATCAGTGGTGCACAGGACGTGCCCAATTCGCTGCCGGCCACCCATGCTGCCTAGAGTCAGAAGACTTCTCCGAGTGACATAGAAATAGAACGCCAACCCGTAAAACGAGGTGAAGATGACAGCAGCATTCAGCAGCCTACACTGGGTTGGGCGGTACTTCACACTTTAGATAGGTTTGTTAGAACATCACCGAGCCATCAGTGAACCAGACCTCCCTCTCACACTCATGAAACGGATGTCTTTAGATACAGTACTGCAAAATCTGTGATTTATTTCCTTAAGATTGTTTCGGTTGTTGTTGATTTCCGTGTTACAATGTTGTCAATCCCGAGCGATTTTCAGTTATTTCCTTCCTCGTCTGAGAACCGGACATGACTCTGACAATTTAGTCATTTGAACAGCGAGGCCCCCCCCCCCCCCTCCCCCATATTCGAAACCGTGGACCTTCGGACGACCGGCGGAATTTGTCCGAAAACTGGCAGCTCCTCTGGCCGCCGCCGTTCTCTGTCTGGCGCCCGCTGGCAGTGATGAATGATGGCATCTCGAGGTGCGGGCACCTTGAATGGCCTCCAAAATACACACGGCTCAACTGTGAAATTCGCGGCAACTGGGACGCTGCGTCTTCCTGCCTGTGAAGCTGAACAGTCTGCCGGCGCCACCCCTCACCTCGCCCCCCGACGCCGGCACCCAGCTGCCTTCAGCGTCTAATAATGCACAAACAAGACGCGGGCTGTTTATTTGTGGTGGACGTCGGACCCGTCGGGGCCGACGGATGCAGACCGCTGCAGCAGCCGCGATAGACGCTGCAGGCTCATCTCTCAATTACAGCCGGGCCGCGTCCGGCGTGATGTTGCCACACGGGGAGCGAGGGTCGGTGGCCGGAGGCCAAAAACCGACGCAAGGCCATGTGATATATAGGGAAATTTATATTGGTGATGGCCGCTCTGGACTGTTGCCAAGGCAACCATGGCCCCAGTCAGCGTCTGTGATAATCGATGTGTCCATTAGTCATGATAGCGGAGCATATACATATAGTGTTTGTGTAGCTCAAACTTCCTAGGTATTGACTTAGTGTTTTAACTGTTAAACTGTTTATTTCCATTGATCAGTTATGTAACGATCAACACTAAATTGAAATAAACTGCTCTGGAAGGCAGGGGGGGGGGGGGGGTCGTTGGTAGACACCTTCATTCTGTCTTCCTATCAGTTGACGGAGCGTCGGACTGGAAACTTGCTCACCCTGGTAAGCTGGGCTTCTCTAGTCGCTTCTGCGCTCGATATTCGCTCCTGACCAGTGGCCAGGCTCTAATTTGATCACAAACTTTCTCCACTTTGTCATTCTGACTCGGTATCACTGATCCAGGACGCCTACTGACGCCTACCGACTTCTGCTGACCTCTGCTGACCTCTGCTGACCTCTACTGACTTATTCCGACCTCTGCTGACATCTGCTGACATCTGTGCTGACCTCTGTTGACATCGGCTGGCCTCTACTGACCTCTGCTGACCTGTGCTGACCTACGTACCTATACCGATCTCTGTTGATTTCCTCTGAACCTCTGCTGACCTCTGCTGACTCTTATGGATATATGATGACCCCTGATGACCTCTGCTGACCTCTGCTGACCTCCACAGGTCACGGACACCAGCTGTGACGCCAGCGGCGAGTGTACCAGCAGCGGCGGGTCGGACGATGAACGTGAGTCCTCCGACTCGGAGGCGCTCGACTGCAGCGTGGCCACGTGTCGCGAGGTCATCACACGGGTCACCAGTCGTGACGTCACTGGTCACAGGGTCACCCCGACAGCCAATCAGCTCGCTGACAGCCCGGAGAGCGCACCACCCCAGGTATGTCGGCTACCATTCCAGGTCCGCCCGCCTCACAGTTGGACGCGGGTGGCGGTGACGGGGCTGTGCCTGTCCGTTGGACGAGACGTGGCGGCACATGTATGTCGCGTCACGCATCGGCCACTCATTAGCCCTTATCGTATGCGGTGCTCGGTTGATTGGGAGCTATATCGAAAGACACTGTCGGAACATGCCGTTGGGCGACTACCAAACTTGATAGTTGGGCGACTACCAAACTTGACAGTTGGGCGACTACCAAACTTGATAGTTGGGCGACTACTAAACTTGATAGTTGGGCGAATACCAAACTTGATAGTGGGGCGAATACCAAACTTGACAGTTGGGCGACTACCAAACTCGATAGTTGGGCGAATACCAAACTTGACAGTTGGGCGATTACCAAACTCGATAGTTGGGCGACTACCAAACTTGACAGTTGGGCGACTACCAAACTTGACAGTTGGGCGAATACCAAATTTGACAGTTGGGCGACTACCAAACTTGACAGTTGGGCGAATACCAAACTTGATAGCTGGGCGAATACCAAACTTGATAGTTGGGCGATTACCAAACTTGATATTGGCAAACAGAGTGCGATATTTGTAGCTATGTTTGTTACGATTTGTGTGCTCCTTTACATGCCGGACATTACACAATTGTATACCTATTTTCCGCAAGGCTGTTATAGTGGTGCTGAAAGAAACTTGCATTTTAAGAAAACAAATATAGTGCCGTTTTTCCATGGTAGTGCAGCTAGCACCTTTCCACGTTTATTGCTCATTCTCCTTTTGTAAATTATACACACTAATTCGTTTAGTTAATTGCAAATTATTTGCCAGTGCACTGGATCTGCGCTAAATCGTGTGCTTAACGTTGGCTTTGTGAAATAATATTCAAAGTTTAATCACCACTAACCAGTCCTCCTGGCGTGTTTCACAGGCAGCTCTCCCTCGCGAGCAGCGGCAGTCGGGGTTACACCCTCCGACCCAACTGGTGATCACCCCGCCTGGTCACGTGACTGGCCCGTCAGCGACCTCGAGTGACCCAGCCGACCCGACCGACACCCCGACTCCGACCTCCAGGTCAGTCATCGACGGAGATCAGCTGCAGTGGAATGACAGTCCTGGGAGAGCAAATCAGGGACTCGGAATTAAATCAACATTTGATAAATTTAGGACATTGATTGCACATTTATTTGACTGTTATCTCATATCAATAAGATAACTATTCTGCACTTTTATTAGTAATTTGATAAAAATGCCAGTTTTCAAACTACCCGAACATTGTGCCGTGTGCGGGAGCTGCTAAAATATTTACAAATCCTAAACAAAAGGTTATATAATATGGGTGCGTTGCCTTTCATCATTTGCCCTGCCTCTCGTACCTGAGCCAGTATCGGGGACACCGGGTACATTGTTGTGGCCATGAATCAGCGCCCAGCGGTACAATCGAACCCGACTCACCGGGGCTGATAGCGGGTCAGCGGACTCTGACTCGGAATCAGCTGACCAAACACCGATAACGGAGCTGACTGATTGTAGCGTGTGAGTCACACCTCCGTGATCGGTCCGCCCGCGTTATCCGTTCACTGCGTGACGGCCCCGTCACTGAGTGACTGTGGTACCCGTCACTGTGTGACGGCCCCGTCACTGAGTGACGGCCCCGTCACTGAGTGACGGCCCCGTCACTGAGTGACGGCCCCGTCACTGAGTGACAGCCCCGTCACTGAGTGACGGCGGGTCGTGTTGTTACCGGATGTCACGTGACAAGACCGGGCTGTCTCCGTATTCAGCTAGTTGCACATACCTATGGGCTACGTACACAGCGGGACGATAGTAGCCGTTTTCACGAAGGATTTTGCGTTTGGGGCGTTTGGGGTGATTGGGGTGATTGGGGCGATTGGGGCGTTTTGGGGTGATTGGGGCGATTGGGGCGTTTTGGGTAAATGGGTATATAGCTCGTAAGAACACGGCTTTTCCCGGTGATTTTTTTTTGTATATCAATCGCAACTTTATGAATTAATGCATTTTCCTGGAAATTCCATTTTAATGATAACACCATAGTTTACTTAAAATTAACAATTTCATCTTAAACTAGCTCTGGTGATGCCAGATGACTGTGGTGGTTTGGGGCGTTTGGTGAGACTCCATCTTGCTCGAATCCCGGATGTGCGGGGTTCGGGAAATGGTCATATTTTGCAACGACATGGTTTTCAGGAATAATAGCTTATTTCAATGAAAACTAGATGTCCATTCATATTTTCAGTCATATTTACTTTTGATAGCAAGGATTAATGATAATTAGCGATTTCGTGTTGATCATTTGTTGTAAGATGACGAGAATGCTGGCTCCGGCTCTGCGCTGGCTCCGCGCAGGCGCCGCCGCCCGGTAGCCATGGCGACCACGTGGCTCCAGCGCCAGCCGGCCCGTCACCATGGCGACGGGCCAGCCGGTCGCCTGACGTCACGTTGCGCATGTGCAGAGCCGTGGTCTGCGCCCAGCCATGCCGTCCGTTCGATCTAGAGCAACCATTTTTTAGTTTTCAGTACCAGTGGCTGCAGAAAGCCCGCATGTTTCATGGGTTTATAAGTGCTTTTCTGAGGTTCTTTCAGCTTTTTATGAGATTCATCAATTAAGCAATTGATCGAATCAAGAACATTTGGTGTGATTCGTTGCTTAAATAAATGAGTAAGGATTGTTCCGGTTTTCAGAAACCAACTAAGTTACCGCTCTAAATTAGACGATCTCAGCGGGACGGAGCGACAATGAATTAAGGCATGTCTATGCTTTTGACATTTGATTGCATTTGTCATCATAATATTATATTTCTTTGTCATTAATATCTTCAATTTTGCCCTAGCTAAGTGTCAATTGCGTATTTTATTTAATCAAAGCTGATTATCTAGTATACTTGTTAGCCTATTTTGGGGCGTTTTCGGTATATTTTGTAGAAGGAAATAACGCAACCCAAAATTGCCAGATTTGCTCAAGAATTTGAATATTCAAAGCAAACTAACGGGAAATATTGAATTGTAAGAGTATATACTTATACATTAATTCATACAATTGCGATTGATACCACAAATCACCGGGAAAAGCCGTGTTCGTACGAGCTATAGACCCATTTACCCCAAACGCCCCAATCGCCCCAAACGCCCCAAACGCCCCAATCGCCCGAAACGAAAATCCTTCGTAAAAACGGCTAGTGAGACGTTTCTATCAAACGGGCTTCGACTTGACTGTGATCGATGTGTGAGCTCTACTTAACTGGCATGTTTTGCAGACTGCAGCTGCACCTAACCATTTGCTTAGCTCGGTGACCCGAGTATGGATTATTGAACAGAGTTGTATTGACTCGACGCGCTTTCCTCGTGACAGAGCCTAATGTTGTAAACCAATTTTGTCTTATTCATCATACTCGCATGCCATTCATCGATGTGTCACACCTGACCCCTTTTTCAGCTCTGGCTGCTCGGTCGTTCTGTTTCGCCCCGCCCAGTCCAGCCAGCCGACCAATAGCAGCGCTGCTGACACGCCGTTGTGGGCGGGGCGTCGCCGCCTGCGCGCCCGTCGACCAATCGTATCGCTGAGTTCGGACAGCGAGAGGTCACCGACCCTGCATCGCCGCCGGCGCGGCCCCCGATCGCCGCCCGCAGCCGACCAAGATATGACCGACCCAGGTCAAGGTCAGTCAAGGTCATGGTCACATGTCGAAGTCGGTCAGGTCATGGCCAGTCACATCCGCCAGTGTGAGACTACACCTGATGTGGGATGATGCACATTAGGTATATTCTCCGCATTATGTGCCAGAAATCAGAATAAGCGTTGGTGAAATGAATTTGACATTGTCTAGATTGTACTAAACGTTCCTGCTTGAACCGATGTAAATTGACGACGGTGAGGGTGGGGACAAGTTGATCACTCATTCACATCACACGAACTCAAAGGCCCAAAATGTAATCACCTCTGCTCTAAAACAAGCGTCCACAATGCCTGTCCTCCAGCGACTGATCGCTGTGACTGTGTGTATTTCCGTTGCAGGTGATCATCGGGTCTTCGCTGTGACTGTGTATATTTCCGTTTCAGGTGACCATCGGGCCTTCCAGTTCTGCGTCACGGACGCCACCCTGGAGGACCTCTCTCAGTCTGATGTCGTCACTGATGACGCGTGTGACGTCATCAGCTCGGTATCGGAGCAGGCGTGGGACCCATACCAGGCGAGTCACGTGCTGGTACGGCGTGTTATGCATTGCGCAAGAGTCCTGAATCTTTAGAGCTGATATATATATATATATATATATATATATATATATATATATATATATATATATATATATATATATATATATATATATATATATATATATATATATATATAAATTCAAATCTGCATTGATACTGGAATTGTCAAAGACATCAGGAGCAAATATTGTCCGAGCACCACCAATAGTAGTTTGAACTAGGACAATCACTTGCGAAGACCTTTGACACAGTTATATGCAACCAGACAGCGTTTAATATAGATAGTTAATGATTTAGTATTTGTCATGCTAAAGTTTTATTCTGCCCTCTGACCTGACCTCTTACCTCCGACGCCTTGTAGGTATCGACCCCCTGACCTCACTTTTGCCCTCTTACCTCTGATCTCTACCAAGGGCGGATCCAGCCGGCTTTTTGTTGGGGGGGGGGGGGGAAACCGTTTTTAGCGGACCTTACCTACCCCCTATTTCGAATTTATTCCCGGATTTGGGCCACTTTATTTTACAACCACACGATTTTTAATGATAATTTCTTTATTTTTATATTTTATATTTTTTTTTAGCTTTTCGACCTTTTTTCATATCGAAAAAGGAAATATGTCAGCTTGCAGTTTTTATTGTTCCGACATTGCCTTACATTGAGCAAAACTATATCAATTGGCAGCTGTACCCAGGGGCGTCGCCGATAATTGTTGAGTGGGGGGTCGGCTGAATTGAGGACAAAAATGTACCCCATTTTGAATGCGTGTATTTAAGCCTTTGCAGCATTTTAATGTGGATTTTCATGTTATAGTAGGTACTTGTTATTTAGCGCTGCGAAGCGGCGCGAAATTTTTACGGGTTTGCCTGATAAAACCCAGAAACATAGGCTTGTAGAGAATAAGAAGCTAAACATGCTATTCATTCAATTCACCGTTATAACGAACCGAAGGCGATGGCAGTGGCCTCGTTATGACGATAGCCACCGATGTGACGCCGCGAAGCGGCGTGAACATTTTAATTTTAGGTCTTGGAAAACGAAATTGTAATATTGGAACCAGACCGTGAGTGGAGCCAAGCGCCAGGTAACCCCCATTACTGGTTGCATATCTCGGTATGATTAAAAATATTGAAATTAAGGTCGTTTTTCATATACAAATTCTTCGGATAGTAAATCACGATGACCGGTGGCAGTCAGCGCTCAATAGTACATATGAGAATAATAACTGTATACAGATGTACCGAACTGTAACAAACAACTGGTATCGTGCAAATGGTTTAAAAGCAGCAAGATGCAGAACGACTTTTCCGCGCATAAAATGGTCCCTGCGAATCTGGAGGAACCTGGGGCGAGATGGCTTGGGAAAATGGTCCTGGCCTGGTCCCACAATTAGCTCTTCGGTCCAGCAAGTTGGGCACCGCTGGAACAGCTTCCGAGTGCCGATGTCCGCGTCTTTGCGTTCGCGTAGCCTTTTTCGGGACTCGGCTGACTAGCTATACATGTATCCCGCTTGAAAGTTAATATTTTATGAAGGAAGTGGGCAATTAGGTACCGCGAAGGAGAGAACTCTGCCAGACGCTTAATGAATTCATTTTCCCATTTTCCAAATTTGTATAAGCAATTGCGAATTGTGTGTCATGCCGCCAAGCGGCGCGAAATTTGCAAGTTTTAACTGTGGATAGCTGGATTTTGACTGCTGCAAATGCAATTTTTAAAACTGTACGTCCGACCGTTTTTTTTTTTGGGGGGGGGGGGGGCAAATACTAGTTTCAGGACCTTTGGGGAGGGGGAGGGGGGGGGGGGCATGGCCCCTTTGCCCCCCCCCCCCCTCCCTGGATCCGCCCCTGACCTCTACCTCTTCCCCTCTGTACCATACCTCCTGCTCTCTACCTATACCCTCTGCCATTTAAATTCATCCCTCTTTGATCTCATCCTTCCGACCACTGACCTGCTGACCTCCCCCCTCCCCCCTCCCGCTGCCCTCAGGAGTATAAGGAGATCACCGAGCTCGGCTCGGAGGCCGCGGTGGACCCTGAGGCACTACGTCGCTTCCTCGACACGGACGACTATCGGCACTTTATCGACTCCCTCTCCGACTGCACCTCGTCCCAAGTCAGCAGCGCGCCCCCTGCACTCCGGCCGCCGCCGCCGCGCCGCCTGCGCAGAAAGGTGCGCAGAGGAGGCAAACGTGGCGCAGTGGCGCAACTGACGGACACCGTGCGCTAATTATGGTGTTATCGATTGCTTGGTATGATGGAGAGATATGGTGAGGTATGCATCAGTTGCACCTCGTGAGGTGTGCAGCTCCGCTGTTGACGTGCAGGGGTCACTGATTGATGTAAGGTGCTGTACATGCTGCAATGTAAACAGACCAGACACCATCTCCAGCATTGCTGTGCCGGGCATAGCACCGGCAAGGTGTCTTGGATGGATGTGTTTTGGCGTGTATCATCCTCCCTTATGGACAAAGATGACCTTTCCTGTCGAACCCACCTGTCCGTGATTACTGATCGACTCGAACAGTCTGACATTTCCATAACATTTGTCGGTATCTTGATCAGCTTTGGACTGTAATAACTGTTCGTCTCCAAATACAGCCACGCCGAACCATTTCTGACCGTGCCTGACTGACCTGATCTAACCGTGCTTGCCTGAGACTGAGCTGCGCGGCTGTGACCACCTCTGACCGTTCTGACCGTTCTGACCGTTCTGACCGTTCTGACCGTTCTGACCGTTCTGACCGTTCTGACCGTTCTGACCGTTCTGACCGTTCTGACCGTTCTGACCGTTCTGACCGTTCTGACCGTTCTGACCGTTCTGACCGTTCTGACCGTTCTGACCGTTCTGACCGTTCTGACCGTTCTGACCGTTCTGACCGTTCTGACCGTTCTGACCGTTCTGACCGTTCTGACCGTTCTGACCGTTCTGACCGTTCTGACCGTTCTGACTGTTCTGACTGTTCTGACCGTTCTGACCGTTCTGACCGTTCTGACCGTTCTGACCGCTGACTGCCCACTGCAGCTGCGGGCGGCCAGCGACTCGCTGGACAGCGACACGGACGGCGGAGACGAGGTACCGGCCGCCCTGGCAGAGTCCCGCCGCCGACTGCAGATGGCCCAGACCGAGCTCAGCCGTCGCGCCGACCAGCAGGACCCCATATGTGTGAGTACACGACTGGGCTGGGATAATCCAAAACGGGCAAGAGAGTTGGTTGGGGGCGGGGCAAATCCCAGTAAGCCTCATAAAATGATGATGACTCATTAGATTGATTAGACATGCTGACTGAATCCTCATAACACAACGTGTATGCAGGGAATGAATACTTTAATTGCATACATTTCACTTACATACCTACGGAAACACACCGATGAGTCCTGCCTTAACCCGGCAGTCACTGGGGCATATTCTGTAACACGACTCACTGGGGGGGGGGGGGGGGGGGAGTGTTAACCCGGCAGTCACTGGGGTATATTCTGTAACACGACCCACTGGGGGGAGTGTTGACCCGGCAGTCACTGGGGTATATTCTGTAACACGACTCACTGGGGGGGAGTGTTAACCCGGCAGTCACTGGGGCATATTCTGTAACACGACACGGGGGGGGGGGGTGTTAACCCGGCAGTCACTGGGGCATATTCTGTAACACGACACGGGGGGGGGGGGGGGTGTTAACCCGGCAGTCACTGGGGTATATTCTGTAACACGACACGGGGGGAGTGTTAACCCGGCAGTCACTGGGGTATATTCTGTAACACGACACGGGGGGGGAGTGTTAACCCGGCAGTCACTGGGGTATATTCTGTAACACGACTCACTGGGGGGGGGGGGAGTGTTAACCCGGCAGTCACTGGGGCATAATCTGTAACACGACTCACTGGGGGGGGAGTGTTAACCCGGCAGTCACTGGGGCATATTCTGTAACACGACCCACTGGGGGGGAGTGTTAACCCGGCAGTCACTGGGGTATATTCTGTAACACGACTCACTGGGGGGGGGGGGGGGAGTGTTAACCCGGCAGTCACTGGGGCATATTCTGTAACACGACTCACTGGGGGGAGTGTTAACCCGGCAGTCACTGGGGTATATTCTGTAACACGACTCACTGGGGGGGAGTGTTAACCCGGCAGTCACTGGGGTATATTATGTAACACGACTCACTGGGGGGAGTGTTAACCCGGCAGTCACTGGGGTATATTCTGTAACACGACTCACTGGGGGGGAGTGTTAACCCGGCAGTCACTGGGGCATATTCTGTAACACGACTCACTGGGGGGGGGGGGAGTGTTAACCCGGCAGTCACTGGGGCATATTCTGTAACACGACACGGGGGGGGGGAGTGTTAACCCGGCAGTCACTGGGGTATATTCTGTAACACGACACGGGGGGGGGGGAGTGTTAACCCGGCAGTCACTGGGGTATATTCTGTAACACGACTCACTGGGGGGGGAGTGTTAACCCGGCAGTCACTGGGGCATATTCTGTAACACGACTCACTGGGGGGGGGGGAGTGTTAACCCGGCAGTCACTGGGGCATATTCTGTAACACGACACGGGGGGGGAGTGTTAACCCGGCTTTCACTGGGGTATATTCTGTAACACGACACGGGGGGGGGGGAGTGTTAACCCGGCAGTCACTGGGGTATATTCTGTAACACGACTCACTGGGGGGGGGGGGGAGTGTTAACCCGGCAGTCACTGGGGTATATTCTGTAACACGACACGGGGGGAGTGTTAACCCGGCAGTCACTGGGGTATATTCTGTAACACGACTCACTGGGAGGGGGGGGGAGTGTTAGCCCGGCTGTCACTGGGGTATATTCTGTAACACGACACGGGGGGGGGAGAGTGTTAACCCGGCAGTCACTGGGGTATATTCTGTAACACGACTCACTGGGGGGGGAGTGTTAACCCGGCAGTCACTGGGGTATATTCTGTAACACGACTCACTGGGGGGGGGGGGGGAGTGGAGTGTTAACCCGGCAGTCACTGGGGCATATTCTGTAACACGACTCACTGGGGGGGGGGGGGAGTGGAGTGTTAACCCGGCAGTCACTGGGGCATATTCTGTAACACGACTCACTGGGGGGGGGGGGGGAGTGTTAACCCGGCAGTCACTGGGGTATATTCTGTAACACGACTCACTGGGGGGAGTGTTAACCCGGCAGTCACTGGGGTATATTCTGTAACACGACTCACTGGGGGGGGGGGGGGGGGGGGGTGTTAACCCGGCAGTCACTGGGGCATATTCTGTAACACGACTCACTGGGGGGAGTGTTAACCCGGCAGTCACTGGGGTATATTCTGTAACACGACCCACTGTGGGGGGAGTGTTAACCCGGCAGTCACTGGGGTATATTCTGTAACACGACTCACTGGGGGGGGAGTGTTAACCCGGCAGTCACTGGGGTATATTCTGTAACACGACCCACTGGGGGGGGGGGGGGGTGTTAATCCGGCAGTCACTGGGGTATATTCTGTAACACGACTCACTGGGGGGAGTGTTAACCCGGCAGTCACTGGGGTATATTCTGTAACACGACTCACGGGGGGGGGGAGAGGGGGCTTTTTAGCCCCCCCCCCCCCTCCCTGGTATCTTCCGAGCCAATGATCGCAGCGGGACGCACAAGGTGGCATTCGAAAGCGCTCAATGAGATGAACCTAACGCACACTTAAACATTTCAAATTATGTCACATGTCAGGTCACGGTCAAGTCAAATGTCAAAATCGAGATATTTGAGTTTATGGGCAATACTTGCCATCCATGGCCTTCGATTGCGCCTATAATCACCCAAAGTGCTGTCAAAGGTATGATACATATCCCACACGAGCTAAAGTGAGATTGTTGAAAAAGATCAAGGTGAATGTCGGGTCACAACAGGTCACTATACACAAAATATCTACGAAAGTCATGCAGCACATGTTTTATGGATGCTTTTTTGCGTAGAATTCGATAGTGATAGTCATTTTACCACCTGACTTAATTTACGTGAAGTTAGTGTCAAGTTCAGGTCAAGTTCACGTCACTGAAGGTCAAAATTTGAAATTGATAAATGGAAATTAAAAAAGCATGTTTCTATATCAGTTTTATCTACAACATAGAGTGCTGGCATTTATTTTTCTGTATCTGGTCAATACAATCCAAAAAACGCAATTTCAAAATATGACGTCATGATTTACCCATACTTTATATGCCATGTCAGTCAAAAAAGATATAATTTTGAACTTTGGTATGGTAGTTGCCCATATGTCGTTATCTGACATATATTCCTTTTTTTGATATCTTTGAAAAATTTGATTTTGTGGGCATTTGTAAAAAAAAAATGCAATTTTTGGGGTAAAAAACAAAAGTTTTGACATTTCGAGATAGCTAGTGTGTAGCCCTCACAATTGTCTACCTTTTAGCGTTTTTCGATTGCATTTTGCTTCAAATGTGGCATTTGTACGTCCTGGCAAATTTTAGCTGATTTTTGTGTCAAAATCGTGTTTAGTGACGTCACTAAATGCACTATATCTCGAAAATTTGCTGACTAAATTGATTCATGTTTCACAAAAGGTGTAAAAATGATGCATGGAAAGGTGCTGAAAGTTTGGCGTCGATATCTCCATTAGTTGTTGAGATATTCTTAATATTCCTTAGGGGGGGGGCTAAAAAAGCCCCCCCCCCCCCGTGACTCGCGGGTTAACTCCTTGAACCGGTCAAACGGGCTCCGCGACCTACCGTCAGACTATGCATATTGCAGTGTAGTATTTTACCGATAGATGTCTCTGATAGTTGCACTACTCGCTCCGCCGCCGTACGGCCGCAGTGAAGCGTACGTAGGACCGGGAGCGTGGGCGGGGGCGCTACTCCCCCATGCTGGTTCAAGGCCAGCCGCGGGCCGGGGCACGGGCTGCTGCTGCTGCTGCTGCTGCAGCGGAGGCCCCTGGGCGCGCGGAGTGGGGCGGGCAGCCAGGTTTGGGGAGGGGGAGGGACAGTGCCGCGTACACCGCTGCCGGCTACCGGCTGCCGGTCCTGGCGTAGCAGCGGGAGTGGTCTGGGCGCGCAGGAAACGGGCGTCGACTGCGTGCTTGGCAGAGCTGTGTGCTCCGTGTGTGCGTGAGAAACGTCGGATCGGTGGTGTTGATACAACTGGTAAGACAACGTTATTCTAGTGCTGGCTTTATTTGCCGACGTTTGTTCTTGCTGGCCGGTCGTAACTCCTTTGATTTAGGAAAATGTTCAAATATTGGGGAAATGTAGCCACGTGTTACCATCAAATACAACTGACGTTTATATTTATCAAAAGCTAAGCAGGTTGAACGCATCAGATAAATGTTTATCTTTGTTGAACTGAGATTGATTGTTTGAGATAGCCTGACTGGGACGATGCCAGAAAAGTAACATCGGTATAGTGGTTAACCCCCGCCCGGGTAGGGGTGGATGCCACCCCCTCGGTTTTTCCAGAATAACTCGCGTAGTTTCCAACCGAATGCGATGCAACTTTCCGTACCCTACTTTTGAACAATTTCTCACTTACTCGAAACATTTTGAATTTCTAACCCACATGACCCGTGACCTATGACCTGTTTATCAAGGTCATGTCAGGCGCAACTGGCGTCCCGCAGTATCGATGCTTGTAACTTCTGCAGTTTTCGAGTGTTTGTTGTTCAGGAGCATATGCACAGGTGTGTCCAGGTGACAGTTGTGGTTTCCACTGAGATTGTGACCTCGATTGACCTTTTCAGAGGTCAACTGAGGTCATTGACCTCCGATGACCTCCGATTACTTTTTTGGGCTTCTGGCGGTTTCTAGGACATTTTGTGACGCTGATTTCAAATTTGGGATCCATTTTACATAATTATATGTTCCACTGGGGTTATGCGCTTCCACAGGTCAACCGAGGTCACTGACCTCAGATGACCTGAAATGACCTTTTTGGAATTTAACAATTTTTAGGTCATTTTGTGACGCTGATTACGAATTTGGCACCCATTAAGCATTATGATATGCTCATTCACGATTCTAGCTTGATAAAATTCAATTTATACGCATTTTCAATTTTGGTGACATTTGAGTCATTGACATGACCTCAGAGGTCACCTAATGACCCAAGACCTTAACCCTATTCCCTGCGGGCGGCCAGAATTACGTTAACCTGCGGAGGGGGGACAGATTCTGCCCCCCCCCCCCAGAGATCTCGAGAACCGCACGGTCGATTTCGATGGGAAAGCGCCATTCGATGCGCCATGACAAGATCTCTCTGTTTGGACCCCGACATTTTTGTTTTGTTCAAAAATTGGGAGCCAGGGGGCAAAAAAAACGAAACTTTGTTGTGTTTTTTGAAAGGTCATTGCAGCCATGTGGCTCGACCGATTTGCATGCCCTAAACGTTTTGAGCTTCAAATGTACCGGTCTTTAATATATCAAAAGACAAAAAAACAAAATAAAAATCATAGGCGTATTCAGGGAATGTAAAATGGGGGATTTTTCTGAAAAAATATGTGCTGTTCGTGATTGTTTGGGACGTCATGAACGTCACATGTGGGCATTATATGCTGCAATTGGTTAAATTTGATATATTGCGCATAGGCGAATCCAGGAGAGAAAAAAACATGGGGGGCACCATGCGCGCAACGCTTTATCATCTTACTAATTTGAAGTTGGACCTAATTTGAGGGTGGGTATCGCCTCCCATTTTTTTTTATCCTGAGTGCGCCTCGGCCCCAAAAATATGTACAATCCCAGTATCTATGATGCATATTGCATTGGAATTGTTTCTGACGCATGTATTGCACTGCAAACCACGAAGGAAGTATGCGCCGCAAAACCGCATTCGTAACACCCTCTTCAAAACAGGAGACTGGAACCGCCTCTGCTGGACCGATTTTTTCAAAATATTGACACAACACGCGCCATTCAATTGTAGGAAGTCACAAAGTTGCAGGAGGGTAGGCCTAACGGTTTAGAAGCGGCAAGTTAACAACTACCGGGGCAGAATCTGCCCCCCCGCAGGGAATAGGGTTAAAATCGGATATCAGCGGCTTCCTCTCGTCACAAGCAACACGCTCGTCTTTGAATCGAAGCTCTAGCTCAATTAGGAGCGAAACGCTAAGGGGGGTCGTATCCCCCCCCCTACCCGAACACGTAGTGATTTTGCCCTACCCGGGCGTGGGTTAAACTCGGTATGCCCAGTGCCATGCTCGCGCTATCGTAACACATCAAAGCTCAGTGAACACATGTGACCCGCTGCCGAAACACGCACGTGACACGAAACACCGAATGTAACGTCACGACGAACCGTGAATATCACCTTATGTCACGTCACGTCACGTCACGGTGTCCGATAGTTATCCACAGCACACAGCATTGTGTGCCTAAATAGAGACGCGGGTGAATTACAAATCCACGACAACGCGAGCATTATACCGCACTTCTTGCACTATGCAAAAATATTAATAATTGTTCTGGTTTCTGAGTTGCGGACTGCGGTACAATGTAATATGCTGTTCTGTTTTCTGGTGACACTGTCTTGCCCTCTGTCAAGCTGGTTGCCTCCTCTTCTGAAGTTATTCGATCTTTCCCCCTGCTATATTTGTTACATCCTCCGTTGAAGTTGTCTGTGTCTGTGCGAACGTGCGTGGGAATACCTTCCTACCTATCGGCTGGGAATTCAGCGAATCGCAGTCAGTTTTCAAGGAGAGCTGCTCGGGGCCTGCCGTCGTCAATGCCTTTGCTGACAATTTCTGCCGATCGTCACGGCCCCAGGCAGTTGTGTAGTAGCGTATCACGCATGACCCGTGCCACGATGTGCAACGTCAATTGCGCCGCTCAGATCGTGAAAACGACACCAGGTCGTGGCAGTGTTTTTTTTATCGTGAGGTCAAACCATTGCCAAATATACTGTTACGGAGGGCGTGAGTATTCTCACAAGTATTGTGATATTTCACCACAAGCTTCTATCCTTTCGATATCAGACTTATCAGGCTTCGCGCACGGGACAAGTAGCATGATTGGCAGCAGTGGACTGGCTGCAGGCCCACAGTGGAGGACTAGGCTAGTGCAATGCTGAACTGGGAGTGAGACGTTGCTTCCGCTTCTTGTGCGACACTATGGATCGTACATTCAACATCACCGCCTGTTCGCCCGCCTGTGTTCGCCCGCCTGTTCGCTCCGTCTCCGTCCGTTTCAGCCCGGTATGCTGAGTGCTCTCTTTGTTTCTGACCGTTTCAGTCCGGTATGCTGACTCCTCTGTTTGTATCTGACCGTTTCAGTCCGGTATTCTGACTCCTCTGTTTGTTTCTGACCGTTTCAGTCCGGTATTCTGACGTATGTTTCAGTCCGGTATTCTGACTCCTCTGTTTGTTTCTGACCGTTTCAGTCCGGTATGCTGACTCCTCTGTTTGTTTCTGACCGTTTCAGTCCGGTATGCTGACTCCTCTGTTTGTTTCTGACCGTTTCAGTCCGGTATGCTGACTCCTCTGTTTGTTTCTGACCGTTTCAGTCTGGTATTTTGACGGCGTGTCGCTCGGAGCTCGGTCGGCTGGAACAGCTGCTGACTCTGGTCGACCCGCTGGGCCTCTGTCGCGACGCCAGCTCTCCATACCTCAAACCGGCGCTGGTCGAAATTAAGGGTGAGTTATTCACCATGCGTCGAGCATTTCTGGTGTTTCGACAATAGCGAGGAAGCGGGATGCTTGGGTTAAAAGCTAGCATGCGTCATGTTTATTCAGAATTACTGGGATACATTATTTTTACATAAGAGATCAATGAATGAACGGCATATGTGGTGTCAAATAGGTCAAGCTTTTGATTTATCGTCGCAAACAAAGAGCATCGCAAAACGCGTGTTATGCTTCAACGTAACGCAATCATCATCTGCTAAATTTTGCTGCAAAGTAACGGAGGCTAGCAAATATAAGTTAATATTTGTCTTGCTAGACCTCTTTTAACCTTCATTGTTTATTTGTGTATAACAGGGACAGAAATTTAATGTTGTTTTGCATTCATTTCATTTACATGTTGAATACCATCTACAACGCTGCTCTAGAGCTGATTTGTCCGGTCTGTGGCTGGCCTGTACTGTGCATGTACTGATGTTGCCCTCCTGTCTACACCAGGTGTGATTCATCTGTGGCTGGCCTGTACTGTGAATGTACTGATGTTGCCCTCCTGTCTACACCAGGTGTGATTCATCTGTGGCTGGCCTGTACTGTGAATGTACTGATGTTGCCCGCCCGTCTACACCAGGTGTGATTCATCTGTGGCTGGCCTGTACTGTGAATGTCACGTCTGATGTTGCCCTCCTGTCTACACCAGGTGTGATTCATCTGTGGCTGGCCTGTACTGTGAATGTACTGATGTTGCCCGCCCGTCTACACCAGGTGTGATTCATCTGTGGCTGGCCTGTGCTGTGAATATCACGTCTGATGTTGCCCTCCCGTCTACACCAGGTGTGATTCATCTGTGGCTGGCTTGTACTGTGAATGTCACGTCTGATGTTGCCCGCCCGTCTACACCAGGTGTGAGTCAGCAGTGGACGGAGCTGAAGACGGCCGCCATGGAGCTGCAGCAGCGTGCAGATGGCCTCAGCCGGCTGCAGGACCGCATCCGCTTCTTCCGACACGGCCTGGTCACCCTGGACGAGCGCACCGCCCGCGCCGGCAGAGATGTCTCCAACATCGACGACTTCGAGGAGAGGATCAGCGCTGTCAGGGTGAGATAGAAGGAAGCTGTAGGAAACTTGACTGATCTCTGTGTAGCGTCAGTCAGTCAGTCAGTCAGTCAGTCAGTCAGTCAGTCAGTCAGTCAGTCAGTCAGTCAGTCAGTCAGTCAGTCAGTCAGTCAGTCAGTCAGTCAGTCAGTCAGTCAGTCAGTCAGTCAGTCAGTCAGTTAGTTAGTTAGTTAGTTAGTTAGTTAGTTAGTTAGTTAGTTAGTTAGTTAGTTAGTTAGTTAGTTAGTTAGTTAGTCAGTCAGTCAGTCAGTCAGTCAGTCAGTCAGTCAGTCAGTCAGTCAGTCAGTCAGTCAGTCAGTCAGTCAGTCAGTCAGTCAGTCAGTCAGTCAGTCAGTCAGTCAGTCAGTCAGTCAGTCAGTCAGTCAGTCAGTCAGTCAGTCAGTCAGTCAGTCAGTCAGTCAGTCAGTCAGTCAGTCAGTCAGTCAGTCAGTCAGTCAGTCAGTCAGTCAGTCAGTCAGTCAGTCAGTCAGTCAGTCAGTCAGTCAGTCAGTCAGTCAGTCAGTCAGTCAGTCAGTCAGTCAGTCAGTCAGTCAGTCAGTCAGTCAGTCAGTCAGTCAGTCAGTCAGTCAGTCAGTCAGTCAGTCAGTCAGTCAGTCAGTCAGTCAGTCAGTCAGTCAGTCAGTCAGTCAGTCAGTCAGTCAGTCAGTCAGTCAGTCAGTCAGTCAGTCAGTCAGTCAGTCTTCCATGCATGTATGCATGTTTATATTCATGCATGCATTCATTCGTTCATTCGTTCATTCGTTAATTCGTTAATTCGTTAATTCGTTCATTCGTTCATTCGTTCATTCGTTCATTCGTTCATTCGTTCATTCGTTCATTCGTTCATTCGTTCATTCGTTCATTCGTTCATTCGTTCATTCGTTCATTTGTTCATTCGTTCATTCGTTCATTCCTTCATTCGTTCATTCGTTCATTCGTTCATTCGTTCGTTCATTCGTTCATTCGTTCATTCGTTCATTCGTTCATTCGTTCATTTGTTCATTCGTTCATTCGTTCATTCGTTCATTCGTTCATTCGTGCATTCGTTCATTCATTGAAATTCGTTATTGGATGTTATAGGCTTCAATGTTGTGTACTCTATTGCCTCTTGGTTTTCTGACAAACAAGTTTGCATATTGCACTCGTGTCTTGTCTATGTGGCCAGCTGTGCCCTACCCTTGACGGCTGGATGCCCTCAGGCGCTACAACATGAGCTGGCCGACCATCGTCTGGAGCTGGTGGACGTCAACTCTGACGTCCATCGTCACGTGACTTCCGGAGGACAGAGCTCGCTGAAGGAGGACGTGGCGACTCTGTACCGCGTGTGGGACGAGGTCAATCACAGGTCAGCATCCTCCCTTGCACAGTTACACAACTATCCCGAAAGTCGGAAAAGTGGGACATCAGTGTCAGCCTTTCCTACCGAAATATATAATAAAACCATATGTTCAGAAGTTTGCCTTCAACAGCTCGATGGTATTCGATGACATGTTGGTTGGAATTGTTTGTCTGTACCAAACAGCGTACAGTTGACAACAAAACTGACCGGTGTTGGTGACCTGTGTTGTGTTTGGTGACTGCTGTTGTTGACCGGTGTCTGTGACCGGTGTTGAAGGGCACAGGGCCAGCTGGAGCACCTGTCGGACGTTGTTGACTGTTGTTGTTGACCGGTGTCTGTGGCCGGTGTTACAGGGCACAGGCCCAGCTGGAGCACCTGTCGGAGGTTGTTGACTGTTGTTGTTGACCGGTGTCTGTGGCCGGTGTTACCCAGGGCGCAAGCCCAGCTGGAGCACCTGTCGAGCGCTGCTGCCACCTGGCGGGAGTTTGAGGCGGAGCGGGCGGCGCTGGCGGAGGCCATGGAGGCCGACAGACGACGACTGGGGCTGCTGCGGCAGGCGCTCACCAACAATGACGGAGACGGCAGCACGACGACCGTCACAGGTGGTAGCGTCACGGGAACTGACGTCACGGGAACTGACGTCACCGGGACTGACGGAGCGATGAGTGATGTGACAGAGAATGGCGTCACAGACGGGCCAGGAGGCACGCTCGGAGTGGCCGAAGGACTGGTAAGCTGACGTATATAAACAATATCACGGTTGCTTGCAATGATTATGAAGGGTTGTTACCCACAGAGTTTTGCTAGACCGATATGCCGTTACAAATATTCAAAGCTGGAGCCTAATTAGATTCATAACGTGAGTACTCATTACTGAATACTAAATATTTATGAAATGCAAATTATAATATATTGTTGCGACATCATGCGGCCTCTTGATAGAACCTTAGTGTGATCTTTTGCAGCCTCCTGCGATCTTTTGTAGCGTGAGGTAACAGCCCATCATTGTACTGAGTTGCTTTCAGATCTACAGGCATCCAAAGTCTACCAGTTCGCAAAAGGAGGATATCAGGCAAAAAGTAATAATCGGTATTAGACACAACGCCCCTTCTCTCGTTCCAGGCCACCGACCTCTCACTGAGTCGACTGACCTCTCCCGGACACGATGACCTCTCGGAGGGCACCTCTGGCTACGACAGCGCCTGCTCGGACGACCTCAGTGAGCGGGAGCGCCGGTTAGGTAGACTGCGCCGCATGGCCTCTGACCTGGAGACCCTGCTCAGTCCTGCCGGCCAGGCCTGGAGCGATATCACAAACGTGAGTATTGTGATTCGAAGTGACTTCACAGACATGTTTGATCTGGGCGAGACGGCAGCTTCAAAATGGGAGTAGGTGGAAAACCCTTGCTTTGCTTTCGCGGCAGAATATTTATTTCGGGGATTGTAGCACATTGTGCGAGTGTGTACCCAAAAACCACTTGGTCATTCTTTTCAACATACGCGGTGTACTGACCGACATATTTGGCGAGTACATTTTCCTCACCTGCAGCTATTCAGCCACTGTATTTGCCCGGTTAACATCCCCTCTGACCTTGTCCCCCGTGCCTGCCCGCCTCTCAGACTCTGTCCACGGCCACCTCGGACCTGCGGGAGCTGCAGCAGAGCTGCCGTCAGCTGGTGGTGAAAACCACAGCTCAGCTGCCGCTGGACGCTGGAGACGGCGGCGGCGGGAGGCGACAGAGGGCCAGTCCTGTGCTGAGGTGAGACCTGCGAGGCACGGCGGCCAGGCAGGCTGATACGCTGCATGGAGTGGCCGGTGAACGGTGACTCGGCTATTCGAGTCCATTTTATGATTGCTGTTTTGTGCTTGCTTCATTAGTACGCTTACCAATATGTGACTGAGCAGAAATATTGAATATGTTCCGACATAGTGCTGTATCGTCTGTCTATACGTCAGTTGATCTCATGCTATCGAGTTTCCTTCCGTCAAATGACCTTGACGCTCTTCTCACCACATTTCTGACCCAACTCTCCTTCCACACAGGAGGAAGAGCTACGCTGCCTCGCGGCGCGACTCTGCCCCTCTGTCTCCGCGGGGTCGGGCCGGCCGGCGCGGCTGGGCGCGGCGCGTGCTGCGCGCTGCACTGCCGTTCCAGCTGGCTATGCTGCTGTGGCTGTGCGCCGCGTACCTGCTGGAGCCCGGCTGCTGTGACGACCTCAACTACCTGGCGTACTCTCTGATGCCACAGCTGCGCTATGTCAGCGGCCCGCCGCCGATCTGAACGGTCAACGGCGAGCAGGTGACGTCAAAATGACGTCATGGTGAAGTCGTGCTGCCAATCTGAACGGCAAACGGTGAGCAAGTGACGTCATAATGACGTCATACTGAAGTTGTGTCGTCAAGCTGAGCGGCGTACAGCGGGCAAGTGACGTCAAAATTGCGTCATACTGAAGTCGTGCTCTCAATCTGAACTCGCACAGCGGACAAATGACGTTGAAATGACGTCATAGTGAGGTCACGGTCATTGGTGTCATAGCCCATTAGAACATCAGAACGGCAAATGGCGACGTTCTAGTGCCGATGCGACTCCAGAGTCTGCGTGCCAGTCTGATCGGCTCATGCTGTTCCAGAGGAGTGCGTGCTCTTGGAAAGTCGTGCCGTGTACATATATTACGCAGCACGGCTAGCGTTAGCGTCATAGGTCGTTCTAGGCACGATTTTATCTCGGAGAGGACGCCTTGCATGATGTGTAACGATGATGTGTAACGTTTTGAAAGGCGGATGACGCGGCGTAATACGTTATCCGTTACCGTTAACTACGTCACGAGTGGCGGTGTCTGCTTTTTGTTGATCTGACTACCCATTTGAACAGGGCAGAAGTTCTCGGCGTTGGTAGATTTCAACAAAAATGAACACATTGTTAATCGTACTTACCATTTTACCAACGATGACGTGTGCCAATACGCGGTGTTTTTATAACGAGTTAGTGTCGGTGTAAAGTGTAACTTATTGTGCGCTGAAATGTGTCGATATTTGAGTGACGTGCAAGCGCTGCTTTTTTATTGTTACTTTCGGATTGGTGAGTTCATTGGAACAGAATGACGGGTACGGCCAAAATGGAAGTTTTGCAACTGAAGGTTGTGCGACGAGTGTTGTTCTGGAAATATGTGCGAAATGATTGTTATGTGGTGGTGTATCATTCGATCGCGTGCGCTACGTTTTTTTTTTGTCGCATACGTACTGAAACATACTGCTTTGGTGCGATTTGTTACGGTTCTATAACTCTTGTTCCTCGACTCTCGAGAGAACCTCACATGAGTTGAACTTATTTAAATGCTAAATTAACTAGACCTATATAATTTAATAATTCGCATTAGATCGTTTCGACGCATACTGTCTGGGCCTAACGGGCCATAGTTGGCTCAGACTCTGTGAATACGATCAGACCGAGTAGACAGTCTTGACTGGTGGTGCGAGCCGCCTGCAGTTGGTGCATGTCACCTGTGTCGTGTCGTGACGCTGGGCACGTCAGGGTGAGGTGTACAGGGTGTCAGTGGGCTATGGAGTAAGGTGGGGTATGTTAAGGCGCTTCTTAGCACATCGCATGCTGATAGCTATGTGAACCTTAACACCGCTACTGGTGCAAGATCCCACCTACCGTAGGCTAAGCTGAGGGGTGCATGCCAGTTTTAAGTTCTGCCGTTTCCGCTTGTGGCTAAGGTGAGGCGTGTTTCTAGTTGAATATGAACAGTACCTGCTTACGGCTTAGTCAGGACGGCTTAGTCGAACGCCTACGATTGTTCGCGGTTAAGTTATTGCCTAGTTGTGTCTTAGGCGGTGGGCGAACGCTTAATATCGATACCGCCTAGAGACTGAAGTGTAGCGCAACGGGCCCAACGGATCGCTGGTGACTGCCTTAAGAACGAAACGGCGACCTAGTCATGAAAACTGTGCATGCGTCAAATTCATTGTATGAGTACAAACATTCGGCTTTCATCTGTCTGGACGGTTGTTATTGAATGGATCTGTGCTGGTGTGAAATGCTGAATTCGAAATATGGTTGGTGTGCCTTCGGTGATGACAGAAAGAGTCCCAGACAGTTGCGATAACTCTGCTGGCTAGGCTCGCCCGATGCCTGGAGGACGCTTCTCTCAGCGCGATTGACTGGCAACGACAATTGGTGTGGATTTGTACGTTTATAACGTCTGGCATAATGCCATAGTCATAATACATCGGTAATTCGTATGCGCCGTTTTTCCTTATCGTTTGCGTTGACATAACGCAGGCGTGCAGGTGCGGGTCCTGGTTTCTCTGTCGGTAGAGCGGTGGGCTCAGAATCCATGGGTCTCGGGTTCGAGTCTGGCCAGTGGCGAGATCATTCGGCTCTCCCGTATGGCTCGGCGTGGGAGCCCCCCCCCCCCCCTGATGATGAATGGCGGCAGTCACATCGTCGTAAAGTCTAAAGGCCGGTTCGCACCGGGAGCGGAACGCAACAGCGGAGCGTGAGCGGAGCGGAACGTGAAAAGATAAACCCCTCCCCTCCCCCATGGCCCCCCGTCGGCGACGCCCCTGCCACCCCCCACCCCCCCCCCCCCCTCCCCAAATTCAACAACGCATCACATTTATGAAATTACCATTTTTGGGCAAGCTCGAGAGGCACCTGGGCAGACTCTAATGAACCCTGGGCAGGTTTGAGAGGCCCCTGCACAGACTCAATGGGCCCCTGGGCAAGCTCGAGAGGCCCCTGGGCAAGCTCTAATGGGTCCTTGGGCAGGCTCTAATGGGGCCCCGGGCAGGTTCAGGAGGCCCCTGAACAGACTCAATGGGCCCCTGGACAAGCTCGAGAGGCCCATGAACAGACTCAATGGGCCCCTGGACATGCTTGAGAGGCCCATGGACATTTTTTTGTTGGGGAAGGGGGCTGAGTGGGCTCAATGGGCCCCTGGACTTGCTCGAGAGGCCCCTGGACAGGTTTTGGAGCCCCTAAGTGGGCTCAATGGGCCCCTGGACATGCTCGAGAGGCCCATAGGCAGTTTTTGGGGACCCTGGGTGGGCTCAATGGGACATGACATGCCCAGCAGGCCCCCTGGGTTAGCTTCGAAAGCTCTTCAGTGTCTCTGAGGGCCCTTGACATGGGCTCTGAGGGCCCTTGATCCCTCGCCTCACCTCGTCTCACCAGAATGACCCCTCGCCTGGTTTGAGGGCTCCTCTGTTTCTTTTTGGAAGCATTTAGCCAATGCAAATGGTATCTGGGCCAATATCAGTGGTGCCCCCAGTGACTCGTAAGGGGGGGGGGGCAATTTCCCTCCCCCTTGCCCACCTCCCTGGCTGCGCTTCTGTGCCTCAGTGTACTTAAAAGGGAAGAGAATATGTTCTTTTTTTCTCTCGGCAATTGTGATTTTATTTGAAGATGTATAATAGTGAAAAGTAATAGAGAGCTGCCTGTGTGTAGGACGGAGATATGCCACATATTTTTTTTAGGGATATCTATTGTTAGGAAGAAACACTGCTAGGTTTTAGCCATCTACAGTAGTGCCAGCCATTACTTTTTCAATGACCTGTACAGACAGGGAATGGTGATGATGATCATTGCATTTTAGGCTTCGGGACACCTGAGACCACATGATGATCATCGGTCATCCGCGGCAGCAGCCGCAGCAGCGACAGCAGCGACAGCAGCGACAGCAGCGACAGCAGCGACAGCAGCGACAGCAGCGACAGCAGCGACAGCAGCGACAGCAGCGACAGCAGCGACAGCAGCGACAGCAGCGACAGCAGCGACAGCAGCGACAGCAGCGACAGCAGCGACAGCAGCGACAGCAGCGACAGCAGCGACAGCAGCGACAGCAGCGACAGCAGCGACAGCAGCGACAGCAGCGACAGCAGCGACAGCAGCGACAGCAGCGACAGCAGCGACAGCAGCGACAGCAGCGACAGCAGCGACAGCAGCGACAGCAGCGACAGCAGCGATAGCAGCGACAGCAGCGACAGCAGCGACAGCAGCGACAGCAGCGACAGCAGCGACAGCAGCGACAGCAGCGACAGCAGCGACAGCAGCGACAGCAGCGACAGTGTCATCAGTGGCAGCAGCGACAGTGCCATCAGTGGCAGCAGCGACAGTGTCATCAGCGGCAGCAGCGACAGTGCCATCAGTGGCAGCAGCGACAGTGCCAGCAGCGGCAGCAGCAACTCGAAAACTAAAAAAAAGCTAGAAAGACGCGGAAAAAAACGTTCAAAAGCTCTTGACAAGCACATTCGAAGGTATTTTAGATGTTTTTTCCTCAAGTCAATATTGAGGTCACCAGAGGTCATCAAAGGTCAGATTTTCAAGTTTTAGGACTTCGCTCCAGAAAACCCCAGACATCACAGGAACTATGATAGCTAGGAACAAACGAGTACAAAAAAAACAATGTAAAGCTCTTGAACAATGCAATTGCAAGGGTGTCCTCCAATTTGAGCTCAGGTCAAAAGTTTAGGTTCCAGAGCTCATCAAATGTCGAAAAGACTATTTAAAAAAAAAACTTTATCACGAATAGCTTTTTACCTAATAACGACAAGGCAATAATTTTGACGCCATCGTGCTTGTCTCGTCAAAACGCTTTGCCTCATTTTAGTGTTGACCTGGTCAGGTCAACTTGCAAATGTGACCTCAGGTCAAGGTCAAGTGGTGGTGATCCCAGTAGGTCATGTTGCTTATGGGAAGAGGTGCCGCGACGAGATAAACACATTGGTCTCGGTTTCACTTCTCTATCGTCATTATGTCGAGAGTTATTGACATAAAACTGTTGGTGACCTCGGATGACCTCGGCTGACCCTGTAGGGGTCACTGAACAAAAATGGCACCTAGGTCATCAAGAATGTTCTATAATAACATGATCCAGAAGGAATTAGACTGGTATCTTGCGTCTCCTTGGAATAGGAAGCATTTGAATATTTCCCCTTAGACTTATAATGGGGAGGTCACGAAATTAAACCGACCTTAGGTCGCTGATATTAAAAATCCAAGATAAACGAATTGTAGATATATGTGACCTTATGAAATCCTGTAAGTGTAAAACCGGTCACCCCAAAACTGTGACTGTGGCCACTAGTTGTTTTAGGTGGGGTCACGTGACCTGGTCTGGTGACCTGACCTAAGATGACCCGATGATTTTTTTTTAACATAATGTGGACAATTGATGCACAAACAGTTGTGCCAAAAATGGTCGCGCTGCGCTTCTCCGTTTTTCCGCTATCCGCGAAAAACCTGAGGGAGTGTCTAACCCCCGGCAGGGCGCTGGTTAAAATATAGGGATGATGTGAGCATGCAGCCATGAGCCAGGTGTTAGGGTTTTCATGTGAAGTAAAAAAATGACCACAGCATTTTTGGGGGGTCATTTTTGTATGTGCCACTTTTGGTCGGGGCCAATCAAAGCCTACGACCCCTGGGATTTTGGGTCATTGACATGACCTCAGAGATCACCTAATGACCTAGGACCTTAAAATCGGATATCAATGGCTTCTTCTCGTGACAAGCAACACGCTCGTTTTTTAATCGAACCTCTAGCCAAATTAGGGGCGAAACGCTAGGGGGAGGGTTGTACCCCACCCCCCTCCATGCACGGTCACGCACTGATCGGACGCTGCACGGGCGAGGGTTAAAGGGATTATACGGGTTTTCCAAGAACAATTGAGTTACATAGTAAAACGTACTTATAAAGGTGGTAAAAGTCCCATGGTAGCCACATTTGTCTGGAAATGACCTCTTCTGCACGTAAGGACATTCCAAAGTGCGCGGTGATGCCACCGCGTATTTTCTGCAGGACCGGCTGAGGCAGAGCCAGTCATCACTTTTATGCTAATAAAAACACCTCACGTATGGCATATTTCCGGTAAAATAAGCAATATTTGAAAGAAAATAAACTTGTTTTGTTCCAACGACAGCAGCAGTTACCTAGTTTTCCCATAAAATTCTATATTTTTCATGAATTTTCATGCCAAAAAAATAATACGCCACCACCAAATTCTCAACGGTAAAGGCCGGAGAAAAGAAAACCACAAAAACGCAAAACCTCAACGAACAGTGTGTAGTAATACAAAGTCCCGTCAGTTTTGAATTGCATAATAATTTTTTGATCCAGTGTAGGACTTGCAGACAATTCAAAACTATAAAATTGATCTTAAGATAAAAGTGGTGGACAGTAGTGCCGATCAAGTACTCGTTATCTGATACTAGTCTCGAAAAACGCCAAAGTTTTAACGCTGATAATTTCTGAAATAATGGACTAAATGAGCATTATGGTCCCTGTTATATGTCTTAAACGTGTTTAAAGCTCATACAACTGCAAAAGAGTGCATTTACTTTCAGGACGGAAACCTGTATAATCCCTTTAATACTGCTTTCAGTTGTGTTCCGTGACGTTCTTCGTAGTGCGATAGTGCGAGCTAGCGCCAAAAGTGAAGCAAGTTCTTGCATCAACTAGCGTTTTTTGTTGTTGTTGTTGTATTTGCGTCCCGTCCTAGCCTGGCCCTGAACTAGACGGTGTTCGCTAGCTCTTTGCTAATCCACGTGTGTTACTGGTGTAGGTATGACAATACAATTGGGCTGTAGGGTACGTTTTTATGACGATGCTGCCGTGCCTACCTAGTCTCAAGGGCCCAGCGCCGCCCCTGCTGAAATCGAACGTCCATCCGCCTTAGGTGAAAAGGTATTATACACACGGATCTTATAGACGTTTGAGGCAAGGCAAATATAAATTGCAAGCGATTTTAATTGCTTTCTAAGATGGTCGAGGTTACTCACCGGCCAGTGGTACCCAAAAAAGCAAGGCCTTACAGAAACGCCTAAAATATATATATTTTAGGCGTTTTAGGCGTTATACCTGGGGTTGTTTTATGCATGCTTTTTGTTTTATGCATGTTGTTTTATGCATGCATGCTTTTTGGGCTTATACAAATAAAATTGATTCACCTGGTGTGCTTACGGTTCGATATTGGAGTAGCTTCCACAGTCCGTTAAAACATCTTCAAGAGCTTCGACGGTCCCCGTTATTATTGTTATTATAAGTTATTTCGTATATGTCTCCCTACGAATCTATCCACTTATACATTTATGATTAAGCAATTGTCCATGCATTGTAACATTATCTTCAATCCGTTGTAGTCAGTCAGCGAAGCACATTAAAATAACGCACACCATGACGATAACTACGTGTACGGTTTACCTGGGATAGCATTACGTGATCCGGCCCTGCCCGGCCCAGTTCGCCTCGACTAGCGATGTCTCAGCTCTCTGCGAGGGCTATGGCCGGAGGTCATTGACCCAGCTGACCCGGCCCGCACGGTGACCACGTGACCATGGCCTGACGCTAGCCTTTACGCAGTAGCACATTAATTCATTTGACTTTCACCAATACCGCCCGTGCAACTGCTTGGAGAGCGCGGATTGGCCGCGTGCGGTCACGGCTGGCTGGGTCATCATAATTCATAGGAATGTAGGAATTGATTGATTCATAGGAATGTAGGAATGTAGGAATGTACGAATGTAGGAATGAAGTTACGAACGTCGGCGATAGATGGCTCTGAAGATTATTCGCAAATTTCAGAAAATTCCATGAATGCAAACTAAAAACGAGTACTTCATTTTCAGGACGACACAGTCTGCGACCAGCATGCAAAATTTCAAACGATTCCGACAAATGGTTTAGGAGATATAAGCGATTATCTGAGTCGCCACTAGTACCAACCATTACTTTTGAAGTGACCTGTACCAACATACTTCATCCCCCTCCCCCACACGCAAATTTCCCTTCTCCACTCGTCCGCTGAGAGGACCACCATGACGGACCCTGCACGCCCTGGCCAACGACTCCGTCCCCGTCCCCGATCACCCGTACACCGACTGACCTGACGTCTGACGCATCACCGGCGGTCACGCGAGTTCGGCACGCTCCCCTGCTGACCCGGCGGCGATCACGCGTGTTCGGCACGCTCCCCTGCTGACCGGGCGGCGGTCACCGAGGCGGCACGCTCCCCTGCTGATAGGGCGGCGGTCACCGAGGCGGCACGCTCCCCTGCTGACCCGGCGGCGGTCACCGAGGCGCCACAGGTCCCCGTCTGCCCCACGGTGACCGCTGGTGAGTGGTGATCTCTGCTAGAGACCGCATGTGACCCCTGGTGACTGGGGTCGACATCTGAACTGATGGAGTCTGCTGGTGTGACGTCTGCACTGCTGCAGTCTGCTGGTGTGGCGTCTGAACTGCTGCAGTCTGCTGGTGGGACGTCGTAACTGCTGCAGTATGCTGGTGTGACGTCAGAACTGCTGCAGCTCCCTGGTGTGACGTCGGAACTGCTGCAGTATGCTGGTGTGACGTCAGAACTTCTGCAGCTCCCTGGTGTGACGTCGGATTTGCTGCAGTCTGCTGGTGTGACGTCGGAACTGCTGCAGTCTGCTGGTGTGACGGCTGAACTGCTGCAGTATGCTGGTGTGACGTCGGAACTGCTGCGGTCTGCTGGTGTGACGTCTGCACTGCTGCAGCTCCCTGGTGTGACGTCTGAACTGATGCAGTCTGCTGGTGTGACGTCGGAACTGCTGCAGTCTGCTGGTGTGACGTCTGAACTGCTGCAGCTCCCTGGTGTGACGTATGAACTGCTGCCGTCTGCTGGTGTGACGTCGGAACTGCTGCAGTCTGCTGGTGTGACATCGGAACTGCTGCAGTCTGCTGGTGTGACGTCTGAACTGCTGCAGTCTGCTGGTGTGACGTCTGAACTGCTGCAGTCTGCTGGTGTGACGTCGGAACTGCTGCAGTCTGCTGGTGTGACGTCTGAACTGCTGCAGTCTGCTGGTGTGACGTCTGAACTGCTGCAGTCTGCTGGTGTGACGTCTGAACTGCTGCAGTCTGCTGGTGTGACGTCTGAACTGCTGCAGTATGCTGGTGTGACGTCGGAACTGCTGCAGTATGCTGGTGTGACGTCTGAACTGCTGCAGTATGCTGGTGTGACGTCAGAACTGCTGCAGCTCCCTGGTGTGACGTCGGAACTGCTGCAGTATGCTGGTGTGACGTCGGAACTGATGGAGTCTGCTGGTGTGACGTCGGAGCTGATGGAGTCTGCTGGTGTGAAGGTGTAATGTGAAGCGATTCTCTGCTCGAATCCTCTGTTTTTGTGTAGAGTATAGCCCGGACAACCACCTTCGCAGGGGCGGATCCAGAGGGGGGCAAGGGGCCATGCCCCTCCCCCCACCCAAAGGTCCTGAAACCATGATTTGCCCTCCCCCCGCTCCCCCCCCCCCCCCCCCCCTCCCACGCGAAACGGATTTTATCAATAACTTAACAGCTATCGGTGTGAAATTTGCATTACATTATGCTGCATCAATTCTACGTCTTCTGTAAAAAATCATTACAATTAGTGTAGCAGTTTGGTGGGTAATGACGTTTTAGTGACGTCATGTCATGCCATTTTTGGTGGACAAACGATAAATATTTGAAAAATCGCAAAAAATCGAAATTTGAAGCAAATTGCAAATACTAAATGTGAAAAGAAAGGAAATGACATGTTCCTCAAAATTTATATCTCGGATTTGCAAAATTTTGGGTTTTTTGTCTAATAAAATATATTTTGTTTTTCTTCCAGAAACAAAATTTAACAAAATACAAGTTTTCGAAGATATTACAAAAACGGAATATTTAGTGGAAAGGCAAGTATGAACGATACCAACACCAAATTTTAAAACGATATCTTTATTTTTGACTGACTTATGGCTCCCAAGGATGAGTAACTCATGACGTCATTTTGTAATTGCATTTGATGGCTTTTCTGACCAGATACAGACAAATAAATGGCACCACTGTATTTATGAGACAAAACTGGTCAAAAACATGCCTTCTTTATTTAGATTAATCAATTTCAAAACTTGACCTCATTCGACCTAATCTTGACCTGAAATTCACCTAAGGGCCATTATATGGGATCAGGGTGTGCAATGGTTACTGCTATATAATTATACGTGTAAAATAACCCATGTAACATGTGTCGCATGACTTTCGTAGACCTCTTGCCAATAGTGACATTTTGTGACCTGACCTTGTCCTTTAATTACAATATCAATGTTGCTTATGCGGCGGATGTATTATAACTCTGAGAATACTTTGTGCCATAAAAGTCGCAATTTAAGGCTTTAACCCTCGCCCGGGTAGGGCAAAATCCCTACGTGTTCGGGTAGCGAGTTGGTACGACCCCCCCCCCCCCCCCACCACCACCACTAGCGTTTCTCTCCTAAATGAGCTAGAGCTTTGATTCAAAGACGAGCGTGTTGCTTGTGACAAGAGGAAGCCGTTAATATCCGTTGTTAATGTCTTGGGTCATTGGGTAACCTGTGAGGTCATGTCAATGACCCAAAAGTCATACAAATTGAAAATGCGTATAAATTTAACTTTATCGAGCTAGAATCGTGAATGAGCATATCATAATGCTTAGTAGGTGCCAAATTCGTAATCAGCGTCACAAAATGTCCTAAAAACTGCCAAATTCCAAAATAATCATGTCAGGTCATCTGAGGTCAGTGACCTCGGTTGACCTGTGGATGCGCATGACCCCAGTGGAACATATAATTATCTCAAATGCATCCCAAATTTGAAATCAGCGTCACAAATTGTCCTAGAAACCATCACAAGCCCCCAAAAATGATCTGAGGTCATCGGAAGTCAATGCCCTCAGTTGACCTCTGAAAAGGTCAATTGAGGTCACAATCTCAGTGGAAACCATAATTGTCACCTGGAAACACCTTTGCATATGCTCCTGAACAACAAACACTCGGAAACTGCACAAGTTACAAGCATCGATCTGCGGGACGCCAGTTGCACTTGACATGACCTTGATAAACAGGTGATAGGTCACGGGTTATGTGGGTTAGAATTTCAAATTTGTCAGATTATGTGTCAAATTTTTCAAAAGTAGGGTACTGAAAGTTTCATCGCAATCGGTCAGAAACTTCGCGAATTATTCCAGAAAAACCCAGGGGGAGGGTGGCATCCACCCTCGCCCTACCCGGGCGAGGGTTAAATGGAAAGTATGGCCCATCAACCCAAATACCTCGACTTTGACCTTTCACCTGACCGTGACCTGACATGCTACCTTATTTTGGGAAAAAATAGCGTATGCTTTAACCGAATGGCAATTAAGTGTTGACTGACGGCGTACTTGCCTAATTAAGTACAATGGCAATTAACTGTTGACTGACGGCGTACTTGCCTAATTAAGCACATTCGTAATAAGTGCTACGCTCCAACGCGATTGCATACATGATTAACGCGTTACATAAGCCGCAGAGAAAATGAAAGCATACAATACAAGACTGCAGCAGTTTTCCCCACTGGCCAGGCTATACCTACAGCCGCTGGTAATCCCATTTGCCCTGCGGTGTGTGTGTGTGTGTGTGTGTGTGTGTGTGTGTGTGTGTGTGTGTGTCGCGGTGGAGATCACTAGGAGGTCACGCGCCACGCGGTGACGTCTCTGCTGGCCTCTCGCGTGTATTACTCGTCACCTCTGACGTCACCTCCGACGCAGGCCGGCGCATCACGCTAATATGGCATAATGAGCGGACATTAGGGATTCCCGGCACACGGCCGCCCTGATTTGCACATCGTCAGTGAATCGGGAACCGGCCAAATTAGCGACATTAGCGCGTTTTTAGGCCTACTTGCCCGGGTGGGTCGGTTGATCGACATAATTTAGGCCTTTGACGTCGGGGATGAGCATGATGCAATGAGGGCTGACCAGCGGCTGTCACTAATGGATGATTAATGTGTGCAGCTAATGAAGGCAAAATGCTTGTGGCGTGCCTGATCCAGGCTACGTGGCCTCTAGCGAAGCCACGTGGTCTGCAACCGTATTTAATCCACGTCAGTCTTGGCCTCTAGCGAAGGCGCAGTGTTCCGGCTTTCCGCTAGATAGCACTCAGCATTGTCATCCTTCGCGAACACTTTGTGCTCGCGAAGAGAAGCACAAAGTGTTCTTTTCTTTGTCTCTGTCTTTGTTATGTATCCCCGTTTATTTTTTCGTCACGCCTCGCGACTTTTCATGCATATGTTTCGCATCACTCCGCTCGTTGTCGCGCGTAATTTTATTCCGTTGCTCATCACTCGTCATTGTAATCACTCTTTGTTCACTGTTACTACCTTCGTTTGGTTGGCCGTTTTATCACATATATGTTTTTCGTAAAATATATTTTCTCTTACTTCTTCTACCAACTTCGTATTTGGCACGCGCCAGCTACATGCTCTGCATGTCGGCGTGTGGCCACTTTGCCTGCGGTTTCGAGCAATGTCTTCACTCCGGCAGTTTATGACGCGCCAGCTACATGCTCTGCATGTCGGCGTGTGGCCACTTTGCCTGCGGTTTCGAGCAATGTCTTCACTCCGGCAGTTTATGACGCGCCAGCTACATGCTCTGCATGTCGGCGTGTGGCCACTTTGCCTGCGGTTTCGAGCAATGTCTTCACTCCGGCAGTTTATGACGCGCCAGCTACATGCTCTGCATGTCGGCGTGTGGCCACTTTGCCTGCGGTTTCGAGCAATGTCTTCACTCCGGCAGTTTATGACGCGCCAGCTACATGCTCTGCATGTCGGCGTGTGGCCACTTTGCCTGCGGTTTCGAGCAATGTCTTCACTCCGGCAGTTTATGACGCGCCAGCTACATGCTCTGCATGTCGGCGTGTGGCCACTTTGCCTGCGGTTTCGAGCAATGTCTTCACTCCGGCAGTTTATGACGCGCCAGCTACATGCTCTGCATGTCGGCGTGTGGCCACTTTGCCTGCGGTTTCGAGCAATGTCTTCACTCCGGCAGTTTATGACGCGCCAGCTACATGCTCTGCATGTCGGCGTGTGGCCACTTTGCCTGCGGTTTCGAGCAATGTCTTCACTCCGGCAGTTTATGACGCGCCAGCTACATGCTCTGCATGTCGGCGTGTGGCCACTTTGCCTGCGGTTTCGAGCAATGTCTTCACTCCGGCAGTTTATGACGCGCCAGCTACATGCTCTGCATGTCGGCGTGTGGCCACTTTGCCTGCGGTTTCGAGCAATGTCTTCACTCCGGCAGTTTATGACGCGCCAGCTACATGCTCTGCATGTCGGCGTGTGGCCACTTTGCCTGCGGTTTCGAGCAATGTCTTCACTCCGGCAGTTTATGACGCGCCAGCTACATGCTCTGCATGTCGGCGTGTGGCCACTTTGCCTGCGGTTTCGAGCAATGTCTTCACTCCGGCAGTTTATGACGCGCCAGCTACATGCTCTGCATGTCGGCGTGTGGCCACTTTGCCTGCGGTTTCGAGCAATGTCTTCACTCCGGCAGTTGTCCTGAATAAGTTTTAAAGCCAAGCACTCTTTTGACAGGAATAATTTGCGCTTTTCAGCTTTCTCCGTGTCAGCGGAAATTGCGGTACCCGCCAGCTAATCGCCACCACAGGGATACCCAAGACAACTCACGCTGGTAATTAATTAATAGATCTGTCATGCACGTATTTCGCAGATGGACCAGTGACAGGCCTATGCTGCAGCTGTTTGACTTTGGCTTGTCGGAAACGTCAGATGCTGTCAACATCTGCCTTGAAATTACCCTGGGCCGTTTTCAATCGTTTCCACCATGAGCGGCGCGCCGCGGTCTCCATCGTTCAGCTCACATGAGAACTGGTCGGTCGGCTGCTCGAACTTGGCACACAACATGCTCTCACTGCCCAGGAATGGTTCAGGGGCCGGGAAAGGTGATTCGAATAGTTGTCCCTGCACTCTAAGACATCGGTGACCGTCATTTGACGTGACCGCCCACTGACATTGTGACCGTCATTTGATTTGACGATTTGACCGCCCACTTGAGCCGTGTTCATGAGACGGCTCAAGTGTTCGGTGGGCTTGGGCGGCCCCAACCGGTGGCGACTATAGGGTCGGCCAAGCCCAGCGAACCAGGCAGCACCGCAGAATGACCAGCCAGCACAGCAGAATGACCAGCCAGTACAGCAGAATGACCAGCCAGCACAGCAGAATGACCAGCTAGCACCGCAGAATGACCAGCCAGCATCGCAGAATGACCAGCTAGCACAGCAGAATGACCAGCCAGCACAGCAGAATGACCAGCCAGTACTGCAGAATGACCAGCCAGCAGAGCAGAATGAGCAGCCAGCACAGCAGAATGACCAGCCAGCACAGTAGAATGACCAGCCAGCACAGCAGAATGACCAGCCAGCACAGCAGAATGACCAGCCAGCACCGCAGAATGACCAGCCATGGCACCGCAGAATGACCAGCTAACACAGCAGAATGACCAGCCAGCACCGCAGAATGACCAGCTAACACAGCAGAATGACCAGCCAGCACCGCAGCATGACCAGCCAGCACAGCATAATGACCAGCCAGCACAGCAGAATGACCAGCCAGCACCGCAGAATGACCAGCCAGCATAGCAGAATGACCAGCCAGCACCGCAGAATGACCAGCTAGCACAGCAGAATGACCAACCAGCACAGCAGAATGACCAACCAGCACAGCAGATGGCCACCGCGTGTTCGGGAGGCGCGGTGGTCTAGGCGCGGAGTCTATGGGCCGCAGGCCGCTCGAGAACGGGATCGGAGCGGACATCCTCAACAGGGTGATGTTATCCAGCTTATAACCTGGCAGCTCGAACTGGGGGTGCAGCAAGAGGCGAACGATGTCAAACTTGATGGGGAGCCCGTGCGGGTCGTTGGCGTTTCGTACTTCGGTGCAGGCCGTCAGCACAGCGCCGACGAGTATTCTGCTGGCTCCAGTCATTATCCAGCTGTCGGAGACCACCACCCCCGTGCACAGCCACTTCCAGGAGCCCTTCACCGAGATCGACGCCGCCGCTATCCACGGAAAGTCGGTCGTGTTCTTGACGAAGGCGGCGCCGACGTCTGCCGGCGGCGAGAAGCTCGACCGTCCATAGTCGATGCCATCTTGATGGCTGGGACGAGGCTTCGGGCCCCGCTGCTGCTTGAGAATCTCGTGGACCATCTCTACCCGAGACATCAGCCAGTCGACGAAGGCCGGCAGATTGGTGTAGAGAACCGGCAAGCTGCCACAAGTCTCCCGCCGGTAGACACCATGCCGTGGGCGACGTAACGGCCGTCGTCGGGGTCGGGGCAGACGAGCGGCCCGCCCGAAGTTCCCTGGAAGAAGTCAGTGCCGCCACCGGCACAGAGCTGAAGACCCTTCACGAGCCTACTCCCATACTTATCCGGCGCCGCACAGAGGTGGTCCGGCACGAGCTGCTGCTACGACCAGCGCAGCGTCCCATTGCCGGACTTGCTGTTCCTTATGCTACCCCAGCCGGACACATGACAGTGGATGTGCGGCTTGAGTTCAGCCAATTGACCTTCGGCAGGCACGTCAGCTGCGTGAAGTCATCAAATTTGATGCCGAATCCGACCCGCAGCTTCAGCCGCAGCAGCGCGATGTCACTTGAGAATGTTGTGTTCTCGCCAAACTGGCTGTGTATGAAAGAAGCTGGCTAGATGGAACACCTGTTCAGCGCTGTGGGAGCTGTTGGTCCGCCAGTCGCCGACGCGCACCTGGAGGCTGTTGAGTTGCGCGTGGTCGACGCAGTGGGCGGCGGTGAGCACGTGATTTCACATCCAGCTGAGCCTGCCACGGAAACTGGCAGTGCTGGCAGTGTGGAAGGTGTGGCTGCCGTCGACCAGCGGGCGACTGGCCTTGGAGTTATCTGGTTTTACCTTCTGAAAGCTGCAGTCCTCTGGCAGCAGGTGGCTGTTGACCGTCCCAGCGGCAGCGGCGGCGGGGGCCAGCGCCACCGTCCAGACTCCTGCAACTATCGCGGTCAGACCGACACCGTGACGGGACGAGGGCGAGGACACGTGCTGAAATTGTCCGGCAAACGGAGTAAACCGGCTCGCCAGCCACGCGTTCCCACGTTGACAGGCATCCAAATCGACGGCGTGTTCCATAACAACGTTTTAATGTTGAAAACAAATGATGCTATGACTGAGCATGGTAACTTAAAGGCGCATCTCTAGAAGATGGTCATTGGCCTCGCGCACGATTCGGACCCTGCTAATTGTCCAGTGTATTGGTCCGTATTAACCCTATTCCCTGCGGGGGCAGATTCTGTCCCCCGGTGGTTTTTCACTTGCCGCTTCTAAACCGTTAGTCCTAGCGTCCTGAAACTTTGTGACTTTTCCCAAAATTGAATGGCGCGTGTTGTGTCAAAATTTTGAAGAAAAAAAATCGGTCCAGCAGAGGCGGTTCCAGGCTCCTGTTTTGGGGAGGGTGTTACGAATGCGGTTTTGCGGCGCATACTTCCTTCGTGGTTTGCAGCGCAATAAATGCGTCAGAAACAATTGCAATGCAATATGCATCATAGATACTGGGATTGTACATATTTTTGGGGCGGAGGCGCACTCAGGATAAAAAAATGGGAGGCGATACCCACCCTCAAATTAGGTCCAATTTCAAATTAGTAAGATGATAGAAGCGTTACACGCATGGTGCCCCCATGTTTTTTTCCTGGATCCGCCTATGCGCAATATATCACATTTAACAAATTACAGCATATAATACCCACATGTGACGTTCATGTCGCCCCAAACAATCACGAACAGCACATATTTTTTTCTCATAAAATCCACCCATTTTACATTCCCTGAATACGCCTATTTGTTTTGTCTTTTGATATATTAAAGGCCAGTACATTTGAAGCTCAAAAACGTTTGGGGCATGGAAATCGGTCGAGCCACATGACCGCAATGACCTTTCAAGAAACACCCAAAAGTTTCGTATTTTTTGCCCCCTGGCCCCCCATTATTAAACAAAACAAAAATGTCGGGGTTCAAAAAGAGATATCTTGTCATGCCGCATCGAATGGCGTTTTCCCCATCGAAATCGACCGAGCGGTTCTCGAGATCTCTGGGGGTATCAGAATCTGCCCCCCCCCCCCGCAGGTTAACGTAATGCTGGCCGCCCGCAGGGAATAGGGTTAAGAGTCAGATAATCCCATAGCTGGAGGCCGGTACCGGTGGGGCCACCATCCGTCGGCACCGTCGAGGTGGCCCGTGTGAGCCGCCGCACACGCTCTCCGCTGGACATATGAGGACATAACCCGACGGTGGACTGCGCTAACGCCTGTTGATTACCACAGAGACCCGGGCGACGCCCAGTGACCGTGGCGCTGGACACGGGACGGTCGCGGGAGCAGGCGACGCTGACACTACGCAGGCGACTGAAGACTGCCGGGTATGTTCCGGCGCTGAATTGACGTGATGTGATGGTTTAGAGGAGAGATATTCTGGGGAGAATCCAAACGACACCGCTTCACGGGACGGTAGGAGTATCAGGTGAAGTGTATACGTCTGCTGTCGCCACACGCGTTCAGATCTCATGCAAATTTACGCTGCTATTGATGTATTATCTCTACCATCTGTTATATTTTGTCATGCAAGGATTAAGTTTGTATATGCATGATTTATTTTAATGATGGGCTCCGACGAGGGGAAAGGCTTTAATTCTGAAGCATTGTAGCAGCAAAGCAAACATGGCCACTCTACTTGGCACTGGTCGCTCTTCAACGCTCGTCTCAACTCAACAACACTCTCATATCTCAGACCTATTCGCATGACTAGCCGAGCCCTGATGACAGGGATAACAGAACCGCTGCCCGTCCCTGACAGACCCCAGTATATCCCCGTCCCTGACAGACCCCAGTAAATCCCCGTCCCTGACAGACTCCCAGTATATCCCCAGTGACTGGCAGACCCCCAGTCTATCCCCAGTGACTGACAGACCCACAGTATATCCCCAGTGACTGGCAGACCCCCAGTCTATCCCCAGTGACTGACAGACCCCCAGTATATCCCCAGTGACTGGCAGACCCCCAGTCTATCCCCAGTGACTGACAGACCCCCAGTATATCCCCAGTGACTGGCAGACCCCCAGTCTATCCCCAGTGACTGACAGACTCCCAGTAAATCCCCGTCCCTGACAGACTCCCAGTATATCCCCAGTGACTGACAGACTCCCAGTATATCCCCAGTGACTGGCAGACCCACAGTAAATCCCCGTCCCTGACAGACTTCCAGTATATCCCCAGTGACTGACAGACTCCCAGTAAATCCCCGTCCCTGGCAGACTCCCAGTATATCCCCAGTGACTGACAGACTCCCAGTATATCCCCAGTGACTGGCAGACCCACAGTCAATCCCCGTCCCTGACAGACTTCCAGTATATCTCCAGTGACTGACAGACTCCCAGTAAATCCCCGTCCCTGACAGACTCCCAGTATATGCCCAGTGACTGACAGACTCCCAGTATATCCCCAGTGACTGGCAGACCCACAGTAAATCCCCGTCCCTGACAGACTTCCAGTATATCCCCAGTGACTGACAGACTCCCAGTAAATCCCCGTCCCTGACAGACTCCCAGTATATCCCCAGTGACTGACAGACTCCCAGTATATCCCCAGTGACTGGCAGACCCACAGTAAATCCCCGTCCCTGACAGACTTCCAGTATATCCCCAGTGACTGACAGACTCCCAGTAAATCCCCGTCCCTGACAGACTCCCAGTATATCCCCAGTGACTGACAGGCTCCCAGTATATCCCCAGTGACTGGCAGACCCACAGTAAATCCCCGTCCCTGACAGACTTCCAGTATATCCCCAGTGACTGACAGACTCCCAGTATATCCCCAGTGACTGGCAGACCCCCAATCTATCTCCCGTCCCTGGCAGACCCCAATGTACCCCTCGTCCCTGACAGACTCCCAGTATATCCCCAGTGACTGACAGACTCCCAGTAAATCCCGGTCCCTGACAGACCCCAGCCTGTCCATGACCGGGCCCTCAGCACCACTGCTCGTGTATGGCAGACCCGAGGTTTGTTGATGACGTGCAGTCGACATTCTCCCGATAACTGATGCCTCCCCTGGTGATGACCACAGCTCGCTTTATACATGCATACGCTGCACTAAATCGTGACCCAGTGAGGTTACCAGACCACCGACCAATGAGGCTCTGTTTATATGCAAATGGTGATCTGATCTGACATGTCAACATGACTCTTATGGCTATAAATGGCTAGCGGTGGCTTTGAATTTTTAGCAAGGTGGGCAAAGTCAAATTGCTAGGTGAGCAGTACATGTTAATGCTGACAATGCCCAAATGAGTGGGAGACGCCGGCCTAGCGGTATTAATTGCATCCCTAATGAATATAGAGCACCAGCGCTTAAAGGGGATGTAGTCAAGCAGGCAGAATGTGTTAAATTTCCAGTCAGGCAGAATGCATCAAATTGCACTGGGACCAGTTTAATATGCAAATGCCGGAAATTGCAGGGCAGGACCAAAATACTGAAATTAAGGCCAATATTTAATTATGTACTTAACTTGGGCAAATAAGTTTGCAACAAAACAGTTGAACATTGTAATGATATTAAATTGTCCAATTAGGAAGCATAACAAGGCTGTTATCATAACGCATTTAATGATACGTTGTGATGGATAAGTTGTGATCTACGTTGTCATGGACTATGGTATACGTAGAATGGGCCCTGGACTACCTCGCCATGAACGGAATGTTGAATACTGCACTGCTGCAGGCTGCCGCATTCGATAGGCCCTGGACTACCTCGCCATGAACGGAATGTTGAATACTGCACTGCTGCAGGCTGCACCATTCGATAGGCCCTGGACTACCTCGCCATGAACGGAATGTTGAATACTGCACTGCTGCAGGCTGCCGCATTCGATAGGCCCTGGACTACCTCGCCATGAACGGAATGTTGAATACTGCACTGCTGCAGGCTGCACCATTCGATAGGCCCTGGATCACCTCGCCATGAACGGAATGTTGAATACTGCACTGCTGCAGGCTGCAGCATTCAATAGGCCCTGGACCACCTCGCCATGAACGGAATGTTGAATACTGCACTGCTGCAGGCTGCAGCATTCAATAGGCCCTGGACCACCTCGCCATGAACGGAATGTTGAATACTGCACTGCTGCAGGCTGCAGCATTCAATAGGCCCTGGACCACCTCGCCATGAACGGAATGTTGAATACTGCACTGCTGCAGGCTGCCGCATTCGATAGGCCCTGGACTACCTCGCCATGAACGGAATGTTGAATACTGCACTGCTGCAGGCTGCACCATTCGATAGGCCCTGGACCACCTCGCCATGAACGGAATGTTGAATACTGCACTGCTGCAGGCTGCACCATTCGATAGGCCCTGGACTACCTCGCCAGGAACGGAATGTTGAATACTGCACTGCTGCAGGCTGCCGCATTCGTATTGTCTGGGACAAAACTGAATAAAAACCGGTAATTTTCTACTAACAAGTAAAAACGCCCCTGTCACATGCGTTATCGGGCGCAGGTGCTAGTTCCACTGGCTCTCAACCTAATCGAAATCCAACATTTTCATTTTGTATTTATTTCTGATTGAACTTAAAATGTTGTCATCGTTGTGATGCTGCATTTCCTCGAAGCTGTTATCGAGTTGATTCACTTTATCATGTCCCTCGGCTTTTATGTCCCTGAAACTGTCCTGAACAAACGGCCCGTTCGCTTTCGCGAGAAGAGAAATGACTGTCAGTGACGAGCTGTGAGCTGTCGTCACTTCACTAACAAGCGTAATAAGCGGGCGGCCATTGGGTGGGGCCTCCACCGATCACCGCGCGCCGATAGATTATCGAAACGACCCAGCCAGCTCTGATCGGGGCCCATATTGGCTGTCCCACTCGGCTAAACGGGGCCATTACCGGGCATTCAGTGCAAGATAGCATCACGGAAGCCGGGCCGCTCGCCCTGTGGCTGCGAATAAACAGCTACAAAGTGTCGGCAGTGTGCGCCTCCGAGCCAGTCAGTGTGTGTTGTAGCTGTCTTGCTTCAGGCAACGTCAGAGCGCCCTGTCAGGTGCCGCTACAAAGGATAGCTCTCGATACTAAGGCATTAACAACGATTCCATCAGCAAATGGCCGCTCCGACAAAGACATTCTGTCCAGTCCCGATACTAATTGCTCACGAAGTTCACACCAATCACACTGCAAAACGTGTTAGCTGGCCTAATCGCGATGTGTAGGATAAGTTTGTGAACCCCACTAACTTCCAATTTTGTCTGAGAAGATCTAGCGGTGAATTTCTAAAGGTGTGAACTCATGGTCCTCACTATTAGGCACGTCCATTACAGCCCATGAACAGGTGATCACTCCCGGCTTGGGTCGTCTGTCCGCCGTCCTGTTGCTCAGCCGACGACGGCGCTTAGTGGCGCAGATAGTGAGGCGGTGCTGGAGATGGAGCCGCCGCGCAGCGGGCTGCACCTTCTCAACAGCCGACGACGGCGCTTAGTGGCGCAGATAGTGAGGCGGTGCTGGAGATGGAGCCGCCGCGCAGCGGGCTGCACCTTCTCAACAGCAGACGATGGCGCTTAGTGGCGCAGATAGTGAGGCGGTGCTGGAGATGGAGCCGCCGCGCAGCGGGCTGCACCTTCTCAACAGCAGACGATGGCGCTTAGTGGCGCAGATAGTGAGGCGGTGCTGGAGATGGAGCCGCCGCGCAGCGGGCTGCACCTTCTCAACAGCAGACGATGGCGCTTAGTGGCGCAGATAGTGAGGCGGTGCTGGAGATGGAGCCGCCGCGCAGCGGGCTGCACCTTCTCAACAGCAGACGATGGCGCTTAGTGGCGCAGATAGTGAGGCGGTGCTGGAGATGGAGCCGCCGCGCAGCGGGCTGCACCTTCTCAACAGCAGACGATGGCGCTTAGTGGCGCAGATAGTGAGGCGGTGCTGGAGATGGAGCCGCCGCGCAGCGGGCTGCACCTTCTCAACAGCAGACGATGGCGCTTAGTGGCGCAGATAGTGAGGCGGTGCTGGAGATGGAGCCGCCGCGCAGCGGGCTGCACCTTCTCAACAGCAGACGATGGCGCTTAGTGGCGCAGATAGTGAGGCTGTGCTGGAGATGGAGCCGCCGCGCAGCGGGCTGCACCTTCTCAACAGCAGACGATGGCGCTTAGTGGCGCAGATAGTGAGGCGGTGCTGGAGATGGAGCCGCCGCGCAGCGGGCTGCACCTTCTCAACAGCAGACGATGGCGCTTAGTGGCGCAGATAGTGAGGCTGTGCTAGAGATGGAGCCGCCGCGCAGCGGCCTGCACTTTCTCAATGTTATCCATGTAATATCTGCGGACATTTGGAAACCAATACTACGAGCGAGAATACAAATATATAAACACTCAGAAAAATGAGGAACAATCTATAATGATTCAACGAAGATATTGTCTGATTCTGATCAATAAACAACAATAACTTCCTGAAATTGCCCACTGCGTATAACCCACCACAGATCCGTTCCTGCCGATACTGCAGCTTACACATGAGCAAAGCAGGACTCTATTGATGGAATTGCTCTTTAACCCTCGCCCGGGTAGGGGGGGTGCTCCCCCTCGGTTTTTATGTAATAACTCGCGTAGTTTCCAACCGATTGCAATGGAACTTTCAGTAACCTACTTTTGACAAATGTCCACATACTTTGAAAATTTTGATTTTTTTCCCATATGACCCGTGACCTATGACCTGTTTATCAAGGTCATGTCAGGCGCAACTGGCATCCCGCAGTATCGATGCTTGAAACGTGTGCAGTTTCCGCGTGTTTTTGTTCAGGAGAATATACACAGGTGTTTCCAGGTGACAGTTGTGGTTTCCACTAAGATTGTGACTTCGATTGACCTTTTCAGAGGTCAACTGAGGTCATTGTCCCCCGATGAACTCAGATTACTTTTTTTTGCTTCTGGCGGTTTCTAGGACATTTTGTGACGCTGATTTCAAATTTGGGATCCATTTTACATAATTATATGTTCCATTGAGGTCATGCGCTTCCACAGGTAAACCGAGGTCACTGACCTAAGATGAACTGACATGCCCTTTTTGGATTTTTGGCAGTTTTTAGGACATTTTGTGACGCTGTTTACGAATTTGGCGTCCATTAAACATTATGATATGCTCATTCACAATTCTAGCTCGATAAAATTCAATTTATACGCATTTACAATTTTGATGACTTTTGGGTAATTGACATGACCTTAGAGGTCACCTACTAACCCAATACCTTAAAATCGGGTATCAGCGGCTTCCTCTCGTCACAAGTAACACGCTCGTCTTTGAATAAAAGCTCTAGCTTAATTAGGGGCGAAACGCTAAGAGGGGTACCCAAACACGTAGTGATTTTGCCCTACCCGGGCGAGGGTTAAGGGTCACAATTTTCACAATATTCATTGTAACATCAGAAAGGAAATATACTACACAAATAATGCATAGACAAATACAATTAAAAAAGCACTGAGCCTAGAGATTGGTGAAATTACTGAGACGGCGGCGTATAAGATGAACATGATCCGTAACACATCCGCAGCAATGCTCCTACACGCTTATTAAAAAATTCAGCATGGTCTCACTTCAAGCCAGTTTCATCAAGAAACGGCGGCACCAGACTGCACCAGGTGGCACCAGGCGGCACCAGGTGGCACCAGGTGGCACCAGGTGGCACCAGGTGGCACCAGGCGGCACCAGGCGGCACCAGGCTGCACCAGGCGGCACCAGGAGGCACCAGGTGGCACCAGGCGGCACCAGGCGGTACTAGGCGGCACCAGTCGGCACCAGGCGACCCCAGGCGGCACCAGGTGACACCAGGTGGCACCAGGCGGCACCAGGCGGCACCAGGCAGTACCAGGCGATACCAGGCGGTACCAGGTGACACCAGGCGGCACTAGGCGGAACCAGGCAACACCAGGCTGCACCAGGCGGTACCAGGCTGCACCAGGCGGCATCAGGCTGCACCAGGCGGCACCAGGCGGCACCAGGCGCGGCTGGTGCCGGAACACTGCACTGGTGTGTGATCATAACCATCCATCACGGAGGCTCAGCCATCACCCGTGTGTACATCAGCTGCACTTAGCTCGGTCATCCATCATCGGCCGGTAACGTTTTACCGTGCAATTTGTCACGGACGGCGCTGGGAGGCCCGACAGCCAATCAGCTCGGCAACACGGCGACGAGCTCGGGAAAGCCACGGGTCCGGCGCTCGGCAGAGGGCGCGAGGTTCATAGCTCGGTGGTGGCATGGCCGTTCGGTGTAGAGGTCCCCTGAAACTGGCCGAATGCAGCGAGCCAGACATGCATGTTCTCTTATCCGTGATTAAAATATTGGAGCTGGATTTTCTCATAGCGTTTAAACTTGTCATGATTCATCCACAAAATCCACCGAAAAATTTGATGACGTTATTTGATATAAAAAATGTTACACTCATACATTTTCAACCATTTGTTTATCAAGGGGTTCCAAGCTATGTCCATTGACTACATACATACATTGCAGTCATGAATGGATTTGTGGTATTCTTTTTCAAATTATACACAAGGCTCAGCCATTGGGTCTCGACAAACAATGGTGGAATTGAGCTGGCATAATAAAACATCCTGCGAGCATATCATATGGCCCGAACGCAATACCTGCATATCCTTCGAAATTGCACATTGGTTATATTAATCTGCTGGGATATGCTGTCCGCATGACAGTGAGGTATTGCGGCACAGTCTAAGCGTCAGCAGCGGAGCGTCAGCTTTGTGCTGGTGCCTGAGCATCATACAGCCCGCAATGCAGCAAAGTAATGCGGTACAGTCTGAACACTAGGCACACATTTGTATTGTACTTACTATATTAATTCTTCTCTCGGGTTGTCCTCTGTTCTTTATGCACTCATATTTGATAATTTAATTGACTTGATGCAAGGTCTTTTAAATATTATAAGCATATCTCTATTAATTTGTCTTTTTAACGTTGTGCGACACATTTACATCTGCACCCCCCTTCAAGAAAAAAACGTGTACAACAACTCCAGTAGGCAATATCACAGATTAGAGGGGTTTGTGCAATATGGGCCTTCACCCAGTCACGTCACTCGAGAGCAATGCATGCATGCGTTACGTCACAGACTCTGGGCCTGGTGCAGCACGACTTCACCGTCTCTCCATTTAAATCCCCTCCGTTTACACCCCCCGGCTCACATGCAGTTCCCAGCAACCACCCGGTTCATGTCCAGCGTGTCCAATGAAGCGTGCAGTCTGTATTTATACCAGACGGGACAGACAGCCGGCAGCATTCTCAGTCAGTGACTGCAGTGTCCGGCGAGGACAGCAACGCAGCACGTGCTCTCTTCACTGCAGTGACCTCCGCCCGGCCGCAGCTCGGCAGCAGCTGCCAACATGGCGCTGACCAGAGGCGTCCTGCTGGTTACCGTTATATCAGCTTTCCTCAACAGCTCATATTCCTCCCGTGCTGACGGCACCACACTTTCATTCTTCGACGCCAGCGCTTCAAGTCAAGCCTCCCCTCAGAGTTCGGCAAGACATGACGGGCCACGTGGTGACGGACAAGAAGTCTACGTCCATCATCTGGTACTAAGCCGCCGTGGGAGGTCCGTGGCTCAAACTGCCGAGGGTAGAACGTTTGACCTGGTGGCGGCTGCCACGGGATACGATGACAAAAAGTACCACGACAAATATGGAGGCAAGTACTACGGTGACCACGGTTATGGTGCCAGTGACTACGGCAAGAAGGGCTACAAGGGCGGAAAGTACTACGACTCTGGCCACGGTCACCATGGCAACAATTTCGGCGCGCACGGACACGGCAACAAGAAGGGATACTACGGAGACCACGGCAACGGCCACCACGGCTACAAGGGCGGTAAGAAAAACTACGGCGACAACCACGACAATTACCACGGCAACAAGGGTCACAAGTACGGCAACAAGGGCTACTACGACAAGGGTCACAAGAACAACGGCTACAAGAATGTTCACCACAAGGAAGAGTACCACGCAAAGAAGAAGTTCTACGACAACTACCACGATGACGGCTACCACAACAAGTACAGCGACCACGACGGATACTACGGAGGCGGTGACGGCAAGAAGTACCATGGCGGACACTACAAGAAGGGCCACTACGACCAGAAGAAGGGCCACGACGGCTACGACAAGAACGGACACGACTACGACAAGTACGGTGGTCATAAGGGCAAGTACGGTCACGATAGCCACAACGGTTACAAGGGTAACCACGGCAAGTACGACAGCAATAAGTACAAGAAGGGTGGCCACCACGGCAGCCAGTATGGGGGCGGGTATGGAGGCGGGTATGGAGGGGGCCAGCACGGAGGTCATCATTGAAGAAGTTATCAAGGAAATGGTTCTTGTGGTATAAGATGTTTGTATTGCCGTGGTTTCCCAATGTTTTTTTTTGTATGGAAAATATATTCAACATGTGAAACATTTTATTTTGGTTTACAAGCAATTCTTGTGAACATTTACCGGCTTGTTGTTTCTTTCTGGCTGGTTTGACATTTACAACTTCATCGTCCTTGAATGAAAGATTCCTATTCAACAGTATTATTATGCATGAATGTGCACATGTTTCGCAGTTTGTTTTATAAATACACAAACAAAAATAAGGACATTTAACAATACATCGTTCCAATAACTTATTGCATATATCCATATAATTAATTGATTGTCCATGTCATCAAAAAATATACGACGAAATATTTAATTTAGTTTGCTGAAATGCATGCGCCAATTAAAAGAAAAGTTTTACTATGAAAAGTCTTCGATACAAAATGTACAACAGAGACCAACATGAACTTATGCATGCGAAGAACGCGAAAAACGAGTAATGGCATCTGATACCAATAAGTCCACGAACCGAAATTACATGAACATTTCCGTCCCAGATGGGGATATATGAAGGTAAATTCCATCGTCCTACCCTATACTTCTTCTCAGCAGAGCTTGTCAAATAGTGTGCACCAACTTCCCGACACGCAATTAAATGGAACTATGCAACTACAAATTAAATGGAACCCGCTAAAAACAATAACTAGGCAACTTGAACAGATGCCGAAGCATCTCAAACCTTACGCAGACCGCTGATTGACCTTGACGCTGGCAACTGATGTCCAGATAGTCATGGGCAAATTGGATGAAATCAAACAATACTCATGGAATCCGTCCAACAGCCAATCAGGTTGATGCGTTTATTTCAGTCAACCGACCTTCAAATTACATCTTTCGGAGGTGTTGTGTTCCTCTTCATATATGTTTTCATCTTTTGTGTCAATGTCGCCAGGCGGGAAATCATGCTGCTTTAGCACTTTCATTTTTAGATTACCTAACTTTACAAACAACTTAAAAATTAAGTCTTGAATTGATGAAGAGAAACATGACACCGCCCTCATGATTGGATACTCAATGACATTTTGGAACAATGTGGCATATTATAATTATGCCATATTTCTACGTTTGCGTCAGCGATATCACTGTACTTCTCCAAAGGCATACCCATAATATTAGTCTAGCCTGGGGTATGGAGAGGTGGTATGCGGAGCCATTGGTGTCAAACTTAGCTGATGGGTCGAAAACCGAAGATTGGGGATTATGCGCAGTACGCGTGGCCTAATGGAGAGGGCGTCGTTCTCCTGAACGGAATATTGCGGGTTCGAGTCCAACCGTGGGTAGGATGCCGTTAAACTTCGGTGAGACAATGTCACGTGTGAAGCATGCGAAGCTACTTTTGCATGACATTATGTGGTAAATGAGAATAAACTGGTTATTTTTAAACAGCGTAGGATCTCGCTTCGGTCGCGCTGCCCCAGAATTGCAAAACAGCAGGGAACAAAGTTTGCTATCAGCGGAACCGCCGTCTCTGCACTCTTAGCCACCTTTTTATATATGTAATGCTTTAAATCTATGCCTGTTACCGTGTATTACTTTTAGAGATAGTAAGGCAGCTGTCAACAAGTAGCATTAAAGGGAAATATTCACCTTTTCCACAAAAATAGAGTTAGCACCTGACATCGATAGTCGAGGCCAAAATATGATGTAAATCATCACATTTTGCATATAAACATTCCTACCGAAAGATATTGACAGTTTCCTACCGATAAGCGATCCACGCTTATAACGGTCAGTACTCAGCAAATACTTGGTAACGAATTCAGTAAATTAGTCTCCCTACGCATTGTTATTTATCATGAAGGTATGTAAGATGTTTCCCGCACTCTATCTTTTACGAATATGTGCCAAACTTTTATGAACAATCAACAATAATTTGAAAAAGTTCGTTGAAATCGGCTTTTTAGCTTGGCACCCGACGGCGACTTATTTAGAGTCGGCGATTTGTTTAGAAGTACCCATTCAAAAACGTTGAACAGATTGATGTAAAAGCGCCAGATGTTGCGCTTTCCAATATGGGAGGGAAAATACCGATCACTAATTTTCCCAAACTTCCAAATTTGAATTAGGGAATAATGTAATTAATTCTTAAATTTAGGGCATCATGTTAACACCATAACGGTAGCCAAATAAATTGTTGCCAACAAAATCAAAAGGTGAATATTTCCCTTTAATGAAAACTGTCTCAAAGAGTGTTATATTAGCCGTTTTCACGAAGGATTATTGCACTGAAAAGTTTCCGAAAGATTCTGAAAGTTTTGAAAAACTACACAACTTAGACATGCGATTTTTGGCTGGAAATATCCCTCATAATTGTGTAATATGTTGGTAAGAATAAAATATGTTGACAAATTTGCGGTTTGGTGGTAATAAGCAAGATAAGTATTGATAGAATCTTCCTGAAAAGTTTCAGGAAGATTCTATTGATACTTATCTTGCTTATTACCACCAAACCGCAATTGTGTAACATATTATATTCTTACCAACATATTACACAATTATGAGGGATATTTCCATCCAAAAATCGCATGTCTAAGTTGTGTAGTTTCTCAAAACTTTCAGAATCTTTCAGAAACTTTTCAGTGCAATAATCCTTCGTGAAAATGGCTAATGTGGCACTGGCGGATCCAGCCGTTGTTTTTTTTTGTTGGGGGGGGGGGGGGGGGCAATCGGTGGGAGCTACGACACACCCTATATATAACATGTCTATGTAACAACATGTCTAATGATTCCTCGATGCTGACAAAACAAATCAAAAATTGTGTACGACGTGTAAAAAAGGCTGTGCGGCGTACGGTCCACAACAATAGTGGTTACATCGGGCACACGAAAACAACACTCAGCCGCAGGATAACAATGCACTTATAGCAGTGCGGTTTCTTAAAACATAACGACACACACCACCACGGAGACCCCCTCACCCGGACAGACATCACCAGCAACATTTATATACTAAAAGAAGAATCTAACAGAAGAAATCTACATATGCTAGAAGCCAGAAGCAGTGTGCATCCGGACATTTGAGCCAACAAGCAACCGGTAAGTTAATGTCCGCGGACTATTACAACTGTACGAAGGTGCTCCTCTATAAATCGAACGCGGGCAGCAGCTCGAGTATGATTTAAGTGCAAATCGTTTTGCAATTCTTCTCTGTGTGTTTAAACCTTGGTTTAAACACAAGAATGTATACATATTAATATATATATATTGAATGACCTTTCTTCGAAATTAAAATGAAAACACGCATTATTTTCGTTGATTCATTCTGATCTGTCGATCGAACTATTAATACGGTCTAATTTCTAACTTTTTTCATTTTAATTTCGAAGAAAGGTCATTCAATATTTATATTAATCTGTCTACATGTTCCTCGCACAAGCAACGACAACCCTAAGCACTAAAATAATGTATTTAGTAGAAAGTAGTTAATAATTCAAGCCAATGGGGTTTTGGGACAATTTTGAAAGGTATCAATATTTTGGGTTCATAAAAACAATGGATAATTTTCATAATGTAAATTTAAACAAAAATTAATACAAATTCGGAATGAACTCGGAAATGATTAAAAACTAAAACAATTAAGCTCATGGTCCTTGTAGTTGTGACGTCACAACCATAGTGAAAATCAAAAGTGCCGTGAGAAAGAAAGGTCGTGACGTCACAAACAAAATCAAGAATGTTTTTTAACACAAATATGGGAAGTTAAGAGGTAGTTTTAAGACAGAAGGCTGTCTAAGATGTGTGTGAGAATTATATAGAGAAATCGAGAAAAATTCGCAGATATTTGTATGCATAAAAGCCCACTACCTGTCTCCATCCCCATTGTATATATTTTTCCCCGTTTTTTCATCAGACACAGCACAATCACCAACCCAAAGATAAAACGCACGCACTCACACACACACACGCACACACAACTCAATACCGCACAAACTAGTGTACACTTCCAAATAGTTCGACAATTCACATCGCATACACTGAGTACGTAAACATGGCGCGCAGGCGGCAGCACGCGGAGACGGCGGCACGCGGGAGTCGGCGGCACGCGGCAGTAGCAACGGTAGCACTCAAACGCGACAGCAGTTGGATCTCTCTCCGCACTCCGGCCGCAACTCGCGCCCAGTCAGCGCCAGCACCAGCACCGTCAGCCGACGCGCCCGAGACAGGGAGACATCCGCAGCATGTCGGACATAGGATATTTGTCTTGGAGAGGGAGTTTTGGCAGGCGGGGAAGCACAGGGAACAAGACAGAGCGACCAAATGCCTACTGGATAACTGATGTGTGATTTGTGCAGTGTGTTCATCTGTGGGCAGGTTTCTGTATTTGTGCGCATTTGTGGTTTTACGCAAGGGGACTATACCAACAGGTTAGGCAGATCATACGTCACTGATTCTGAAGCTGTATGACTGTACTAACCTTGATACTATCCTTGAAGTTGTGACATCACGACCATAGTGAAAATCAAAATTGACGTCACAAATAACTATTGTCGCGACGTCACAAACAAAATCAAGATTTTTCTTCTTTTTAATGCGAGAAGTTAAGAGGTAGTTGTAGGATAGAAGGCAGTCTAAGATGTGTGTGATAAGCATATTGACTAATCGAGAAAAATACGCTGATTTTTAATCCGTAAAACCCCACTATCTGTCTCCAACCCCATCGTAATCATGTAGTATAGAAATATTGATTTAACATGTGTGAAACCACAAGGAACGTCTGATATATGTCATTGAAATGTCTCACCTGATCTTACTTTTTGTGACAATGAGCTTCGGCAACATTCTCGTCAACCACAATGAGGAAAACGACACGATCATTGAATATACACAAGCATTGAAAGCCTTAACAAAAAGCTAACAAATGCGAAACTTTCGATGTTGTTCAATCAAACTAACTCCGGCATTGAAAGCCTTAACAAAAAGCTAACAAATGCGAAAATATCGATGTTGTTCAATCAAACTAACTCCGGTATACATCAACAATACAATAACTTCAGTAAGCAATATCACAGACTAGAGGAGTTTGTGCAATATGGGCCTTCACCAGTCACGTCACTCGTCACAACTGACACGTCTAAGGCCTTTCACAGCGTCGAGCACGGCCGTCTCCTGGACAAGTTGGAATGCTATGGTGTTCAGCGCGAATGGTTCTCGGCCTGGCTGCAGGGGCGTACCCAGATCGTGCGGGGTGTTTCGAGCGCGCTGGACGTGACTCACGGGGTGGTCCAAGGGTCCATCTTGGGGCCTGTACTGTTTTTTACTGTTCACCAACCATTTGCCACAGCACCTCCCATATGGGAGGATCGTGATGTATGCTGACGATGGCCAGTTCCTTGACGCTGACTTTCCATCACGCGTCCATGCTGTAAAAACTCGTGTTGAAAGCTCTATAGTCATAGCTATGAAGTGGTTCACACAGAACCGTCTCAAAATTTATCCGGCCAAAACGGAGATGATCCTCCTGAGATCTCGCCGTCAAAACGTCACCATCGATTTCGCTGTTCATTTCAGCAATTACAAAATTTCGCGCTCACAGAGCGTCAAGGTGCTTGGTGTCGTCATCGACTCACACCTAACGTGGAACAGCCACATCGCGTCTGTTGTTCAGCGCTGCTTCTGTGTGCTGGTGGGTCTGGCGCGAATCAGACATAAGCTGCCGAAATGCATCAGGTGGCTGTTGATAGAGGCTCTCGTCTTCCCCCAGATACGTTATTGTATAACGGTGTGTGGCAGCTGTACCGCAGCACAGAGGCTGCGCGTCCAAAAGGCGATTCACCGAAGTGTCCGCATCGTGGCCGGACACGGCCGACGCGACCATGTCACTCCGTCATTACGGGAGCTGGGGTGGCCTAGTGTTGAGGAACAGCTCACCGAACGCGACATTGCCACATTGCGCCACCTCATCACTTCCCCAAGTGCCTGAGAACTAGAGCCCTTCATGGGACACATTTTCAGCCCCCATCCCGTTCCATCCTATTCAGCCAGACCCAAACCCATTCCAATCCGAATTAATAACTGATGCCCCATCAGTCCCACCCATTTCAGCGTATTTCACCCTTTTTAGTTTACAAAAATGATATGGCCTGTCCCAAACCCGTTCCAACCAGTTACACTTCAAAAGTATTGCCCATTCCCACACATTTCCATCCCATTCCCATTCCAATATGGGATTCCCATTCCATGAAGGGCTCTACTCAGAACTGTTGCGCCAGCGAGTATTGCGGCGCGCCGACGTGTCCGCCCGCCGCACGCGCGGCTCAAATGCAGTTCCCAGCAACCGTCCGGTTCATGTCCAGCGTGTCCAATGAAGCGTGCAGTCTGTATTTAAACCAGACAGGGCAGACAGCAGGCAGCATTCTCAGTCAGTGACTGCAGTGTCCGGCGAGGACAGCAGCGCAGCACGTGCTCTCTTTACTGCAGTGACCTCCGCCCGGCCGCAGCTCGGCAGCAGCTGCCAACATGGCGCTGACCAGAGGCGTCCTGCTGATTACCGTTATATCAGCTTTCCTCAACAGCTCATATTCCTCCAGTGCTGACGGCACCACACTTTCATTCTTTGACGCAAGCGCTTCAAGTCAAGCCTCCCCTCAGAGTTCGGGAAGACATGACGGGTCACGTGGTGACGGACAAGAAGTCTACGTCCATCCTCTGATACTAAGCCGCCGTGAGAGGTCCGTGGCTGAATCTGCCGAGGGTAGAACGTTTGACCTGGTGGCGGCTGCCACGGGATACGATGACAAAAAGTACCACGACAAATATGGAGGCAAGTACTACGGTGGCCACGGTTATGGTGCCAGTGACTACGGCAAGAAGGGCTACAAGGGCGGCAAGTATTACGACTCTGGCCACGGTCACCATGGCGACAAGTACGGCGCGCACGGACAAGGCAACAAGAAGGGATACTACGGAGACCACGGCAACGGCCACCACGGATACAAGGGCGGTAAGAAATACTACGGCGACAACCACGACAAGTACCACGGCAACAAAGGTCACAAGTACGGCAACAAGGGCCACTACGACAAGGGCCACAAGAACAACGGCTACAAGAACGTTCACCACAAGGAAGAGTACCACGCAAAGAAGAAGTTCTACGACAACTACCACGATGACGGGTACCACAACAAGTACAGCGACCACGACGGATACTACGGAGGCGGTGACGGCAAGAAGTACCATGGCGGACACTACAAGAGGGGCCACTACGACCAGAAGAAGGGCCACGACGGCTACAACAAGAACGGACACGACTACGACAAGTACGGCGGTCATAAGGGCAAGTACGGGCTCGATAGCCACAACGGTTACAAGGGTAACCACGGCAAGTACGACAGCGATAAGTATAAGAAGGTTGGCCACCACGGCAGCGAGTATGGAGGCGGGCATGGGGGAGGGTATGGTGAGGGGCATGGCGGTGGGTATGGAGGGGGCCAGCACGGAGGTTATCATTGAAGAAGATGTCACGGAAATGGTTCGTGTGGTATAATATGTTTGTATTGTCGTGGTTTTCCAGTGTTTTTGTTTATATGGAAAATATATTCAACATGTGAAACATTTGATTTTGGTTTCTAAGCAATTCTGGTGAACATTTACCGGATTGTTGTTTCTCTCTGGCTGGTTTGACCTTTGGTCAATTCCAGGACAAATCACCAAGGTAAGGGTGGAAATGTATACCACACCCCCTCCGATTTCGCTTCAAAGTGGTGTATGGGATTATTCTGGGCGCTTATTTCGTTTCTTGAATTTGTATGGTCGTCAGGTTACTGGGTCACAAGATGGTCACCTAACCACACTCAAATTTGTCAGCGAAAGTCAGCGAAGTCAGCGAAAATTCAGGTGAAAGTCAAACATTGAACTACGTTTGTAATTACGAGCGAGCGCGAAGCTCTCGCTCGTCTTTCCGTGGTATATGGGAAAAATCTGAATATGAGGTGCCCGACCCGACCCGGCCCGGCCCGACCCGTGGCCCGACGCTTTTGACAAGCTAATATCTCTGCAACTGTACGTCCGATTGACAAGCGGGCTTCTTTGCTGAGCAGCCCCATCCAACCTACCCTGTTTGAGACTAGTGCCGATTCACGTGGGTGACTACCACTGCGCGTGGCGCGTGCCGCGGAAGGGTGTTGGAAGGAGTTTCCTCGCAATAACTCCGCAACGGCTGAGCCGATTGTGTTCAAATTTGAGTGTGGTTAGGGACCCCTCAGCCACCACTTTCCCATAACTTATTGGCGGGGTGCCTCTGCACGTGCGTACGTGCACACCCCTATTATATATATCCCAGGAACGGCTGAGCCGATTGTGTTCAAATTTGGTGTGTGGTTAGAGACCCCTCAGCCACCGCTTTTCCACAAGTCAGCACTCACAAAATCGCTACACACCACCCGGGTGTCAACTCCTGCCACAGGGGTTAATTTGGAAATTTACTCATGCATTGGGTGTCATTGTTGATGCTTCGCTATCTACACCCATGTCAGACACCTGCGTGGTGTGTTAGTCCCGACCACCATCGCATTGTCTGTTCGTCACCGCTGCATGGGGTGTCGAGGTGTCGCAATACTCATGCGGAGAGAGCCGATTGACGCCTCAGCCAGGCGTATTTCAGGAGTTCGTTCACCACTGGGAGAAGTGTGACGGTCGCCGCTGCTTCGGGTGTCGTGACGCAGACCCACGCAGACGACGGCGAGGCGTTGGCTGCGCGCGCACATCACAGCCGGCCGGCCGCGCCGCCGCGCCGGGTCAGTTGCGCTGTGACGTTGGCCGCGGCGGGTTGTGCAGTGTGCGTGCGTCGACCGTTGTGAGTGTTCAAGTTGCCGTTGAGTTGCGAAAGGCTGTCAATCGTGCTGTCGTGATCGGAGTTATAAGTACCTAATTGTGAGTTGTGAGTGTGTTCTTTCGTGCGTTCTTTTGATCTTAGAAATGTACTTATTTGTGAATTTGTGATCGATAAACATTAGGTATGATAGCGCCTATATGTTTCAAGCCCTCCCGTCACAACCAATTGTATCGCTTATCCGGTCGAAGCTGCACCTACCAAGCTCCTATAAACATATGAATATACGTAGCTGACTGTTGATCCATAGTAACTATGATGATTTATGAGTACGCTTGATGACGCTGATGTGTGATGCTGGTGTTGATACATGGATCTGTCTACAATAATTAACGGTTTTGTTAATACCATGGTTTTACACTGAAATGTACTAATTTTTAGTTGCTCAGATTGGGAAGGTTGGCGCGAGTGGTCAGAGTCAGGTCAGAGTGCTCAGATTGGCACGAGTCCCGCAAGTTGCGACACGTCTCTGAGCCGGCGCCCGGCGGCAGCCGCCGCCCGCCATGCGTCTGCGTCACGACACCCCATGCAGCGGCGACCGTCACACCTCTCCCAGTGGTAAACGAACTCCCGCAATTCGCCCGGCTGAGGCGTCAATCGACACCCCCCGCATGAGTATTGCGACACCTCGACACCCCATGCAGTGGTGACGTTGCTTCTCTCCCAATGGTAAACGATCTCCCGCAATACGCCCGGCTGAGGCGTCAATGGACACCCCACGCATGCGTATTGCGACACCTCGACACCCCATGCAGAGGTTATCAAGGGTGTTCCGTTAACCCTATACACCCCATGCAGCGGCGATCACGGTTGTTCCGGTACACCTCCCTGAGTGCCAAACAAAACACCTTCCAGGCGACGTATTTTAGGTTGTGTGGCATCACACGGGTTAGGGGTGTTGACACCCTGCACAGGTGTTTACGTTTTGTGAGTGAGGAATGGGGTGCATCTGCACGTGCGCACGTGCGCACCCCTAGTCTATATCGCAGGAATGGCTTTGCCGATTGTGTTCAAATTTGGTGTGTGGTTAGGGACCTCTCAGCCGCCACTTTCTCACAAGTCAGGGATGGGGTGCACCTACACGTGCGCACGTGCACACCCCTATTATATATCGCAGGAATGGCTGTGCCGATTGTGTTCAAATTTGGTGTGGGGTTAGGGACCTCTCAGCCGCCACTTTCCCACAAGTCAGGGGTGAGGTGCTTATGCACGTGCGCACGTGTGTACCATTTTTGTATCTCAGAAACTACTTGCCCGATGGAGTTGAAATTCACCATACATTTTCTTCGCGCACGCTCGTTCATCGCCAACTTCGGCGTCTTACTGGTTGTATCTCCAAGATAAATATACATATCAGGGCAAAACTATATATAATTAGAGAGAGGAAGAAACAAATAATATGATGGCATACAAAGTTACCTCCTAAAGTCAAAATTTGACAATTTGACCTGATGACCTTGAAGTCAGGTCAAGGTCAAACCATTTTTTTCCTGCTTCGATTTGGTTAAAATTTACACAAAAGTTTGTTCCTTCAGTTGGTAACATGCATGCAAAATTTCACGTGGCAACTGAAACTCCTAGGGGATCAACAGGGGTCTTAACCCTATTACTGTCGGGCTAAACAAAATACGAATCTAATGGGGGAGGCTACTCGGCCCCCTTCGTATATCGGAAACCGCTTGACCGATTCTCTCCGAGAAAACGGCAGCGTGCTCAGGAGGGGAAGGGGAGGGGAATCGAGCCTTGACTTTTATTACCTTTATATTTGCTTATTGATATATTGTGTTATGTAGTGTCACGCCATGGGTCCACAATTCCCCCTAATTTCATCCCTGGGACCGCCTATGCCCCAGAATGCCATTGTGATCCATGCCGATGATTTAGATGAAATTACCCACTGCAAAATAACGGTCAGGGGCACTCAACACAGTGTGTGTGAACGCAGTCAAACACATGCCCCCAAAATCCGTCCATGGAATCGTCCTTGGGAAACCAAAATTAAAAAAAATATGAAGCGTGTGCAAGGCATCGCTAAAACAGGTCACCAAGTTTCAAGTTGATATCTTTTGCTATGTAGTTACACGTCGTGGTTCCACAACTCCCTCTAATTCAATCCCTGGAGCCGCCCATAACATTGGGCCATGCGTTTAAGTCCCACCCCTGGAACTGCCTATGCCACAAAATACAATTGTGATCCATGCAGATGATATTACACGAGATAGTCCAACGCGAAAACACGTTTTGAGTTACTAAACACAATGTGCGTGTACACATGCCCCCCAAAACCCGTTTCTGGAGTCGCCTGTGGGCAGCCCATTTAGTTATTTAACCCTATTCCCTGCGGGGGCAGATTCTGCCCTTCCCGGTGGTTGTTCACTTGCCGCTTCTAGACCGTTAAGGCTAGCGTCCTGAAACGGTGTAACTTTTCCCAAAATTGAATGGCGCGTGTTGTGTTAAAATTTTGAAAACAATCGGTTCAGCAGAGGCGGTTCCAGGCTCCTGTTTTGGGGAGGGTGTTACGAATGCGGTTTTGCGGCACATACTTCATTCGTGGTTTACAGTGCAATAAATGCGTCAGGAACAATTTCAATGCAATATGCATCATATAAACTGGGATTGTACATTTTTTTTGGGCAGAGGCGCACTCAGAATACAAAAATGGGAGGCAATACCCACCCTCAAATTAGGTCCAGCTTCAAATTAGTAAGATGATAAAAGCGTTACGCGCATGGTGGCCCCGTGTTTTTCCTGGATCTGCCTATGCGCAATATATCAAATGTAACAAAATACAGCATATAATGCCCAGATGTGACGTTCATTTAGTCCCAAACAATCACGAACAGCACATATTTTTGTTTTCAGAAAACCCCCCATTTTACATTCCCTGAATACGCCTATGATTTTTATGGTCTTATGACATATTACAGACCAGTACATTTCAAGCTCGAAAACGTTTGGGGCATGAAAATTGGTTGAGCCACATGGCCGCAATGACCTATCAAAAAACATCCAAAATTTTAGGATTTTTTGCCCCCTGGTCCCCCATTTTTTAACAAAACAAAAATGTCGGGGTCCAAAAAGAGAGACCGTATCATGACGCATCGAATGGCGTTTTCCCCATCTAAATCGACCGAGCGGTTCTCGAGATCTCTTGGAGCAGAATCTCCCCCCGAAGGTTAACGTAATTCTGGCCGCCCGCAGGGAATAGGCTTAAAATCACACAAGGTCTGCAAAGAACAGATAAGAAAGTTCACTGAGTTACAAATTATTATCTTTCAGATTCTGATGAAACACCAGTGATCCAATATTCCTCCCCAAATACGTCTCTGAAGGCACCCATGTGCAAACCAAGAAATTGAAGAAAAAAATGTTGTTAAACATGTCTACAAAAAGCAGTAAGGAAAGGTGTGGAAGTCGTAGGCTCGTATCTACAACGATTAGAGAAGAGAAACTGATTCCATTTGAATGCTGCGTCACGCTGAAAACCAAAACATGCAAAAACAACACGCCTGGAGCCGCCCCTGGTAAGCTGAAAATTGTGAAAATTTGCCAAAATGTGCCCAATGAATATTTAGGAAGGTCAAAAACTTGTATGGCCGTATGTTTACTCGTTGGTGACAGGAGCGGGAAAACCTCAAGGGGTTGTGTTAGCCCCCCCCCCCCCCGACCTAATAGGGTTAAGTCATGACCTCATTTCCCCAGCGAGTTTACGAATTTCGGTAAATCGTTAATTTTGGTACTTGTGCGCAATGCTGTCGCATCGGATGTCCATCAGAGGACGATACGAATTATTTATATGATTTACTATTTATATTGTACGATTTATTGTTATTTATTTCTATTCAAATGTGAAATTAACCCGCGCCGTGCCGAGGAGGGGGGGGGGGGGGGCGTTTAGACCTTAAGGTTTTTCGAAGATAGCGGAAAAACAGCGGCGCTGCGCGCAGCCGTTTTTGGCACAGCTGTTTGGGCATCAATTACCCACATGGTGTGAAATTTTTCACCTCGAGTCATCTCAGGTCAGGTCACCAGGCCAGGTCACGTGACTCCACCTCCAAAACAGTTTGCCGTGGTACCACAAACACAGTTTGTGGCCGATTGGTGTAAAACTTAAAGGATTTCATAAGGTCATAGGTACCTACAAATTGTTGGTCTCAGATGTTTTATATCTGTGACCTACGGTCGGGTCAATTTCGTTACCTCCCAAATATAAGTCAATGGGAAATATTAAAATGAGGATTCCGAGGATTCGCATGATATCAGTCCAATTCCTTCTGGATCATGTTATCATAAGTCATTCTTGATATACAGGTGCAATTTTGTTCATTAATCCCTACAGTCAGCCGAGGTCATCCGAGGTCACCAACACCTTTGTTGTCAATACCTCATTCTACAGAATGAAGATAGATAAGTGAAGTCGGTACCAATGTGCTTATCTCGTCGAGACCCGTCTCCCAATATGCAACATGACCTACTTGGGTCACCACTTTACCTAGACCTGAGGTCAAATTTTTAGTTGACCTGACCTGGTCAACAGTAATATGATTAGAATCGCCTTGACAAACACGATGGTGTCAACCGTATTGCCTTATCTTTATTAGGTACAAAGGTATTTGCGAAATCCTGTTTTGCGCCAAACAATTGCCCTTTTGACCTTCGATGACCTCTGCAGCCTACACTATTGACCTGAGATAAAATTTGAAGACAGCAAGAGGGATTGTATTTTTTAGAGCTTTTGTTTACGTTTTTCCGTTTGTTCTTAGCTATCATAGTTATCTAGATATTTGGGGGTGTTTAAAGCGAAGTCCTAAAACTGGAATAGCTCACCTTTAATGGCCCCTGGTGACCTCAATATTGACCTGATCCAAAACATAACCGAAATAGTTTAAATATTTTGACGAGATGCCCCTCATCGAAAGATGGGGGGGGGGGCGGGGGCAACATATATTTTTTCCCCAAAAATGCACGTATCGAAGGATCATATTTTGGCAGTCGGATATCGGAAACCATTATGCCCGTCCACATTCCTACGAAGGCTTTTCCTTTAACCTGTTGAACCAAAATGAGCTTACCAATTCGGTCTCGGTAACTAGTCCAATATAGTGCAATGACATCAAAACTTTATGGTGTTTGCCAATGGGGAGATGTACCGACTCCCGAACTCCCGAGGAACCAGCGAGGTCCTCGCGGTTATTTTGTATATCTCGGTCGTTTGACCAATGAGAGGACGGCTTGGGTGGTCACTGGTCAGCCACCCCTGCATTATGTACTTTGCCATCGCATTTTAGGTTACCTCTTTCAGTGGCGGATCAAGGAAGGGGTGGGGGGGTGGCATGGGGCAATGCCCCCTTTGATTATCGAAGGGCCCAATAGTCCGATGGGGCCATAGCCGATCGAAGTGACTCGAAACGAATTTCCCTCCGTTTTCAAACAAGGCGCAAGTAAAGTAGTAGCAAAACAGCAAAGCGTAAGGTCTGAGGGGCTCTGTCGGCCTGAGGGGGCTCTCTGGCCAAGGCTCCGCCACGGGGGGGGGGGGGGGTACTTGTCTACTTATTATTGAGCCAGGAGGATTATCCTCCGAATATTCCCGGACAAGCAACTATAAATCAGTGTTCAGTTGTTCTCATTATTTGTTAGTTCTCCTCCGTTCAACAAGCTTTCGCTGACGCTCCAACCCGCCCCCCCCCCCCCACTCAAAAGCCTTTCGCTGACGTTCCACTCCCACGGTCAACAAGTTTTCGCTAACGCTCCACCCCCCCCCCCCCCGCCCGGTCAACAACAGTTTGCCCCCATTCCAAAATACCTTCCGCCACCCCTGGGGGGGGGGGGGGGTGTATGGGTTTCAGGCATCGTGAGAAAGTCGTGCCAGCTGATGATCGGTTATCGGATAGCATGTTAGCAGGAACCTGGATTATGAAGCATATCGCCGCTTCATCTAATTAGGTACTGTTAGCGTGGTGCGTTATCCAACATTAGCATGAGCCTATATTATGAAGTATAATGCCGCTTCATCTTACTACGGTTAAAGTGGTTGGCAGACCAGCACCCATTGCTCTGTGTCAATGCGTCAAACACGCGTCACCTGCTATTATTTGCCCTATATTGGTGCTTGTGCTGGCCGTTTTGGGGAGCCCAAAACATAGTTTGGCATTACGACTTGAGCTTTTGGGGGAGGCCATGGCCTCGGTAACCCCCCCCCCCCCCTGGATCCGCCAGTGATGTTCTTACTGACCTGATACATCATTGATCATTAAACTTTTGTATACAGACCAGGTGTTTCATATATTTGTTTCATGGAAATGCTTGCTTGATTGTGGTTTTATAAAAATATATTGAAAATAATGTAAATATTGTTTTAAAAAAACATTAGAAGTAAGAATCAGAGTTATTTATGTATTTGTTTTCCATAAATCAATTTATTAACCAGATAGATACACACTGGACCATGTGCTGTTGCTATGCTCACCAGTGGTGCACGCAGGATTCCATTTCGGGGGGGGGGGGGGGGTCAGAGCCCTAAAAGCGGCCCCCTTGTGTTCGGGCCCCCACCCGTTTTTTTAAAAAGAAAACTTCGCGGATTTCGGTCACTTTTTTGTAGCGGGCCACCTACAGCATGGGATCTGAGACATATCATAATGGTCTTATCAATTTCGTGTAAGGTGACTGTGTGTGCTACTGATGTGCTATAAAACTGTCGAGAGTTGACGAAATGAAATCAATGACAACACGCAGTAGTGGTGACTGGTGAACGGATGCGGTATTTTCGTAGCAGGTATGGTATATGTGATCAGGTGGTGCGATACATGGCTGATTTGTACTGTCTTTACAACATACAGCATCGCAACGAATGTGGAGACGGTCTCGCGCATGACTTGGGAAGGCATAACCAACGGATCCAGGGCCTGGTGTCAACCAGTTCCTGCATACCTGTCTGGAAGATGCGCATAGGCTTTCTGGAGTTTGGTCAAAATGAGAGAAGCACGGGGAACAGATCGCGTCAAAAATTTCAAACGTCGTAATAACTAGGTGTTATTTTTTTCGGGTGATCTGCTACCCATTGTCTTCGGTGGGCTTGGGTACTCAAAATCATCGGTCCCTAGGTACATTTCTAGTATTGACGATGAAACGTGACATGTGCCAAATAGCGAGGCATTTTATTTCATCAGTGTAGTTGAGCGTTACAATATTATTTGGTTACGCCCATAGATGTTTGAGATGCTTATGCGCAAATTGTAGTGTAGATAGAAACCGCGTTTACACGGGACTTTATATTCTCTAGACATGAATTAATTATCTCTTCGGAAATTGAGGCAATTTTAGAAATTGGACCAAATTATGGCGCAGTTTTCCTGTCTAACCTCCCAGATTCATGTCCTCTACAGGTTAAAAGTACCAGCCTTTGGACGTCAAAGTCCCGTATAAACTATGCTAGGCTACGTTCTTGAACGGAATAGGAATTAACCCTGGAGGCGCTCGAGGGCGGGGGCGTTTTTTCGCCCCCCTTGTTTTTTTATCGCCATAATCAGAAAACGCATATAGATATTGACTTGAAATTTTCAGCTACTTGAAATGAATAGCTAAGCCACGTTTTGGCAAAAAAATTGGGTCCCGAACAGGTCAGGTCAGGTCACCAGGTCAGGTCACCAGGTCAGGTCACCAGGTCAGGTCAAATGACATGACCACGAAACAACTTCTTGGTAGCACCGCCGCGCCGGCACAGTGGTTAATCGAGCGACATGAAACTCATGGCACGTCATGAGGTCATTAGGGACTACAATATCTCGGAATTTCTGCATCGGTGACCTAAGGTCAAGTAATAATCGTGAACTTTTCAATGTTACTCTACGGGAAAAAACAAAACGCATATTTCTCAGTTGAAAAGTGATACATTTAGTTAATGTTTGCTCTAGCCACTAGTTTTGGCCAGAGACTAGACCTGACCGGGCCTCATATCACCCCTCTGCCAGCACCGGGGTCCTGCCTTGATCGGGCCCCTACCAGGAACGGGCCCGTCTAAAAAATGCAAGGAGCGAGTCCTGTTGTCAGTGACCGAGCTGACCGGGCCCTCATCCTGACCGGACCCCATATCACGCGGCACGCCTCTGCCAGCACCGGGCCCCGACCTCGATCGGACCCCTACCAGGAACGGCCCCTATCAGGAAGGGGTCGTATCAAATAATTTCCCAGGAGCGCGCCCTGTGGTGACCGGGCCCTTGTCCTGACCGGGCCCCATATCACGCCTTTGCCAGCACCGGACCCCTACCTCGATCGGACCTGACCAAGACCGGACCCCTACCAGAAACGCGCCCGTATCAAGAAAATGCAAAGACCGGGCCCTGTTGTGACCGGGCCCCATATCACGTCTTTGCCAGCACCGGGTCCCTGCCTCGATCGGGTCTGATCAAGACCGGGCCCCTACTAGGAACGGGTCTGTGTCACCAGAACGTGACCGTATCAATAATTTATAAGGACCGAGCCCTGTTGTGACGGCCGACGGGGCCCTCATCCTGACCGGGACCCATATCACGTTTTTGCTAGCACCGGGCCCCTGCCTCGATCAGGCCTGACCAAACCGGGCCCCTACCAGGAACGGGCCCGTATCAAGAATATACCAGGACTGGATCCTGTTGTGACCGAGCTCTCGTCCTGGCCGGGCCCCATATCACGCCTTTGCTAGCACTGGGCCCCTGCCTCGATCGGGCCTGACCAAGACCGGGCCCCTACCAGGAACGGGCCTGTATCAATAATTTGCAAGGACCGGGCCCTCGACCTGACCAGGTCCCCATATCACGCCTCTGCCAGCAACGGGTCCCTGTCTTTATCGGGCCCCTACCAGGAACGGGCCCCTGTCAGGCAGGGGCCGTATCAAATAATTTGCAAGAAGAGGGCCCTGTTGTGTCCGGGCCCGCGTCCTGACCGGGCCCCATGGCCATATCACGCTTTTGCCAGCACCGAGCCCCTGCCTCGATCGGACCTGACCAAGACCAGGCACCTACTAGAAAGGGGCCTGTATCAAGAATATGCAAGGACCGGGCCCTGTTGTGACCGGACCCTCGTCCTGACCGGGCCCCATGCCACGCCTTTGCCAGCACCGGGCCTGGCCAAGACCGGGTCCCTACCAGAAACGGCAGGCATCAAGAATATGCAAGGACCGGGCCCCATATCATGCCTTTGCCAGCACCGGGCCCCTGCCTCGATCAGGCCTTATACCAAGACCGGGCCCTGCCAGGTATGGGCCAGAATACGGGTCCTTTTGATGCGGGCCCCTCATAAATTTCGGGGGGTGGGGTCAGTTGACCCCCTTGCCCCCCCCCCCCCCCCCCTGCGTGGCGCCACTGATGCTCACCATTCCAATCAGTCGACGTGGGGACTGAACCGTACCGTACCGTACCGTACTGTACTGTACCGTACCGTACCGTACCGTACCGTACCGTACCGTACCGTACCGTGCCGTACCATACCGTACCGTACCGTACCGTACTGGAACGTTTACTGCATATGTTCACTCGTCGCTACATGGAACACAAATGGACATGTGGAACACAAACATATTCAAATTACGTATTCTGCAGGGAAGTCGAATTATTGTATCCTGATTATGTCTCGCAACACAAAGGATGCGGCGTATGCAAGTACCATGCGTTTACCTCTTGCCCCTAACCTTACACAAATCGCAGTAACTCCTCAGAAGCACACGAACTTGGCGCAACTATCTAACCTTGTCTGGCGATCACGCGTGAGTTGCACCACGCACGCCGCGTCGACCGCAGCAAGCTCGTGACGCGTCGCCGCCGCCGGCGCTAAGGGCGAACATAGAGCGTGTGACGGCGCTCAATCGGCCTCTTCAACTTCATCATTCGCCCGGTCATGTCCAGCATGTCCAATGAAGCGTTCAGTCTGTACTTAAAACAGACGGGACAGACAGCAGGCAGCATTCTCAGTCAGTGACTGCAGTGTCCGGCGAGGACAGCAGCGCAGCACGTACTCTCTTCACTGCAGTGACCTCCGCCCGGCCGCAGCTCGGCAGCAGCTGCCAACATGGCGCTGACCAGAGGCGTCCTGCTGGTTACCGTTATATCAGCTATCCTCAACAGCTCATATTCCTCCAGTGCTGACGGCACCACACTTTCATTCTTCGACGCCAGCGCTTCAAGTCAAGCCTCCCCTCAGAGTTCGGGAAGACATGACGGGTCACGTGGTGACGGACAAGAAGTCTACGTCCATCCTCTGGTACTAAGCCGCCGTGAGAGGTCCGTGGCTGAATCTGCCGAGGGTAGAACGTTTGACCTGGTGGCGGCTGCCACGGGATACGACGCCAAGAAGTACCACGACAAATATGGAGGCAAGTACTACGGTGACCACGGTTATGGTGCCAGTGACTACGGCAATAAGGGCTATGAGGGCGGCAAGTACTACGACTCTGGCCACGGTCACCATGGCAACAAGTACGGCGCGCACGGACAAGGCAACAAGAAGGGATACTACGGAGACCACGGCAACGGCCACCACGGCTACAAGGGCGGCAGCAAGTACTACGGCGACAACCACGACAAGTACCACGGCAACAAGGGTCACAAGTACGGCGACAAGGGCTACTACGACAAGGGCCACAAGAACAACGGATACAAGAACGTTCACCACAAGGAAGAGTACCACGCTAAGAAGAAGTTCTACGACAACTACCACGATGACGGCTACCACAACAAGTACAGCGACCACGATGGATACTACGGAGGCGGTGACGGCAAGAAGTACCATGGCGGACACTACAAGAAGGGCCATTACGACAATAAGAAGGGCCACGACGGCTACGACAAGAACGGACACGACTACGACAAGTACGGTGGTCATAAGGGCAAGTACGGTCACGATAGCCACAACGGTTACAAGGGTACCCACGGCAAGTACGACAGCGATAAGTACAAGAAGGGTGGCCACCACGGCAGCGAGTATGGGGGCGGGTATGGAGGCGGGTATGGAGGGGGCCAGCACGGAAGTTATCATTGAAGAAGTTATCAAGGAAATGGTTCTTGTGGTATAAGATGTTTGTATTGTCGTGGTTTCCCTGTGTTTTTTTTTGTATGGAAAATATATTCAACATGTGAAACATTTTATTTTGGTTTATAAGCAATTCTTGTGAACATTTACCGGCTTGTTGTTTCTTTCTGGCTGGTTTGACATTTACAACTTCATCGTCCTTGAATGAACGATTCCTATTCAACAGTATTATTATGCATGAATGTGCACATGTTTCGCAGTTTGTTTGATAAATACACAAACAAAAATAAGGACATTTAACAATACATCGTCCAATAACGTATTGCATATATCCATATAATTAATTGATTGTCCATGTCATCACAAAATATACGACGAAATGTTTAATTTAGTTCGCTGAAATGCATGCGCCAGTTAAAAGAAAAGTTTTACTATGAAAAGTCTTCGATACAAAATGTACAACAGGGACCAACATGAACTTATGCATGCGAAGAACGCGAAAAACGAGTAATGGCATCTGATACCAATAAGTCCACGAACCGAAATTACATGAACATTTCCGTCCCAGATGGGGATATATGAAGGTAAATTCCATCGTCCTACCCTATACTTCTTCTCAGCAGAGCTTGTCAAATAGTGTGCACCAACTTCCCGACACGCAATTAAATGGAACTATGCAACTACAAATTAAATGGAACCCGCTAAAAACAATAACTAGCTAACTTGAACACATGCCGAAGCATCTCAAACCTTACGCAGACCGCTGATCACCTTGACGCTGGCAACTGATGTCCAGATAGTCATGGGCAAATTGGATGAAATCAAACAATACTCATAGAATCCGTCCAACAGCCAATCAGGTTGATGCGTTTATTTCAGTCAACCGACCTTCAAATTACATCTTTCGGAGGTGTTGTGTTCCTCTTCATATATGTTTTCATCTTTTGTGTCAATGTCGCCAGGCGGGAAATCAAGCTGCTTTAGCACTTCATTTTTAGATTACCTAACTTTACAAACAACTTAAGAATTAAGTCTTGAATTGCTGAAGAGAACCATGACACCGCCCTCATGATTGGATACTCAATGACATTTTGGAACAGTGTGGCATATTATAATTATGCCATACTTCTGAGTTTGCCTGAGCCGTCAGCGATAACACTGTACTTCGCCACAGGTATACCCAAAATATTAGTCTAGCCTGGGTTTTGGAGAGGTGGTATGCGGAGCCATTGGTGTCAAACTAAGCTGATGGGTCGAAAAACCGAAGATTGGGGATTATGCGCAGTTCGCGTGGCCTAATGGAGAAGGCGTCGGTCTCCTGAACGGAATATTGCGGGTTCGAGTCCAACCGTGGGTAGGATGCCGTTAAAATTTGGTGAGACAATGTCACGTGTGAAGCATGCGAAGCTACTTTTGCATGACGTTATGTGGTAAATGAGAATATACTTGTTATTTTTAAACAGCTTAGGATCTCGCTTCGGTCGCGCTGACCCAGAATTGCAAAACAGCAGGGAACAAAGTTTGCTATCAGCGGAACCGCCGTCTCTGCACTCTTAGCCACCTTTTTATATATGTAATGCTTTAAAGCTATGCCTGTTACCGTGCATTGCGTTTAGAGATAGTCAGGCAGCTGTCAACAAGTAGCATTAAAGGGAAGTATTCACCTTTTCCACAAAAATGGAGTTAGCACCTGACATCGATAGACGAGACCAAAATATGATGTAAATCATCACATTTTGCATATAAACATTCCTACCGAAAGATATTGACAGTTTCCTACCGATAAGCGATCCGCGCTTATGACGGTCAGTACTAAGCAAATACTTGGTAACGAATTCAGTAAATTAGTCTCCCTACGCATTGTTATTTATCATGAAGGTATGTAAGATGTTTCCTGCACTCTATCTTTTACGAATATGTGCCAAACTTTAATGAACAATCAACAATAATTTGAAAAAGTTCGTTGAAATTGGCTGTTTAGCTTGGCACCCGACGGCGACTTATTTAGAGTCGGCGATTTGTTTAGAAGTGCCCATTCAAAAACGTTGAACAGATTGATGTAAAAGCGCCAGATGTTGCGCTTTCCAATAGTGGAGGGAAAATACCGATCACTAATTTTCCCAAACTTCCAAATTTGAATTAGGGAATAATGTATTTAATTCTTAAATTTAGGGCATCATGTTAATACCATAACGGTAGCCAAATAAATTGTTGCCAACAAAATCAAAAGGTGAATATTTCCCTTTAATGAAAACTGTCTCAAAGAGTGTTATATTAGCCGTTTTCACGAAGGATTATTGCACTGAAAAGTTTCTGAAAGATTCTGAAAGTTTTGAAAAACTACACAACTTAGACATGCGATTTTTGGCTGGAAATATCCCTCATAATTGTGTAATATGTTGGTAAGAATAAAATATGTTGACAAATTTGCGGTTTGGTGGTAATAAGCCAAGATAAGTATTGATAGAATCTTCCTGAAAAGTTTCAGGAAGATTCTATTAATACCTATCTTGCTTATTACCACCAAACCGCAATTGTGTAACATATTCTATTCTTACCAACATATTACACAATTATGAGGGGTATTTCCAGCAAAAAATCGCATGTCTAAGTTGTGTAGTTTCTCAAAACATTCAGAATCTTTCAGAAACTTTTCAGTGCAATAATCCTTCGTGAAAATGGCTAATGTGGCACTGGTGGATCCAGTCGTCGTTGTTTAGGGGGAGGGGGAGGGGGGCAACTCGGTGGGAGCTACGACACACCCTATATATAACATGTCTATGTAACAACATGTCTAATGATTCCTCGATGCTGACAAAACAAATCATAAGTTGTGTACGACGTGTAAAAAAGACTGCGGCGTGCGCTCCACAAAAATAGTGGTTACATCGGGCACACGAAAACAACACTCAGCCGCAGGATAACAATGCACTTATAGCCGTGCGGTTTCTCAACACATAACGACACACACCACCACGGAGACCGCCTCACCCGGACAGACATCACCAGCAACATTTATATACTAAAAGAAGAATCTAACAGAAGAAAGCTACATATGCTAGAAGCCAGAAGCAGTGTACATCCGGACATTTGAGCCAACAAGCAACCGGTAAGTTAATGTCCGCGGACTATTACAACTGTACGAAGGTGCTCCGCCATAAATCGAACGCGGGCAGCAGCTCGAGTATGATTTAAGTGCAAATCGTTTTGCAATTGTTCTCTGTGTGTTTAAACCTTGGTTTAAACACAAGAATGTATACCGATTAATATATATATATATATATATATATATATATATATATATATATATATATATATATATATATATATATATATATATATATATATATATATATATATATATATATATATATATATATATATATATATATATATATATATATATATATATATATATATATATATATATATATATATATATATATATATATATATATATATATATATTGAATGACCTTTCTTCGAAATTAAAATGAAAACACGCATTATTTTCGTTGATTCATTCTGATCTGTCGATCGAACTATTAATACGGTCTAATTTCGAACTTTTTTCATTTTAATTTCGAAGAAAGGTCATTCAATATTTATATTAATCTGTCTACATGTTCCTCGCACAAGCAACGACAACCCTAAGCACTAAAATAATATATTTTGTAGAAAGTAGTTAATAATTATAGCCAATGGGGTTTTGGGACAATTTTGAAAGGTATCAATATTTTGGGTTCATAAAAACAATGGATAATTTTTGATAATGGAAATTTAAACAAAAATTAATACAAATTCGGAATGACCTCGGAAATGATTAAAAACTAAAACAATTAAGCTCATGGCCTTGTAGTTGTCACGTCACAACCATAGTGAAAATCAAAAGTGCCGTGAGAAAGAAAGGTCGTGACGTCACAAACAAAATCAAGAATGTTCTTTAACACAAATATGAGAAGTTAAGAGGTAGTTTTAAGACAGAAGGCTGTCTAAGATGTGTGTGAGAAGTATATAGAGAAATCGAGAAAAATTCGCAGATATTTGTATGCATAAAAGCCCACTACCTGTCTCCATCCCCATTGTATATATTTTTTCCCGTTATTTCATCAGACACAGCACAATCACCAACCCAAAGGTACAACGCACGCACTCACACACACACACGCACACACAACTCAATACCGCACAAACTAGTGTACACTTCCAAAAAGGAAGACAATTCACATCGCATACACTGAGTACGTAAACATGGCGCGCAGGGTTGACGCGGCGGGGCGGCAGCACGCGGAGACGGCGGCACGCGGGAGTCGGCGGCACGCGGCAGTAGCAACAGAAGCACTCAAACGCGACAGCAGTTGGATCTCTCTCCGCACTCCGGCCGCAACTCGCGCCCAGTCAGCGCCAGTACCAGCACCGTCAGCCGACGCGCCCGAGACAGGGAGACATCCGCAGCATGTCGGACATAGGATATTTGTCTTGGAGAGGGAGTTTTGGCAGGCGGGAAAGCACAGGGAACAAGACAGAGCGACCAAATACCTACTGGATAACTCATGTGTGATTTGTGCAGTGTGTTCATCTGTGGGCAGGTTTCTGTATTTGTGCGCAATTGTGGTTTTACGCAAGGTTACTATACCAACAGGTTAGGCAGATCATACGTCACTGATTCTGAAGCTGTATGACTGTACTAACCTTGATACTATCCTTGAAGTTGTGACATCACGACCATAGTGAAAATCAAAATTGACGTCACAAATAACTATTGTCGCGACGTCACAAACAAAATCAAGATTTTTCTTCTTTTTAATGCGAGAAGTTAAGAGGTAGTTGTAGGATAGAAGGCAGTCTAAGATGTGTGTGATAAGCATATTGACTAATCGAGAAAAATACGCTGATTTTTAATCCGTTAAACCCCACTATCTGTCTCCAACCCCATCGTAATCATGTAGTATAGAAATATTGATTTAACATGTGTGAAACCACAAGGAACGTCTGATATATGTCATTGAAATGTCTCACCTGATCTTACTTTTTGTGACAATGAGCTTCGGCAACATTCTCGTCAACCACAATGAGGAAAACAACACGATCATTGAATATACACAAGCATTGAAAGCCTTAACAAAAAGCTAACAAATGCGAAACTTTCGATGTTGTTCAATCAAACTAACTCCGGCATTGAAAGCCTTAACAAAAAGCTAACAAATGCGAAAATTTCGATGTTGTTCAATCAAACTAACTCCGGTATACATCAACAATACAATAACTTCAGTAAGCAATATCACAGACTAGAGGAGTTTGTGCAATATGGGCCTTCACCAGTCACGTCACTCGTCACAACTGACACGTCTAAGGCCTTTCACAGCGTCGAGCACGGCCGTCTCCTGGACAAGTTGGAATGCTATGGTGTTCAGCGCGAATGGTTCTCGGGCTGGCTGCAGGGGCGTACCCAGATCGTGCGGGGTGTTTCAAGCGCGCTGGACGTGACTCACGGGGTGGTCCAAGGGTCCATCTTGGGGCCTGTACTGTTTTTTACTGTTCACCAACCATTTGCCACAGCACCTCCCATATGGGAGGATCGTGATGTATGCTGACGATGGCCAGTTCCTTGACGCTGACTTTCCATCACGCGTCCATGCTGTAAAAACTCGTGTTGAAAGCTCTATAGTCATAGCTATGAAGTGGTTCACACAGAACCGTCTAAAAATTTATCCGGCCAAAACGGAGATGATCCTCCTGAGATCTCGCCGTCAAAACGTCACCATCGATTTCGCTGTTCATTTCAGCAATTACAAAATTTCGCGCTCACAGAGCGTCAAGGTGCTTGGTGTCGTCATCGACTCACACCTAACGTGGAACAGCCACATCGCGTCTGTTGTTCAGCGCTGCTTCTGTGTGCTGGTGGGTCTGGCGCGAATCAGACATAAGCTGCCGAAATGCATCAGGTGGCTGTTGATAGAGGCTCTCGTCTTCCCCCAGATACGTTATTGTATAACGGTGTGTGGCAGCTGTACCGCAGCACAGAGGCTGCGCGTCCAAAAGGCGATTCACCGAAGTGTCCGCATCGTGGCCGGACACGGCCGGCGGGACCATGTCACTCCGTCATTACGGGAGCTGGGGTGGCCTAGTGTTGAGGAACTGCTCACCGAACGCGACATTGCCACATTGCGCCACCTCATCACTTCCCCAAGCGCCTGAGAACTAGAGCCCTTCATGGGACACATTTTCAGCCCCCATCCCGTTCCATCCTATTCAGCCAGACCCAAACTCATTCCAATCCGAATTAATAACTGATGCCCCATCAGTCCCACCCATTTCAGCATATTTCACCCTTTTTAGTTTACAAAAATGATATGGCCTGTCCCAAACCCGTTCCAACCAGTTACACTTCAAAAGTATTGCCCATTCCCACACATTTCCATCCCATTCCCATTCCAATATGGGATTCCCATTCCATGAAGGGCTCTACTCAGAACTGTTGCGCCAGCGAGTATTGCGGCGCGCCGACGTGTCCGCCCGCCGCACGCGCGGCTCAAATGCAGTTCCCAGCAACCGTCCGGTTCATGTCCAGCGTGTCCAATGAAGCGTGCAGTCTGTATTTAAACCAGACAGGGCAGACAGCAGGCAGCATTCTCAGTCAGTGACTGCAGTGTCCGGCGAGGACAGCAGCGCAGCACGTGCTCTCTTTACTGCAGTGACCTCCGCCCGGCCGCAGCTCGGCAGCAGCTGCCAACATGGCGCTGACCAGAGGCGTCCTGCTGATTACCGTTATATCAGCTTTCCTCAACAGCTCATATTCCTCCAGTGCTGACGGCACCACACTTTCATTCTTTGACGCAAGCGCTTCAAGTCAAGCCTCCCCTCAGAGTTCGGGAAGACATGACGGGTCACGTGGTGACGGACAAGAAGTCTACGTCCATCCTCTGATACTAAGCCGCCGTGAGAGGTCCGTGGCTGAATCTGCCGAGGGTAGAACGTTTGACCTGGTGGCGGCTGCCACGGGATACGATGACAAAAAGTACCACGACAAATATGGAGGCAAGTACTACGGTGGCCACGGTTATGGTGTCAGTGACTACGGCAAGAAGGGCTACAAGGGCGGCAAGTATTACGACTCTGGCCACGGTCACCATGGCGACAAGTACGGCGCGCACGGACAAGGCAACAAGAAGGGATACTACGGAGACCACGGCAACGGCCACCACGGATACAAGGGCGGTAAGAAATAATACGGCGACAACCACGACAAGTACCACGGCAACAAAGGTCACAAGTACGGCAACAAGGGCCACTACGACAAGGGCCACAAGAACAACGGCTACAAGAACGTTCACCACAAGGAAGAGTACCACGCAAAGAAGAAGTTCTACGACAACTACCACGATGACGGGTACCACAACAAGTACAGCGACCACGACGGATACTACGGAGGCGGTGACGGCAAGAAGTACCATGGCGGACACTACAAGAGGGGCCACTACGACCAGAAGAAGGGCCACGACGGCTACAACAAGAACGGACACGACTACGACAAGTACGGCGGTCATAAGGGCAAGTACGGGCACGATAGCCACAACGGTTACAAGGGTAACCACGGCAAGTACGACAGCGATAAGTATAAGAAGGGTGGCCACCACGGCAGCGAGTATGGAGGCGGGCATGGGGGAGGGTATGGTGGGGGGCATGGCGGTGGGTATGGAGGGGGCCAGCACGGAGGTTATCATTGAAGAAGATGTCACGGAAATGGTTCGTGTGGTATAATAGGTTTGTATTGTCGTGGTTTTCCAGTGTTTTTGTTTGTATGGAAAATATATTCAACATGTGAAACATTTGATTTTGGTTTCTAAGCAATTCTGGTGAACATTTACCGGATTGTTGTTTCTCTCTGGCTGGTTTGACCTTTGGTCAATTCCAGGACAAATCACCAAGGTAAGGATGGAAATGTATACCACACCCCCTCCGATTCCGCTTCAAAGTGGTGTATGGGATTATTCTGGGCGCTTATTTCGTTTCTTGAATTTGTATGGTCGTCAGGTTACTGGGTCACAAGATGGTCACCTAACCACACTCAAATTTGTCAGCGAAAGTCAGCGAAGTCAGCACAAATTCAGGTGAAAGTCAAACATTCAACTACGTTTGTAATTACGAGCGAGCGCGAAGCTCTCGCTCGTCTTTCCGTGGTATATGGGAAAAATCTGAATATGAGGGGCCCGACCCGACCCGGCCCGGCCCGACCCGTGGCCCGACGCTTTTGACAAGCTAATATCTCTGCAACTGTACATCCGATTGACAAGCGGGCTTCTTTGCTGAGCAGCCCCATCCAACCTACCCTGTTTGAGACCAGTGCCGATTCACGTGGGTGACTACCACTGCGCGTGGCGCGTGCCGCGGAAGGGTGTTGGAAGGAGTTTCCTCGCAATATTCCGCAACGGCTGAGCCGACTGTGTTAAAATTTGAGTGTGGTTAGGGACCCCTCAGCCACCACTTTCCCATAACTTATTGGCGGGGTGCCTCTGCACGTGCGTACGTGCACACCCCTATTATATATATCCCAGGAACGGCTGAGCCGATTGTGTTCAAATTTGGTGTGTGGTTAGAGACCCCTCAGCCACCGCTTTTCCACAAGTCAGCACTCACAAAATCGCTACACACCACCCGGGTGTCAACTCCTGCCACAGGGGTTAATTTGGAAATTTACTCATGCATGGGGTGTCATTGTTGATGCTTCGCTATCTACACCCATGTCAGACACCTGCGTGGTGTGTTAGTCCCGACCACCATCGCATTGTCTGTTCGTCACCGCTGCATGGGGTGTCGAGGTGTCGCAATACTCATGCGGAGAGAGCCGATTGACGCCTCAGCCAGGCGTATTTCAGGAGTTCGTTCACCACTGGGAGAAGTGTGACGGTCGCCGCTGCTTCGGGTGTCGTGACGCAGACCCACGCAGACGACGGCGAGGCGTTGGCTGCGCGCGCACATCACGGCCGGCCGGCCGCGCCGCCGCGCCGGGTCAGTTGCGCTGTGACGTTGGCCGCGGCGGGTTGTGCAGTGTGCGTGCGTCGACCGTTGTGAGTGTTCAAGTTGCCGTTGAGTTGCGAAAGGCTGTCAATCGTGCTGTCGTGATCGGAGTTATAAGTACCTAATTGTGAGTTGTGAGTGTGTTCTTTCGTGCGTTCTTTTAATCTTAGAAATGTACTTATTTGTGAATTTGTGATCGATAAACATTAGGTATGATAGCGCCTATATGTTTCAAGCCCTCCCGTCACAACCAATTGTATCGCTTATCCGGTCGAAGCTGCACCTACCAAGCTCCTATAAACATATGAATATACGTAGCTGACTGTTGATCCATAGTAACTATGATGATTTATGAGTACGCTTGATGACGCTGATGTGTGATTATGGTGTTGATACATGGATCTGTTTACAATAATTAACGGTTTTGTTAATACAATGGTTTTGCACTGAAATGTACTAATTTTTAGTTGCTCAGATTGGGAAGGTTGGCGCGAGTGGTCAGAGTCAGGTCAGATTGCTCAGATTGGCACGAGTCCTGCAAGTTGCGACACGTCTCTGAGCCGGCGCCCGGTGGCAGCCGCCGCCCGCCATGCGTCTGCGTCACGACACCCCATGCAGCGGCGACCGTCACACCTCTCCCAGTGGTAAACGAACTCCCGCAATTCGCCCGGCTGAGGCGTCAATCGACACCCCCCGCATGAGTATTGCGACACCTCGACACCCCATGCAGTGGTGACGTTGCTTCTCTCCCAATGGTAAACGATCTCCCGCAATACGCCCGGCTGAGGCGTCAATGGACACCCCACGCATGCGTATTGCGACACCTCGACACCCCATGCAGAGGTTATCAAGGGTGTTCCGTTAACCCTATACACCCCATGCAGCGGCGATCACGGTTGTTCCGGTACACCTCCCTGAGTGCCAAACAAAACACCTTCCAGGCGACGTATTTTAGGTTGTGTGGCATCACACGGGTTAGGGGTGTTGACACCATGCACAGGTGTTTACGTTTTGTGAGTGAGGAATGGGGTGCATCTGCACGTGCGCACGTGCGCACCCCTATTCTATATCGCAGGAATGGCTTAGCCGATTGTGTTCAAATTTGGTGTGTGGTTAGGGACCTCTCAGCCGCCACTTTCTCACAAGTCAGGGATGGGGTGCACCTACACGTGCGCACGTGCACACCCCTATTATATATCGCAGGAATGGCTGTGCCGATTGTGTTCAAATTTGGTGTGGGGTTAGGGACCTCTCAGCCGCCACTTTCCCACAAGTCAGGGGTGAGGTGCTTATGCACGTGCGCATGTGCGTACCATTTTTGTATCTCAGAAACTACTTGCCCGATGGAGTTGAAATTCACCATACATTTTCTTCGCGCACGCTCGTTCATCGCCAACTTCGGCGTCTTACTGGTTGTATCTCCAAGATAAATATACATATCAGGGCAAAACTATATATAATTAGATAGAGGAAGAAACAAATAATATGATGGCATACAAAGTTACCTCCTAAAGTCAAAATTTGACAATTTGACCTGATGACCTTGAAGTCAGGTCAAGGTCAAACCATTTTTTTCCTGCTTCGATTTGGTTAAAATTGACACAAAAGTTTGTTCCTTCAGTTGGTAACATGCATGCAAAATTTCACGTGGCAACTGAAACTCCTAGGGGATCAACAGGGGTCTTAACCCTATTACTGTCGGGCTAAACAAAATACGAATCTAATGGGGGAGGCTACTCGGCCCCCTTCGTATATCGGAAACCGCTTGACCGATTCTCTCCGAGAAAGCGGCAGCGTGCTCAGGAGGGGAAGGGGAGGGGAATCGAGCCTTGACTTTTATTACCTTTATATTTCCTTATTGATATATTGTGTTATGTAGTGTCACGCCATGGGTCCACAATTCCCCCTAATTTCATCCCTGGGACCGCCTATGCCCCAGAATGCCATTGTTATCCATGCCGATGATTTAGATGAAATTACCCACTGCAAAATAACGGTCAGGGGCACTCAACACAGTGTGTGTGAACGCAGTCAAACACATGCCCCCAAAATCCGTCCATGGAATCGTCCTTGGGAAACCAAAATTAAAAAAAATATAAAGCGTATGCAAGGCATTGCTAAAACAGGTCACCAAGTTTCAAGTTGATATCTTTTGCTATGTAGTTACACGTCGTGGTTCCACAACTCCCTCTAATTCAATCCCTGGAGCCGCCCATAACATTGGGCCATGCGTTTACGTCCCACCCCTGGAACTGCCTATGCCACAAAATACAATTGTGATCCATGCAGATGATATTACACGAGATAGTCCAACGCGAAAACACGTTTTGAGTTACTAAACACAATGTGTGTGTACACATGCCCCCCAAAACCCGTTTCTGGAGTCGCCTGTGGGCAGCCCATTTAGTTATGTAACCCTATTCCTTGCGGGGCAGATTCTGCCCTTCCCGGTGGTTGTTCACTTGCCGCTTCTAGACCGTTAAGGCTAGCGTCCTGAAACGGTGTAACTTTTCTCAAAATTGAATGGCGCGTGTTGTGTTAAAATTTTGAAAAAAATCGGTTCAGCAGAGGCGGTTCCAGGCTCCTCTTTTGGGGAGGGTGTTACGAATGCGGTTTTGCGGCACATACTTGATTCGTGGTTTACAGTGCAATAAATGCGTCAGAAACAATTTCAATGCAATATGCATCATATAAACTGGGATTGTACATTTTTTTGGGCAGAGGCGCACTCAGAATACAAAAATGGGAGGCAATACCCACCCTCAAATTAGGTCCAGCTTCAAATTAGTAAGATGATAAAAGCGTTACGCGCATGGTGGCCCCGTGTTTTTCCTGGATCTGCCTATGCGCAATATATCAAATGTAACAAATTACAGCATATAATGCCCAGATGTGACGTTCATTTAGTCCCAAACAATCACGAACAGCACATATTTTTGTTTTCAGAAAATCCCCCCATTTTACATTCCCTGAATACGCCTATAATTTTTTTGGTCTTATGACATATTACAGACCAGTACATTTCAAGCCCGAAAACGTTTGGGGCATGAAAATTGGTTGAGCCACATGGCCGCAATGACCTATCAAAAAACATCCAAAATTTTCGGATTTTTTGCCCCCTGGTCCCCCATTTTTTTTAACAAAACAAAAATGTCGGGGTCCAAAAAGAGAGACCGTATCATGACGCATCGAATGGCGTTTTCCCCATCTAAATCGACCGAGCGGTTCTCGAGATCTCTTTGAGCAGAATCTCCCCCCCGAAGGTTAACGTAATTCTGGCCGCCCGCAGGGAATAGGCTTAAAATCACACAAGGTCTGCAAAGAACAGATAAGAAAGTTCACTGAGTTACAAATTATTATCTTTCAGATTCTGATGAAACACCAGTGATCCAATATTCCTCCCCAAATACGTCTCTGAAGGCACCCATGTGCAAACCAAGAAATTGAAGAAAAAAATGCTGTTAAACATGTCTACAAAAAGCAGTAAGGAAAGGTGTGGAAGTCGTAGGCTCGTATCTACAACGATTAGAGAAGAGAAACTGATTCCCTTTGAATGCCGCGTCACGCTGAAAACCAAAACATGCAAAAACAACACGCCTGGAGCCGCCCCTGGTAAGCTGAAAATTGTGAAAATTTGCCAAAATGTGCCCAATGAATATTTAGGAAGGTCAAAAACTTGTATGGCCGTATGTTTACTCGTTTGGTGACAGGAGCGGGAAAACCTCAAGGGGTTGTGTTAGCCCCCCCCCCCCCCCCCCGACCTAATACGGTTAAGTCATGACCTCATTTCCCCAGCGAGTTTACGAATTTCGGTAAATCGTTAATTTTGGTACTTGTGCGCAATGCTGTCGCATCGGATGTCCATCAGAGGACGATACGAATTATTTATATGATTTACTATTTATATTGTACGATTTATTGTTATTTATTTCTATTCAAATGTGAAATTAACCCGCGCCGTGCCGAGGAGGAGGGGGGGGGGGGGGCGTTTAGACCTTAAGGTTTTTCGAAGATAGCGAAAAACAGCGGCGCTGCGCTCAGCCGTTTTTGGCACAGCTGTTTGGGCATCAATTACCCACATGGTGTGAAATTTTTCATCTCGAGTCATCTCAGGTCAGGTCACCAGGCCAGGTCACGTGACTCCACCTCCAAAACAGTTTGCCGTGGTACCACAAACACAGTTTGTGGCCGATTGGTGTAAAACTTAAAGGATTTCATAAGGTCATAGGTACCTACAAATTGTTGGTCTCAGATGTTTTATATCTGTGACCTACGGTCGGGTCAATTTCGTTACCTCCCAAATATAAGTCAATGGGAAATATTAAAATGAGGATTCCGAGGATTCGCATGATATCAGTCCAATTCCTTCTGGATCATGTTATCATAAGTCATTCTTGATATACAGGTGCAATTTTGTTCATTAATCCCTACAGTCAGCCGAGGTCATCCGAGGTCACCAACACCTTTGTTGTCAATACCTCATTCTACAGAATGAAGATAGATAAGTGAAGTCGGTACCAATGTGCTTATCTCGTCGAGACCCGTCTCCCAATATGCAACATGACCTACTTGGGTCACCACTTTACCTAGACCTGAGGTCAAATTTTTAGTTGACCTGACCTGGTCAACAGTAATATGATTAGAATCGCCTTGACAAACACGATGGTGTCAACCGTATTGCCTTATCTTTATTAGGTACAATGGTATTTGCGAAATCCTGTTTTGCGCCAAACAATTGCCCTTTTGACCTTCGATGACCTCTGCAGCCTACACTATTGACCTGAGATAAAATTTGAAGACAGCAAGAGGGATTGTATTTTTTAGAGCTTTTGATTACGTTTTTCCGTTTGTTCTTAGCTATCATAGTTATCTAGATATTTGGGGGTGTTTAAAGCGAAGTCCTAAAACTGGAATAGCTCACCTTTAATGGCCCCTGGTGACCTCAATATTGACCTGATCCAAAACATGACCGAAATAGTTTAAATATTTTGACGAGGTGCCCCTCATCGAAAGATGGGGGGGGCGGGGGCAACATATATTTTTTCCCCAAAAATGCACGTATCGAAGGATCATATTTTGGCAGTCGGATATCGGAAACCATTATGCCCGTCCACATTCCTACGAAAGCTTTTCCTTCAACCTGTTGAACCAAAATGAGCTTACCATTTCGGTCTCGGTAACTAGTCCAATATAGTGCAATGACATCAAAACTTTATGGTGTTTGCGAATGGGGAGATGTACCGACTCCCGAACTCCCGAGGAACCAGCGAGGTCCTCGCGGTTATTTTGTATATCTCGGTCGTTTGACCAATGAGAGGACGGCTTGGGTGGTCACTGGTCAGCCACTCCTGCATTATGTACTTTGCCATCGCATTATAGGTTACCTCTTTCAGTGGCGGATCAAGGAAGGGGTGGGGGGGGGGGGGTGGCATGGGGCAATGCCCCCTTTGATTATCGAAGGGCCCAATAGTCCGATGGGGCCATAGCCGATCGAAGTGACTCGAAACGAATTTCCCTCCGTTTTCAAACAAGGCGCAAGTAAAGTAGTAGCAAAACAGCAAAGCGTAAGGTCTGAGGGGCTCTGTCGGCCTGAGGGGGCTCTCTGGCCAAGGCTCCGCCACGGGGGGGGGGGTACTTGTCTACTTATTATTGAGCCAGGAGGATTATCCTCCGAATATTCCCTGACAAGCAACTATAAATCAGTGTTCAGTTGTTCTCATTATTTGTTAGTTCTCCTCCGTTCAACAAGCTTTCGCTGACGCTCCAACCCGCCCCCCCCCCCCCCCACTCAAAAGCCTTTCGCTGACGTTCCACTCCCACGGTCAACAAGTTTTCGCTAACGCTCCACCCCCCCCCCCCCCCCCGCCCGGTCAACAACAGTTTGCCCCCATTCCAAAATACCTTCCGCCACCCCTGGGGGGGGGGGGGGGGGGTGTATGGGTTTCAGGCATCGTGAGAAAGTCGTGCCAGCTGATGATCGGTTATCGGATAGCATGTTAGCAGGAACCTGGATTATGAAGCATATCGCCGCTTCATCTAATTAGGTACTGTTAGCGTGGTGCGTTATCCAACATTAGCATGAGCCTATATTATGAAGTATAATGCCGCTTCATCTTACTACGGTTAAAGTGGTTGGCAGACCAGCACCCATTGCTCTGTGTCAATGCGTCAAACACGCGTCACCTGCTATTATTTGCCCTATATTGGTGCTTGTGCTGGCCGTTTTGGGGAGCCCAAAACATAGTTTGGCATTACGACTTGAGCTTTTGGGGGAGGCCATGGCCTCGGTAACCCCCCCCCCCCCTGGATCCGCCAGTGATGTTCTTACTGACCTGATACATCATTGATCATTAAACTTTTGTATACAGACCAGGTGTTTCATATATTTGTTTCATGGAAATGCTTGCTTGATTGTGGTTTTATAAAAATATATTGAAAATAATGTAAATATTGTTTTAAAAAAACATTAGAAGTAAGAATCAGAGTTATTTATGTATTTGTTTTCCATAAATCAATTTATTAACCAGATAGATACACACTGGACCATGTGCTGTTGCTATGCTCACCAGTGGTGCACGCAGGATTCCATTTCGGGGGGGGGGGGGGGGTCAGAGCCCTAAAAGCGGCCCCCTTGTGTTCGGGCCCCCACCCGTTTTTTTAAAAAGAAAACTTCGCGGATTTCGGTCACTTTTTTGTAGCGGGCCACCTACAGCATGGGATCTGAGACATATCATAATGGTCTTATCAATTTCGTGTAAGGTGACTGTGTGTGCTACTGATGTGCTATAAAACTGTCGAGAGTTGACGAAATGAAATCAATGACAACACGCAGTAGTGGTGACTGGTGAACGGATGCGGTATTTTCGTAGCAGGTATGGTATATGTGATCAGGTGGTGCGATACATGGCTGATTTGTACTGTCTTTACAACATACAGCATCGCAACGAATGTGGAGACGGTCTCGCGCATGACTTGGGAAGGCATAACCAACGGATCCAGGGCCTGGTGTCAACCAGTTCCTGCATACCTGTCTGGAAGATGCGCATAGGCTTTCTGGAGTTTGGTCAAAATGAGAGAAGCACGGGGAACAGATCGCGTCAAAAATTTCAAACGTCGTAATAACTAGGTGTTATTTTTTTCGGGTGATCTGCTACCCATTGTCTTCGGTGGGCTTGGGTACTCAAAATCATCGGTCCCTAGGTACATTTCTAGTATTGACGATGAAACGTGACATGTGCCAAATAGCGAGGCATTTTATTTCATCAGTGTAGTTGAGCGTTACAATATTATTTGGTTACGCCCATAGATGTTTGAGATGCTTATGCGCAAATTGTAGTGTAGATAGAAACCGCGTTTACACGGGACTTTATATTCTCTAGACATGAATTAATTATCTCTTCGGAAATTGAGGCAATTTTAGAAATTGGACCAAATTATGGCGCAGTTTTCCTGTCTAACCTCCCAGATTCATGTCCTCTACAGGTTAAAAGTACCAGCCTTTGGACGTCAAAGTCCCGTATAAACTATGCTAGGCTACGTTCTTGAACGGAATAGGAATTAACCCTGGAGGCGCTCGAGGGCGGGGGCGTTTTTTCGCCCCCCTTGTTTTTTTATCGCCATAATCAGAAAACGCATATAGATATTGACTTGAAATTTTCAGCTACTTGAAATGAATAGCTAAGCCACGTTTTGGCAAAAAAATTGGGTCCCGAACAGGTCAGGTCAGGTCACCAGGTCAGGTCACCAGGTCAGGTCACCAGGTCAGGTCAAATGACATGACCACGAAACAACTTCTTGGTAGCACCGCCGCGCCGGCACAGTGGTTAATCGAGCGACATGAAACTCATGGCACGTCATGAGGTCATTAGGGACTACAATATCTCGGAATTTCTGCATCGGTGACCTAAGGTCAAGTAATAATCGTGAACTTTTCAATGTTACTCTACGGGAAAAAACAAAACGCATATTTCTCAGTTGAAAAGTGATACATTTAGTTAATGTTTGCTCTAGCCACTAGTTTTGGCCAGAGACTAGACCTGACCGGGCCTCATATCACCCCTCTGCCAGCACCGGGGTCCTGCCTTGATCGGGCCCCTACCAGGAACGGGCCCGTCTAAAAAATGCAAGGAGCGAGTCCTGTTGTCAGTGACCGAGCTGACCGGGCCCTCATCCTGACCGGACCCCATATCACGCGGCACGCCTCTGCCAGCACCGGGCCCCGACCTCGATCGGACCCCTACCAGGAACGGCCCCTATCAGGAAGGGGTCGTATCAAATAATTTCCCAGGAGCGCGCCCTGTGGTGACCGGGCCCTTGTCCTGACCGGGCCCCATATCACGCCTTTGCCAGCACCGGACCCCTACCTCGATCGGACCTGACCAAGACCGGACCCCTACCAGAAACGCGCCCGTATCAAGAAAATGCAAAGACCGGGCCCTGTTGTGACCGGGCCCCATATCACGTCTTTGCCAGCACCGGGTCCCTGCCTCGATCGGGTCTGATCAAGACCGGGCCCCTACTAGGAACGGGTCTGTGTCACCAGAACGTGACCGTATCAATAATTTATAAGGACCGAGCCCTGTTGTGACGGCCGACGGGGCCCTCATCCTGACCGGGACCCATATCACGTTTTTGCTAGCACCGGGCCCCTGCCTCGATCAGGCCTGACCAAACCGGGCCCCTACCAGGAACGGGCCCGTATCAAGAATATACCAGGACTGGATCCTGTTGTGACCGAGCTCTCGTCCTGGCCGGGCCCCATATCACGCCTTTGCTAGCACTGGGCCCCTGCCTCGATCGGGCCTGACCAAGACCGGGCCCCTACCAGGAACGGGCCTGTATCAATAATTTGCAAGGACCGGGCCCTCGACCTGACCAGGTCCCCATATCACGCCTCTGCCAGCAACGGGTCCCTGTCTTTATCGGGCCCCTACCAGGAACGGGCCCCTGTCAGGCAGGGGCCGTATCAAATAATTTGCAAGAAGAGGGCCCTGTTGTGTCCGGGCCCGCGTCCTGACCGGGCCCCATGGCCATATCACGCTTTTGCCAGCACCGAGCCCCTGCCTCGATCGGACCTGACCAAGACCAGGCACCTACTAGAAAGGGGCCTGTATCAAGAATATGCAAGGACCGGGCCCTGTTGTGACCGGACCCTCGTCCTGACCGGGCCCCATGCCACGCCTTTGCCAGCACCGGGCCTGGCCAAGACCGGGTCCCTACCAGAAACGGCAGGCATCAAGAATATGCAAGGACCGGGCCCCATATCATGCCTTTGCCAGCACCGGGCCCCTGCCTCGATCAGGCCTTATACCAAGACCGGGCCCTGCCAGGTATGGGCCAGAATACGGGTCCTTTTGATGCGGGCCCCTCATAAATTTCGGGGGGTGGGGTCAGTTGACCCCCTTGCCCCCCCCCCCCCCCCCCTGCGTGGCGCCACTGATGCTCACCATTCCAATCAGTCGACGTGGGGACTGAACCGTACCGTACCGTACCGTACTGTACTGTACCGTACCGTACCGTACCGTACCGTACCGTACCGTACCGTACCGTGCCGTACCATACCGTACCGTACCGTACCGTACTGGAACGTTTACTGCATATGTTCACTCGTCGCTACATGGAACACAAATGGACATGTGGAACACAAACATATTCAAATTACGTATTCTGCAGGGAAGTCGAATTATTGTATCCTGATTATGTCTCGCAACACAAAGGATGCGGCGTATGCAAGTACCATGCGTTTACCTCTTGCCCCTAACCTTACACAAATCGCAGTAACTCCTCAGAAGCACACGAACTTGGCGCAACTATCTAACCTTGTCTGGCGATCACGCGTGAGTTGCACCACGCACGCCGCGTCGACCGCAGCAAGCTCGTGACGCGTCGCCGCCGCCGGCGCTAAGGGCGAACATAGAGCGTGTGACGGCGCTCAATCGGCCTCTTCAACTTCATCATTCGCCCGGTCATGTCCAGCATGTCCAATGAAGCGTTCAGTCTGTACTTAAAACAGACGGGACAGACAGCAGGCAGCATTCTCAGTCAGTGACTGCAGTGTCCGGCGAGGACAGCAGCGCAGCACGTACTCTCTTCACTGCAGTGACCTCCGCCCGGCCGCAGCTCGGCAGCAGCTGCCAACATGGCGCTGACCAGAGGCGTCCTGCTGGTTACCGTTATATCAGCTATCCTCAACAGCTCATATTCCTCCAGTGCTGACGGCACCACACTTTCATTCTTCGACGCCAGCGCTTCAAGTCAAGCCTCCCCTCAGAGTTCGGGAAGACATGACGGGTCACGTGGTGACGGACAAGAAGTCTACGTCCATCCTCTGGTACTAAGCCGCCGTGAGAGGTCCGTGGCTGAATCTGCCGAGGGTAGAACGTTTGACCTGGTGGCGGCTGCCACGGGATACGACGCCAAGAAGTACCACGACAAATATGGAGGCAAGTACTACGGTGACCACGGTTATGGTGCCAGTGACTACGGCAATAAGGGCTATGAGGGCGGCAAGTACTACGACTCTGGCCACGGTCACCATGGCAACAAGTACGGCGCGCACGGACAAGGCAACAAGAAGGGATACTACGGAGACCACGGCAACGGCCACCACGGCTACAAGGGCGGCAGCAAGTACTACGGCGACAACCACGACAAGTACCACGGCAACAAGGGTCACAAGTACGGCGACAAGGGCTACTACGACAAGGGCCACAAGAACAACGGATACAAGAACGTTCACCACAAGGAAGAGTACCACGCTAAGAAGAAGTTCTACGACAACTACCACGATGACGGCTACCACAACAAGTACAGCGACCACGATGGATACTACGGAGGCGGTGACGGCAAGAAGTACCATGGCGGACACTACAAGAAGGGCCATTACGACAATAAGAAGGGCCACGACGGCTACGACAAGAACGGACACGACTACGACAAGTACGGTGGTCATAAGGGCAAGTACGGTCACGATAGCCACAACGGTTACAAGGGTACCCACGGCAAGTACGACAGCGATAAGTACAAGAAGGGTGGCCACCACGGCAGCGAGTATGGGGGCGGGTATGGAGGCGGGTATGGAGGGGGCCAGCACGGAAGTTATCATTGAAGAAGTTATCAAGGAAATGGTTCTTGTGGTATAAGATGTTTGTATTGTCGTGGTTTCCCTGTGTTTTTTTTTGTATGGAAAATATATTCAACATGTGAAACATTTTATTTTGGTTTATAAGCAATTCTTGTGAACATTTACCGGCTTGTTGTTTCTTTCTGGCTGGTTTGACATTTACAACTTCATCGTCCTTGAATGAACGATTCCTATTCAACAGTATTATTATGCATGAATGTGCACATGTTTCGCAGTTTGTTTGATAAATACACAAACAAAAATAAGGACATTTAACAATACATCGTCCAATAACGTATTGCATATATCCATATAATTAATTGATTGTCCATGTCATCACAAAATATACGACGAAATGTTTAATTTAGTTCGCTGAAATGCATGCGCCAGTTAAAAGAAAAGTTTTACTATGAAAAGTCTTCGATACAAAATGTACAACAGGGACCAACATGAACTTATGCATGCGAAGAACGCGAAAAACGAGTAATGGCATCTGATACCAATAAGTCCACGAACCGAAATTACATGAACATTTCCGTCCCAGATGGGGATATATGAAGGTAAATTCCATCGTCCTACCCTATACTTCTTCTCAGCAGAGCTTGTCAAATAGTGTGCACCAACTTCCCGACACGCAATTAAATGGAACTATGCAACTACAAATTAAATGGAACCCGCTAAAAACAATAACTAGCTAACTTGAACACATGCCGAAGCATCTCAAACCTTACGCAGACCGCTGATCACCTTGACGCTGGCAACTGATGTCCAGATAGTCATGGGCAAATTGGATGAAATCAAACAATACTCATAGAATCCGTCCAACAGCCAATCAGGTTGATGCGTTTATTTCAGTCAACCGACCTTCAAATTACATCTTTCGGAGGTGTTGTGTTCCTCTTCATATATGTTTTCATCTTTTGTGTCAATGTCGCCAGGCGGGAAATCAAGCTGCTTTAGCACTTCATTTTTAGATTACCTAACTTTACAAACAACTTAAGAATTAAGTCTTGAATTGCTGAAGAGAACCATGACACCGCCCTCATGATTGGATACTCAATGACATTTTGGAACAGTGTGGCATATTATAATTATGCCATACTTCTGAGTTTGCCTGAGCCGTCAGCGATAACACTGTACTTCGCCACAGGTATACCCAAAATATTAGTCTAGCCTGGGTTTTGGAGAGGTGGTATGCGGAGCCATTGGTGTCAAACTAAGCTGATGGGTCGAAAAACCGAAGATTGGGGATTATGCGCAGTTCGCGTGGCCTAATGGAGAAGGCGTCGGTCTCCTGAACGGAATATTGCGGGTTCGAGTCCAACCGTGGGTAGGATGCCGTTAAAATTTGGTGAGACAATGTCACGTGTGAAGCATGCGAAGCTACTTTTGCATGACGTTATGTGGTAAATGAGAATATACTTGTTATTTTTAAACAGCTTAGGATCTCGCTTCGGTCGCGCTGACCCAGAATTGCAAAACAGCAGGGAACAAAGTTTGCTATCAGCGGAACCGCCGTCTCTGCACTCTTAGCCACCTTTTTATATATGTAATGCTTTAAAGCTATGCCTGTTACCGTGCATTGCGTTTAGAGATAGTCAGGCAGCTGTCAACAAGTAGCATTAAAGGGAAGTATTCACCTTTTCCACAAAAATGGAGTTAGCACCTGACATCGATAGACGAGACCAAAATATGATGTAAATCATCACATTTTGCATATAAACATTCCTACCGAAAGATATTGACAGTTTCCTACCGATAAGCGATCCGCGCTTATGACGGTCAGTACTAAGCAAATACTTGGTAACGAATTCAGTAAATTAGTCTCCCTACGCATTGTTATTTATCATGAAGGTATGTAAGATGTTTCCTGCACTCTATCTTTTACGAATATGTGCCAAACTTTAATGAACAATCAACAATAATTTGAAAAAGTTCGTTGAAATTGGCTGTTTAGCTTGGCACCCGACGGCGACTTATTTAGAGTCGGCGATTTGTTTAGAAGTGCCCATTCAAAAACGTTGAACAGATTGATGTAAAAGCGCCAGATGTTGCGCTTTCCAATAGTGGAGGGAAAATACCGATCACTAATTTTCCCAAACTTCCAAATTTGAATTAGGGAATAATGTATTTAATTCTTAAATTTAGGGCATCATGTTAATACCATAACGGTAGCCAAATAAATTGTTGCCAACAAAATCAAAAGGTGAATATTTCCCTTTAATGAAAACTGTCTCAAAGAGTGTTATATTAGCCGTTTTCACGAAGGATTATTGCACTGAAAAGTTTCTGAAAGATTCTGAAAGTTTTGAAAAACTACACAACTTAGACATGCGATTTTTGGCTGGAAATATCCCTCATAATTGTGTAATATGTTGGTAAGAATAAAATATGTTGACAAATTTGCGGTTTGGTGGTAATAAGCCAAGATAAGTATTGATAGAATCTTCCTGAAAAGTTTCAGGAAGATTCTATTAATACCTATCTTGCTTATTACCACCAAACCGCAATTGTGTAACATATTCTATTCTTACCAACATATTACACAATTATGAGGGGTATTTCCAGCAAAAAATCGCATGTCTAAGTTGTGTAGTTTCTCAAAACATTCAGAATCTTTCAGAAACTTTTCAGTGCAATAATCCTTCGTGAAAATGGCTAATGTGGCACTGGTGGATCCAGTCGTCGTTGTTTAGGGGGAGGGGGAGGGGGGCAACTCGGTGGGAGCTACGACACACCCTATATATAACATGTCTATGTAACAACATGTCTAATGATTCCTCGATGCTGACAAAACAAATCATAAGTTGTGTACGACGTGTAAAAAAGACTGCGGCGTGCGCTCCACAAAAATAGTGGTTACATCGGGCACACGAAAACAACACTCAGCCGCAGGATAACAATGCACTTATAGCCGTGCGGTTTCTCAACACATAACGACACACACCACCACGGAGACCGCCTCACCCGGACAGACATCACCAGCAACATTTATATACTAAAAGAAGAATCTAACAGAAGAAAGCTACATATGCTAGAAGCCAGAAGCAGTGTACATCCGGACATTTGAGCCAACAAGCAACCGGTAAGTTAATGTCCGCGGACTATTACAACTGTACGAAGGTGCTCCGCCATAAATCGAACGCGGGCAGCAGCTCGAGTATGATTTAAGTGCAAATCGTTTTGCAATTGTTCTCTGTGTGTTTAAACCTTGGTTTAAACACAAGAATGTATACCGATTAATATATATATATATATATATATATATATATATATATATATATATATATATATATATATATATATATATATATATATATATATATATATATATATATATATATATATATATATATATATATATATATATATATATATATATATATATATATATATATATATATATATATATATATATATATATATATATATATATATATATATTGAATGACCTTTCTTCGAAATTAAAATGAAAACACGCATTATTTTCGTTGATTCATTCTGATCTGTCGATCGAACTATTAATACGGTCTAATTTCGAACTTTTTTCATTTTAATTTCGAAGAAAGGTCATTCAATATTTATATTAATCTGTCTACATGTTCCTCGCACAAGCAACGACAACCCTAAGCACTAAAATAATATATTTTGTAGAAAGTAGTTAATAATTATAGCCAATGGGGTTTTGGGACAATTTTGAAAGGTATCAATATTTTGGGTTCATAAAAACAATGGATAATTTTTGATAATGGAAATTTAAACAAAAATTAATACAAATTCGGAATGACCTCGGAAATGATTAAAAACTAAAACAATTAAGCTCATGGCCTTGTAGTTGTCACGTCACAACCATAGTGAAAATCAAAAGTGCCGTGAGAAAGAAAGGTCGTGACGTCACAAACAAAATCAAGAATGTTCTTTAACACAAATATGAGAAGTTAAGAGGTAGTTTTAAGACAGAAGGCTGTCTAAGATGTGTGTGAGAAGTATATAGAGAAATCGAGAAAAATTCGCAGATATTTGTATGCATAAAAGCCCACTACCTGTCTCCATCCCCATTGTATATATTTTTTCCCGTTATTTCATCAGACACAGCACAATCACCAACCCAAAGGTACAACGCACGCACTCACACACACACACGCACACACAACTCAATACCGCACAAACTAGTGTACACTTCCAAAAAGGAAGACAATTCACATCGCATACACTGAGTACGTAAACATGGCGCGCAGGGTTGACGCGGCGGGGCGGCAGCACGCGGAGACGGCGGCACGCGGGAGTCGGCGGCACGCGGCAGTAGCAACAGAAGCACTCAAACGCGACAGCAGTTGGATCTCTCTCCGCACTCCGGCCGCAACTCGCGCCCAGTCAGCGCCAGTACCAGCACCGTCAGCCGACGCGCCCGAGACAGGGAGACATCCGCAGCATGTCGGACATAGGATATTTGTCTTGGAGAGGGAGTTTTGGCAGGCGGGAAAGCACAGGGAACAAGACAGAGCGACCAAATACCTACTGGATAACTCATGTGTGATTTGTGCAGTGTGTTCATCTGTGGGCAGGTTTCTGTATTTGTGCGCAATTGTGGTTTTACGCAAGGTTACTATACCAACAGGTTAGGCAGATCATACGTCACTGATTCTGAAGCTGTATGACTGTACTAACCTTGATACTATCCTTGAAGTTGTGACATCACGACCATAGTGAAAATCAAAATTGACGTCACAAATAACTATTGTCGCGACGTCACAAACAAAATCAAGATTTTTCTTCTTTTTAATGCGAGAAGTTAAGAGGTAGTTGTAGGATAGAAGGCAGTCTAAGATGTGTGTGATAAGCATATTGACTAATCGAGAAAAATACGCTGATTTTTAATCCGTTAAACCCCACTATCTGTCTCCAACCCCATCGTAATCATGTAGTATAGAAATATTGATTTAACATGTGTGAAACCACAAGGAACGTCTGATATATGTCATTGAAATGTCTCACCTGATCTTACTTTTTGTGACAATGAGCTTCGGCAACATTCTCGTCAACCACAATGAGGAAAACAACACGATCATTGAATATACACAAGCATTGAAAGCCTTAACAAAAAGCTAACAAATGCGAAACTTTCGATGTTGTTCAATCAAACTAACTCCGGCATTGAAAGCCTTAACAAAAAGCTAACAAATGCGAAAATTTCGATGTTGTTCAATCAAACTAACTCCGGTATACATCAACAATACAATAACTTCAGTAAGCAATATCACAGACTAGAGGAGTTTGTGCAATATGGGCCTTCACCAGTCACGTCACTCGTCACAACTGACACGTCTAAGGCCTTTCACAGCGTCGAGCACGGCCGTCTCCTGGACAAGTTGGAATGCTATGGTGTTCAGCGCGAATGGTTCTCGGGCTGGCTGCAGGGGCGTACCCAGATCGTGCGGGGTGTTTCAAGCGCGCTGGACGTGACTCACGGGGTGGTCCAAGGGTCCATCTTGGGGCCTGTACTGTTTTTTACTGTTCACCAACCATTTGCCACAGCACCTCCCATATGGGAGGATCGTGATGTATGCTGACGATGGCCAGTTCCTTGACGCTGACTTTCCATCACGCGTCCATGCTGTAAAAACTCGTGTTGAAAGCTCTATAGTCATAGCTATGAAGTGGTTCACACAGAACCGTCTAAAAATTTATCCGGCCAAAACGGAGATGATCCTCCTGAGATCTCGCCGTCAAAACGTCACCATCGATTTCGCTGTTCATTTCAGCAATTACAAAATTTCGCGCTCACAGAGCGTCAAGGTGCTTGGTGTCGTCATCGACTCACACCTAACGTGGAACAGCCACATCGCGTCTGTTGTTCAGCGCTGCTTCTGTGTGCTGGTGGGTCTGGCGCGAATCAGACATAAGCTGCCGAAATGCATCAGGTGGCTGTTGATAGAGGCTCTCGTCTTCCCCCAGATACGTTATTGTATAACGGTGTGTGGCAGCTGTACCGCAGCACAGAGGCTGCGCGTCCAAAAGGCGATTCACCGAAGTGTCCGCATCGTGGCCGGACACGGCCGGCGGGACCATGTCACTCCGTCATTACGGGAGCTGGGGTGGCCTAGTGTTGAGGAACTGCTCACCGAACGCGACATTGCCACATTGCGCCACCTCATCACTTCCCCAAGCGCCTGAGAACTAGAGCCCTTCATGGGACACATTTTCAGCCCCCATCCCGTTCCATCCTATTCAGCCAGACCCAAACTCATTCCAATCCGAATTAATAACTGATGCCCCATCAGTCCCACCCATTTCAGCATATTTCACCCTTTTTAGTTTACAAAAATGATATGGCCTGTCCCAAACCCGTTCCAACCAGTTACACTTCAAAAGTATTGCCCATTCCCACACATTTCCATCCCATTCCCATTCCAATATGGGATTCCCATTCCATGAAGGGCTCTACTCAGAACTGTTGCGCCAGCGAGTATTGCGGCGCGCCGACGTGTCCGCCCGCCGCACGCGCGGCTCAAATGCAGTTCCCAGCAACCGTCCGGTTCATGTCCAGCGTGTCCAATGAAGCGTGCAGTCTGTATTTAAACCAGACAGGGCAGACAGCAGGCAGCATTCTCAGTCAGTGACTGCAGTGTCCGGCGAGGACAGCAGCGCAGCACGTGCTCTCTTTACTGCAGTGACCTCCGCCCGGCCGCAGCTCGGCAGCAGCTGCCAACATGGCGCTGACCAGAGGCGTCCTGCTGATTACCGTTATATCAGCTTTCCTCAACAGCTCATATTCCTCCAGTGCTGACGGCACCACACTTTCATTCTTTGACGCAAGCGCTTCAAGTCAAGCCTCCCCTCAGAGTTCGGGAAGACATGACGGGTCACGTGGTGACGGACAAGAAGTCTACGTCCATCCTCTGATACTAAGCCGCCGTGAGAGGTCCGTGGCTGAATCTGCCGAGGGTAGAACGTTTGACCTGGTGGCGGCTGCCACGGGATACGATGACAAAAAGTACCACGACAAATATGGAGGCAAGTACTACGGTGGCCACGGTTATGGTGTCAGTGACTACGGCAAGAAGGGCTACAAGGGCGGCAAGTATTACGACTCTGGCCACGGTCACCATGGCGACAAGTACGGCGCGCACGGACAAGGCAACAAGAAGGGATACTACGGAGACCACGGCAACGGCCACCACGGATACAAGGGCGGTAAGAAATAATACGGCGACAACCACGACAAGTACCACGGCAACAAAGGTCACAAGTACGGCAACAAGGGCCACTACGACAAGGGCCACAAGAACAACGGCTACAAGAACGTTCACCACAAGGAAGAGTACCACGCAAAGAAGAAGTTCTACGACAACTACCACGATGACGGGTACCACAACAAGTACAGCGACCACGACGGATACTACGGAGGCGGTGACGGCAAGAAGTACCATGGCGGACACTACAAGAGGGGCCACTACGACCAGAAGAAGGGCCACGACGGCTACAACAAGAACGGACACGACTACGACAAGTACGGCGGTCATAAGGGCAAGTACGGGCACGATAGCCACAACGGTTACAAGGGTAACCACGGCAAGTACGACAGCGATAAGTATAAGAAGGGTGGCCACCACGGCAGCGAGTATGGAGGCGGGCATGGGGGAGGGTATGGTGGGGGGCATGGCGGTGGGTATGGAGGGGGCCAGCACGGAGGTTATCATTGAAGAAGATGTCACGGAAATGGTTCGTGTGGTATAATAGGTTTGTATTGTCGTGGTTTTCCAGTGTTTTTGTTTGTATGGAAAATATATTCAACATGTGAAACATTTGATTTTGGTTTCTAAGCAATTCTGGTGAACATTTACCGGATTGTTGTTTCTCTCTGGCTGGTTTGACCTTTGGTCAATTCCAGGACAAATCACCAAGGTAAGGATGGAAATGTATACCACACCCCCTCCGATTCCGCTTCAAAGTGGTGTATGGGATTATTCTGGGCGCTTATTTCGTTTCTTGAATTTGTATGGTCGTCAGGTTACTGGGTCACAAGATGGTCACCTAACCACACTCAAATTTGTCAGCGAAAGTCAGCGAAGTCAGCACAAATTCAGGTGAAAGTCAAACATTCAACTACGTTTGTAATTACGAGCGAGCGCGAAGCTCTCGCTCGTCTTTCCGTGGTATATGGGAAAAATCTGAATATGAGGGGCCCGACCCGACCCGGCCCGGCCCGACCCGTGGCCCGACGCTTTTGACAAGCTAATATCTCTGCAACTGTACATCCGATTGACAAGCGGGCTTCTTTGCTGAGCAGCCCCATCCAACCTACCCTGTTTGAGACCAGTGCCGATTCACGTGGGTGACTACCACTGCGCGTGGCGCGTGCCGCGGAAGGGTGTTGGAAGGAGTTTCCTCGCAATATTCCGCAACGGCTGAGCCGACTGTGTTAAAATTTGAGTGTGGTTAGGGACCCCTCAGCCACCACTTTCCCATAACTTATTGGCGGGGTGCCTCTGCACGTGCGTACGTGCACACCCCTATTATATATATCCCAGGAACGGCTGAGCCGATTGTGTTCAAATTTGGTGTGTGGTTAGAGACCCCTCAGCCACCGCTTTTCCACAAGTCAGCACTCACAAAATCGCTACACACCACCCGGGTGTCAACTCCTGCCACAGGGGTTAATTTGGAAATTTACTCATGCATGGGGTGTCATTGTTGATGCTTCGCTATCTACACCCATGTCAGACACCTGCGTGGTGTGTTAGTCCCGACCACCATCGCATTGTCTGTTCGTCACCGCTGCATGGGGTGTCGAGGTGTCGCAATACTCATGCGGAGAGAGCCGATTGACGCCTCAGCCAGGCGTATTTCAGGAGTTCGTTCACCACTGGGAGAAGTGTGACGGTCGCCGCTGCTTCGGGTGTCGTGACGCAGACCCACGCAGACGACGGCGAGGCGTTGGCTGCGCGCGCACATCACGGCCGGCCGGCCGCGCCGCCGCGCCGGGTCAGTTGCGCTGTGACGTTGGCCGCGGCGGGTTGTGCAGTGTGCGTGCGTCGACCGTTGTGAGTGTTCAAGTTGCCGTTGAGTTGCGAAAGGCTGTCAATCGTGCTGTCGTGATCGGAGTTATAAGTACCTAATTGTGAGTTGTGAGTGTGTTCTTTCGTGCGTTCTTTTAATCTTAGAAATGTACTTATTTGTGAATTTGTGATCGATAAACATTAGGTATGATAGCGCCTATATGTTTCAAGCCCTCCCGTCACAACCAATTGTATCGCTTATCCGGTCGAAGCTGCACCTACCAAGCTCCTATAAACATATGAATATACGTAGCTGACTGTTGATCCATAGTAACTATGATGATTTATGAGTACGCTTGATGACGCTGATGTGTGATTATGGTGTTGATACATGGATCTGTTTACAATAATTAACGGTTTTGTTAATACAATGGTTTTGCACTGAAATGTACTAATTTTTAGTTGCTCAGATTGGGAAGGTTGGCGCGAGTGGTCAGAGTCAGGTCAGATTGCTCAGATTGGCACGAGTCCTGCAAGTTGCGACACGTCTCTGAGCCGGCGCCCGGTGGCAGCCGCCGCCCGCCATGCGTCTGCGTCACGACACCCCATGCAGCGGCGACCGTCACACCTCTCCCAGTGGTAAACGAACTCCCGCAATTCGCCCGGCTGAGGCGTCAATCGACACCCCCCGCATGAGTATTGCGACACCTCGACACCCCATGCAGTGGTGACGTTGCTTCTCTCCCAATGGTAAACGATCTCCCGCAATACGCCCGGCTGAGGCGTCAATGGACACCCCACGCATGCGTATTGCGACACCTCGACACCCCATGCAGAGGTTATCAAGGGTGTTCCGTTAACCCTATACACCCCATGCAGCGGCGATCACGGTTGTTCCGGTACACCTCCCTGAGTGCCAAACAAAACACCTTCCAGGCGACGTATTTTAGGTTGTGTGGCATCACACGGGTTAGGGGTGTTGACACCATGCACAGGTGTTTACGTTTTGTGAGTGAGGAATGGGGTGCATCTGCACGTGCGCACGTGCGCACCCCTATTCTATATCGCAGGAATGGCTTAGCCGATTGTGTTCAAATTTGGTGTGTGGTTAGGGACCTCTCAGCCGCCACTTTCTCACAAGTCAGGGATGGGGTGCACCTACACGTGCGCACGTGCACACCCCTATTATATATCGCAGGAATGGCTGTGCCGATTGTGTTCAAATTTGGTGTGGGGTTAGGGACCTCTCAGCCGCCACTTTCCCACAAGTCAGGGGTGAGGTGCTTATGCACGTGCGCATGTGCGTACCATTTTTGTATCTCAGAAACTACTTGCCCGATGGAGTTGAAATTCACCATACATTTTCTTCGCGCACGCTCGTTCATCGCCAACTTCGGCGTCTTACTGGTTGTATCTCCAAGATAAATATACATATCAGGGCAAAACTATATATAATTAGATAGAGGAAGAAACAAATAATATGATGGCATACAAAGTTACCTCCTAAAGTCAAAATTTGACAATTTGACCTGATGACCTTGAAGTCAGGTCAAGGTCAAACCATTTTTTTCCTGCTTCGATTTGGTTAAAATTGACACAAAAGTTTGTTCCTTCAGTTGGTAACATGCATGCAAAATTTCACGTGGCAACTGAAACTCCTAGGGGATCAACAGGGGTCTTAACCCTATTACTGTCGGGCTAAACAAAATACGAATCTAATGGGGGAGGCTACTCGGCCCCCTTCGTATATCGGAAACCGCTTGACCGATTCTCTCCGAGAAAGCGGCAGCGTGCTCAGGAGGGGAAGGGGAGGGGAATCGAGCCTTGACTTTTATTACCTTTATATTTCCTTATTGATATATTGTGTTATGTAGTGTCACGCCATGGGTCCACAATTCCCCCTAATTTCATCCCTGGGACCGCCTATGCCCCAGAATGCCATTGTTATCCATGCCGATGATTTAGATGAAATTACCCACTGCAAAATAACGGTCAGGGGCACTCAACACAGTGTGTGTGAACGCAGTCAAACACATGCCCCCAAAATCCGTCCATGGAATCGTCCTTGGGAAACCAAAATTAAAAAAAATATAAAGCGTATGCAAGGCATTGCTAAAACAGGTCACCAAGTTTCAAGTTGATATCTTTTGCTATGTAGTTACACGTCGTGGTTCCACAACTCCCTCTAATTCAATCCCTGGAGCCGCCCATAACATTGGGCCATGCGTTTACGTCCCACCCCTGGAACTGCCTATGCCACAAAATACAATTGTGATCCATGCAGATGATATTACACGAGATAGTCCAACGCGAAAACACGTTTTGAGTTACTAAACACAATGTGTGTGTACACATGCCCCCCAAAACCCGTTTCTGGAGTCGCCTGTGGGCAGCCCATTTAGTTATGTAACCCTATTCCTTGCGGGGCAGATTCTGCCCTTCCCGGTGGTTGTTCACTTGCCGCTTCTAGACCGTTAAGGCTAGCGTCCTGAAACGGTGTAACTTTTCTCAAAATTGAATGGCGCGTGTTGTGTTAAAATTTTGAAAAAAATCGGTTCAGCAGAGGCGGTTCCAGGCTCCTCTTTTGGGGAGGGTGTTACGAATGCGGTTTTGCGGCACATACTTGATTCGTGGTTTACAGTGCAATAAATGCGTCAGAAACAATTTCAATGCAATATGCATCATATAAACTGGGATTGTACATTTTTTTGGGCAGAGGCGCACTCAGAATACAAAAATGGGAGGCAATACCCACCCTCAAATTAGGTCCAGCTTCAAATTAGTAAGATGATAAAAGCGTTACGCGCATGGTGGCCCCGTGTTTTTCCTGGATCTGCCTATGCGCAATATATCAAATGTAACAAATTACAGCATATAATGCCCAGATGTGACGTTCATTTAGTCCCAAACAATCACGAACAGCACATATTTTTGTTTTCAGAAAATCCCCCCATTTTACATTCCCTGAATACGCCTATAATTTTTTTGGTCTTATGACATATTACAGACCAGTACATTTCAAGCCCGAAAACGTTTGGGGCATGAAAATTGGTTGAGCCACATGGCCGCAATGACCTATCAAAAAACATCCAAAATTTTCGGATTTTTTGCCCCCTGGTCCCCCATTTTTTTAACAAAACAAAAATGTCGGGGTCCAAAAAGAGAGACCGTATCATGACGCATCGAATGGCGTTTTCCCCATCTAAATCGACCGAGCGGTTCTCGAGATCTCTTTGAGCAGAATCTCCCCCCCGAAGGTTAACGTAATTCTGGCCGCCCGCAGGGAATAGGCTTAAAATCACACAAGGTCTGCAAAGAACAGATAAGAAAGTTCACTGAGTTACAAATTATTATCTTTCAGATTCTGATGAAACACCAGTGATCCAATATTCCTCCCCAAATACGTCTCTGAAGGCACCCATGTGCAAACCAAGAAATTGAAGAAAAAAATGCTGTTAAACATGTCTACAAAAAGCAGTAAGGAAAGGTGTGGAAGTCGTAGGCTCGTATCTACAACGATTAGAGAAGAGAAACTGATTCCCTTTGAATGCCGCGTCACGCTGAAAACCAAAACATGCAAAAACAACACGCCTGGAGCCGCCCCTGGTAAGCTGAAAATTGTGAAAATTTGCCAAAATGTGCCCAATGAATATTTAGGAAGGTCAAAAACTTGTATGGCCGTATGTTTACTCGTTTGGTGACAGGAGCGGGAAAACCTCAAGGGGTTGTGTTAGCCCCCCCCCCCCCCCCCGACCTAATACGGTTAAGTCATGACCTCATTTCCCCAGCGAGTTTACGAATTTCGGTAAATCGTTAATTTTGGTACTTGTGCGCAATGCTGTCGCATCGGATGTCCATCAGAGGACGATACGAATTATTTATATGATTTACTATTTATATTGTACGATTTATTGTTATTTATTTCTATTCAAATGTGAAATTAACCCGCGCCGTGCCGAGGAGGAGGGGGGGGGGGGCGTTTAGACCTTAAGGTTTTTCGAAGATAGCGGAAAAACAGCGGCGCTGCGCGCAGCCGTTTTTGGCACAGCTGTTTGGGCATCAATTACCCACATGGTGTGAAATTTTTCACCTCGAGTCATCTCAGGTCAGGTCACCAGGCCAGGTCACGTGACTCCACCTCCAAAACAGTTTGCCGTGGTACCACAAACACAGTTTGTGGCCGATTGGTGTAAAACTTAAAGGATTTCATAAGGTCATAGGTACCTACAAATTGTTGGTCTCAGATGTTTTATATCTGTGACCTACGGTCGGGTCATTTTCGTTACCTCCCAAATATAAGTCAATGGGAAATATTAAAATGAGGATTCCGAGGATTCGCATGATATCAGTCCAATTCCTTCTGGATCATGTTATCATAAGTCATTCTTGATATACAGGTGCAATTTTGTTCATTAATCCCTACAGTCAGCCGAGGTCATTCGAGGTCACCAACACCTTTGTTGTCAATACCTCATTCTACAGAATGAAGATAGATAAGTGAAGTCGGTACCAATGTGCTTATCTCGTCGAGACCCGTCTCCCAATATGCAACATGACCTACTTGGGTCACCACTTTACCTAGACCTGAGGTCAAATTTTAAGTTGACCTGACCTGGTCAACAGTAATATGATTAGAATCGCCTTGACAAACACGATGGTGTCAACCGTATTGCCTTATCCTTATTAGGTACAAAGGTATTTGCGAAATCCTGTTTTGCGCCAAACAATTGCCCTTTTGACCTTCGATGACCTCTGCAGCCTACACTATTGACCTGAGATAAAATTTGAAGACAGCAAGAGGGATTGTATTTTTAGAGCTTTTGATTACGTTTTTCCGTTTGTTCTTAGCTATCATAGTTATCTAGATATTTGGGGGTGTTTAAAGCGAAGTCCTAAAACTGGAATAGCTCACCTTTAATGGCCCCTGGTGACCTCAATATTGACCTGATCCAAAACATGACCGAAATAGTTTAAATATTTTGACGAGGTGCCCCTCATCGAAAGATGGGAGGGGCGGGGGCAACATATATTTTTTTCCCCAAAAATGCACGTATCGAAGGATCATATTTTGGCAGTCGGATATCGGAAACCATTATGCCCGTCCACATTCCTACGAAGGCTTTTCCTTTAACCTGTTGAACCAAAATGAGCTTACCATTTCGGTCTCGGTAACTAGTCCAATATAGTGCAATGACATCAAAACTTTATGGTGTTTGCCAATGGGGAGATGTACCGACTCCCGAACTCCCGAGGAACCAGCGAGGTCCTCGCGGTTATTTTGTATATCTCGGTCGTTTGACCAATGAGAGGACGGCTTGGGTGGTCACTGGTCAGCCACTCCTGCATTATGTACTTTGCCATCGCATTATAGGTTACCTCTTTCAGTGGCGGATCAAGGAAGGGGTGGGGGGGGGGGGGGATGGCATGGGGCAATGCCCCCTTTGATTATCGAAGGGCCCAATAGTCCGATGGGGGCCATAGCCGATCGAAGTGACTCGAAACTAATTTCCCTCCGTTTTCAAACAAGGCGCAAGTAAAGTAGTAGCAAAACAGCAAAGCGTAAGGTCTGAGGGGCTCTGTCGGCCTGAGGGGGCTCTCTGGCCAAGGCTCCGCCACGGGGGGGGGGGTACTTGTCTACTTATTATTGAGCCAGGAGGATTATCCTCCGAATATTCCCTGACAAGCAACTATAAATCAGTGTTCAGTTGTTCTCATTATTTGTTAGTTCTCCTCCGTTCAACAAGCTTGACGCTCCAACCCGCCCCCCCCCCCCCCCCACTCAAAAGCCTTTCGCTGACGTTCCACTCCCACGGTCAACAAGTTTTCGCTAACGCTCCACCCCCCCCCCCCCGCCCGGTCAACAACAGTTTGCCCCCATTCCAAAATACCTTCCGCCACCCCTGGGGGGGGGGGGGGGGGGTGGTGTATGGGTTTCAGGCATCGTGAGAAAGTCGTGCCAGCTGATGATCGTTTATCGGATAGCATGTTAGCAGGAACCTGGATTATGAAGCATATCTCCGCTTCATCTAATTAGGTACTGTTAGCGTGGTGAGTTATCCAACATTAGCATGAGCCTATATTATGAAGTATAATGCCGCTTCATCTTACTACGGTTAAAGTGGTTGGCAGACCAGTACCCATTGCTCTGTGTCAAGGCGTCAAACACGCGTCACCTGCTATTATTTGCCCTATATTGGTACTTGTGCTGGCCGTTTTGGGGAGCCCAAAACATAGTTTGGCTTACGACTTGAGCTTTTGGTGGAGGCCATGGCCTCGGTAACCCCCCCCCCCCCCCCCCCCCCCCTGGATCCGCCAGTGATGTTTCTTACTGACCTGATACATCATTGATCATTTAACTTTTGTATACAGACCAGGTGTTTCATATATTTGTTTCATGGAAATGCTTGCTTGATTGTGGTTTTATAAAAATATATTGAAAATAATGTAAATATTGTTTTAAAAAAACATTAGAAGTAAGAATCAGAGTTATTTATGTATTTGTTTTCCATAAATCAATTTATTAACCAGATAGATACACACTGGACCATGTGCTGTTGCTATGCTCACCAGTGGCGCACGCAGGATTCCATTTCGGGGGGGGGGGGGGGGTCAGAGCCCTAAAAGCGGGCCCCCTTGTGTGCGGGCCCCCACCCGTTTTTTTAAAGAAAACTTCGCGGATTTCGGTCACTTTTTTTAACCACTGTGCCGCGCCGGCACAGTGGTTAATTGAGCGACATGAAACTCATGGCACGTCATCAGGTCATTAGGGACTACAATATCTCGGAATTTCTGTATCGGTGACCTAAGGTCAAGTAATAATCGTGAACTTTTCAATGTTACTCTACGGGAAAAAACAAAACGCATATTTCTCAGTTGTGAAGTGATACATTTAGTTAATGTTTGCTCTAGCCACTAGTTTTGGCCAGAGACTAGACCTGACCGGGCCTCATATCACCCCTCTGCCAGCACCGGGGTCCTGCCTTGATCGGGCCCCTACCAGGAACGGGCCCGTCTAAAAAATGCAAGGAGCGAGTCCTGTTGTCAGTGACCGAGCTGACCGGGCCCTCATCATGACCGGGCCCCATATCACGCGGCACGCCTCTGCCAGCACCGGGCCCCGACCTCGATCGGACCCCTACCAGGAACGGCCCCTATCAGGAAGGGGTCGCATCAAATAATTTCCCAGGAGCGCGCCCTGTGGTGACCGGGCCCTTGTCCTGACCGGGCCCCATATCACGCCTTTGCCAGCACCGGACCCCTACCTCGATCGGACCTGACCAAGACCGGACCCCTACCAGAAACGGGCCCGTATCAAGAAAATGCAAAGACCGGGCCCTGTTGTGACCGGGCCCCATATCACGTCTTTGCCAGCACCGGGTCCCTGCCTCGATCGGGTCTGATCAAGACCGGGCCCCTACTAGGAACGGGTCTGTGTCACCAGAACGTGACCGTATCAATAATTTATAAGGACCGAGCCCTGTTGTGACGGCCGACGGGGCCCTCATCCTGACCGGGACCCATATCACGCCTTTGCTAGCACCGGGCCCCTGCCTCGGATCAGGCCTGACCAAACCGGGCCCCTACCAGGAACGGGCCCGTATCAAGAATATACCAGGACTGGATCCTGTTGTGACCGAGCTCTCGTCCTGGCCGGGCCCCATATCACGCCTTTGCTAGCACTGGGCCCCTGCCTCGATCGGGCCTGACCAAGACCGGGCCCCTACCAGGAACGGGCCTGTATCAATAATTTGCAAGGACCGGGCCCTCGACCTGACCAGGTCGCCATATCACGCCTCTGCCAGCAACGGGTCCCTGTCTTTATCGGGCCCCTACCAGGAACGGGCCCCTGTCAGGCAGGGGCCGTATCAAATAATTTGCAAGAAGAGGGCCCTGTTGTGTCCGGGCCCGCGTCCTGACCGGGCCCCATGGCCATATCACGCTTTTGCCAGCACCGAGCCCCTGCCTCGATCGGACCTGACCAAGACCAGGCACCTACTAGAAAGGGGCCTATATCAAGAATATGCAAGGACCGGGCCCTGTTGTGACCGGACCCTCGTCCTGACCGGGCCCCATGCCACGCCTTTGCCAGCACCGGGCCTGGCCAAGACCGGGTCCCTACCAGAAACGGCAGGCATCAAGAATATGCAAGGACCGGGCCCCATATCATGCCTTTGCCAGCACCGGGCCCCTGCCTCGATCAGGCCTTATACCAAGACCGGGCCCTGCCAAGTATGGGCCAGAATACGGGTCCTTTTGATGCGGGCCCCTCAGAAATTTCGGGGGGGGGGGGTGGGGTCAGTTGACCCCCTTGCCACCCCCCCCCCCCCCCTGCGTGGCGCCACTGATGCTCACCATTCCAATCAGTCGACGTGGGGACTGAACCGTACCGTACCGTACCGTACTGTACCGTACCGTACCGTACCGTACCGTACCGTACCGTACCGTACCGTACCGTACCGTACCGTACTGGAACGTTTACTGTATATGTTCACTCGTCGCTACATGGAACACAAATGGACATGTGGAACACAAACATATTCAAAATACGTATTCTGCAGGGAAGTCGAATTATTGTATCCTGATTATGTCTCACAACACAAAGGATGCGGCGTATGCAAGTACCATGCGTTTACCTCTTGCCCCTAACCTTACACAAATCGCAGTAACTCCTCAGAAGCACACGAACTTGGCGCAACTATCTAACCTTGTCTGGCGATCACGCGTGAGTTGCACCACGCACGCCGCGTCGACCGCAGCAAGCTCGTGACGCGTCGCCGCCGCCGGCGCTAAGGGCGAACATAGAGCGTGTGACGGCGCTCAATCGGCCTCTTCAACTTCATCATTCGCCCGGTCATGTCCAGCATGTCCAATGAAGCGTTCAGTCTGTACTTAAAACAGACGGGACAGACAGCAGGCAGCATTCTCAGTCAGTGACTGCAGTGTCCGGCGAGGACAGCAGCGCAGCACGTACTCTCTTCACTGCAGTGACCTCCGCCCGGCCGCAGCTCGGCAGCAGCTGCCAACATGGCGCTGACCAGAGGCGTCCTGCTGGTTACCGTTATATCAGCTATCCTCAACAGCTCATATTCCTCCAGTGCTGACGGCACCACACTTTCATTCTTCGACGCCAGCGCTTCAAGTCAAGCCTCCCCTCAGAGTTCAGGAAGACATGACGGGTCACGTGGTGACGGACAAGAAGTCTACGTCCATCCTCTGGTACTAAGCCGCCGTGAGAGGTCCGTGGCTGAATCTGCCGAGGGTAGAACGTTTGACCTGGTGGCGGCTGCCACGGGATACGACGCCAAGAAGTACCACGACAAATATGGAGGCAAGTACTACGGTGACCACGGTTATGGTGCCAGTGACTACGGCAATAAGGGCTATAAGAAGGGCAAGTACTACGACTCTGGCCACGGTCACCATGGCAACAAGTACGGCGCGCACGGACACGGCAACAAGAAGGGATACTTCGGAGACCACGGCAACGGCCACCACGGCTACAAGGGCGGCAGCAAGTACTACGGCGACAACCACGACAAGTACCACGGCAACAAGGGTCACAAGTACGGCGACAAGGGCTACTACGACAAGGGCCACAAGAACAACGGATACAAGAACGTTCACCACAAGGAAGAGTACCACGCTAAGAAGAAGTTCTACGACAACTACCACGATGACGGCTACCACAACAAGTACAGCGACCACGATGGATACTACGGAGGCGGTGACGGCAAGAAGTACCATGGCGGACACTACAAGAAGGGCCATTACGACAATAAGAAGGGCCACGACGGCTACGACAAGAACGGACACGACTACGACAAGTACGGTGGTCATAAGGGCAAGTACGGTCACGATAGCCACAACGGTTACAAGGGTGCCCACGGCAAGTACGACAGCGATAAGTACAAGAAGGGTGGCCACCACGGCAGCGAGTATGGGGGCGGGTATGGAGGCGGGTATGGAGGGGGCCAGCACGGAAGTTATCATTGAAGAAGTTATCAAGGAAATGGTTCTTGTGGTATAAGATGTTTGTATTATCGTGGTTTCCCTGTGTTTTTTTTTGTATGGAAAATATATTCAACATGTGAAACATTTTATTTTGGTTTATAAGCAATTCTTGTGAACATTTACCGGCTTGTTGTTTCTTTCTGGCTGGTTTGACATTTACAACTTCATCGTCCTTGAATGAACGATTCCTATTCAACAGTATTATTATGCATGAATGTGCACATGTTTCGCAGTTTGTTTTATAAATACACAAACAAAAATAAGGACATTTAACAATACATGGTACCAATAACGTATTGCATATATCCATATAATTAATTGATTGTCCATGTCATCACAAAATATATGACGAAATGTTTAATTTAGTTCGCTGAAATGCATGCGCCAGTTAAAAGAAAAGTTTTACTATGAAAAGTCTTCGATACAAAATGTACAACAGGGACCAACATGAACTTATGCATGCGAAGAACGCGAAAAACGAGTAATGGCATCTGATACCAATAAGTCCACGAACCGAAATTACATGAACATTTCCGTCCCAGATGGGGATATATGAAGGTAAATTCCATCGTCCTACCCTATACTTCTTCTCAGCAGAGCTTGTCAAATAGTGTGCACCAACTTCCCGACACGCAATTAAATGGAACTATGCAACTACAAATTAAATGGAACCCGCTAAAAACAATAACTAGCTAACTTGAACACATGCCGAAGCATCTCAAACCTTACGCAGACCGCTGATGACCTTGACGCTGGCAACTGATGTCCAGATAGTCATGGGCAAATTGGATGAAATCAAACAATACTCATGGAATCCGTCCAACAGCCAATCAGGTTGATGCGTTTATTTCAGTCAACCGACCTTCAAATTACATCTTTCGGAGGTGTTGTGTTCCTCTTCATATATGTTTTCATCTTTTGTGTCAATGTCGCCAGGCGGGAAATCAAGCTGCACTTCATTTTTAGATTACCTAACTTTACAAACAACTTAAAAATTAAGTCTTGAATTGCTGAAGAGAAACATGACACCGCCCTCATGATTGGATACTCAATGACATTTTGGAACAGTGTGGCATATTATAATTATGCCATACTTCTGAGTTTGCCTGAGCCGTCAGCGATAACACTGTACTTCGCCACAGGCATACCCATAATATTAGTCTAGCCTGGGTTTTGGAGAGGTGGTATGCGGAGCCATTGGTGTCAAACTTAGCTGATGGGTCGAAAACCGAAGATTGGGGATTATGCGCAGTTCGCGTGGCCTAATGGAGAAGGCGTCGGTCTCCTGAACGGAATATTGCGGGTTCGAGTCCAACCGTGGGTAGGATGCCGTTAAACTTTGGTGAGACAATGTCACGTGTGAAGCATGCGAAGCTACTTTTGCATGACGTTATGTGGTAAATGAGAATATACTTGTTATTTTTAAACAGCGTAGGATCTCGCTTCGGTCGCGCTGCCCCAGAATTGCAAAACAGCAGGGAACAAAGTTTGCTATCAGCGGAACCGCCGTCTCTGCACTCTTAGCCACCTTTTTATATATGTAATGCTTTAAAGCTATGCCTGTTACCGTGCATTGCGTTTAGAGATAGTCAGGCAGCTGTCAACAAGTAGCATTAAAGGGAAATATTCACCTTTTCCACAAAAATGGAGTTAGCACCTGACATCGATAGACGAGGCCAAAATATGATGTAAATCATCACATTTTGCATATAAACATTCCTACCGAAAGATATTGACAGTTTCCTACCGATAAGCGATCCGCGCTTATGACGGTCAGTACTAAGCAAATACTTGGTAACGAATTCAGTAAATTAGTCTCCCTACGCATTGTTATTTATCATGAAGGTATGTAAGATGTTTCCTGCACAATATCTTTTACGAATATGTGCCAAACTTTAATGAACAATCAACAATAATTTGAAAAAGTTCGTTGAAATTGGCTGTTTAGCTTGGCACCCGACGGCGACTTATTTAGAGTCGGCGATTTGTTTAGAAGTGCCCATTCAAAAACGTTGAACAGATTGATGTAAAAGCGCCAGATGTTGCGCTTACCAATAGTGGAGGGAAAATACCGATCACTAATTTTCCCAAACTTCCAAATTTGAATTACGGAATAATTTTTTTAATTCTTAAATTTAGGGCATCATGTTAATACCATAACGGTAGCCAAATAAATTGTTGCCAACAAAATCAAAAGGTGAATATTTCCCTTTAATGAAAACTGTCTCAAAGAGTGTTATATTAGCCGTTTTCACGAAGGATTATTGCACTGAAAAGCTTCTGAAAGATTCTGAAAGTTTTGAAAAACTACACAACTTAGACATGCGATTTTTGGCTGGAAATATCCCTCATAATTGTGTAATATGTTGGTAAGAATAAAATATGTTGACAAAGTTGCGGTTTGGTGGTAATAAGCAAGATAAGTATTGATAGAATCTTCCTGAAAAGTTTCAGGAAGATTCTATTAATACCTATCTTGCTTATTACCACCAAACCGCAATTGTGTAACATATTCTATTCTTACCAACATATTAAACAATTATGAGGGATATTTCCAGCAAAAAAATCGCATGTCTAAGTTGTGTAGTTTCTCAAAACTTTCAGAATCTTTCAGAAACTTTTCAGTGCAATAATCCTTCGTGAAAATGGCTAATGTGGCACTGGTGGATCCAGTCGTCGTTGTTTAGGGGGAGGGGGAGGGGGGCAACTCGGTGGGAGCTACGACACACCCTATATATAACATGTCTATGTAACAATATGTCTAATGATTCCTCGATGCTGACAAAACAAATCATAAGTTGTGTACGACGTGTAAAAAAGACTGCGGCGTGCGCTCCACAAAAATAGTGGTTACATCGGGCACACGAAAACAACACTCAGCCGCAGGATAACAATGCACTTATAGCAGTGCGGTTTCTTAACACATAACGACACACACCACCACGGAGACCGCCTCACCCGGACAGACATCACCAGCAACATTTATATACTAAAAGAAGAATCTAACAGAAGAAAGCTACATATGCTAGAAGCCAGAAGCAGTGTACATCCGGACATTTGAGCCAACAAGCAACCGGTAAGTTAATGTCCGCGGACTATTACAACTGTACGAAGGTGCTCCGCCATAAATCGAACGCGGGCAGCAGCTCGAGTATGATTTAAGTGCAAATCGTTTTGCAATTGTTCTCTGTGTGTTTAAACCTTGGTTTAAACACAAGAATGTATACCGATTAATATAGATATATATATATATATATATATATATATATATATATATATATATATATATATATATATTGAATGACCTTTCTTCGAAATTAAAATGAAAACACGCATTATTTTCGTTGATTCATTCTGATCTGTCGATCGAACTATTAATACGGTCTAATTTCGAACTTTTTTCATTTTAATTTCGAAGAAAGGTCATTCAATATTTATATTAATCTGTCTACATGTTCCTCGCACAAGCAACGACAACCCTAAGCACTAAAATAATATATTTTGTAGAAAGTAGTTAATAATTATAGCCAATGGGGTTTTGGGACAATTTTGAAAGGTATAAATATTTTGGGTTCATAAAAACAATGGATAATTTTTGATAATGTAAATTTAAACAAAAATTAATACAAATTCGGAATGAACTCGGAAATGATTAAAAACTAAAACAATTAAGCTCATGGTCCTTGTAGTTGTCACGTCACAACCATAGTGAAAATCAAAAGTGCCGTGAGAAAGAAAGGTCGTGACGTCACAAACAAAATCAAGAATGTTCTTTAACACAAATATGAGAAGTTAAGAGGTAGTTTTAAGACAGAAGGCTGTCTAAGATGTGTGTGAGAAGTATATAGAGAAATCGAGAAAAATTCGCAGATATTTGTATGCATAAAAGCCCACTACCTGTCTCCATCCCCATTGTATATATTTTTTCCCGTTATTTCATCAGACACAACACAATCACCAGCCCAAAGGTACAACGCACGCACTCACACACACACACGCACACACAACTCAATACCGCACAAACTAGTGTACACTTCCAAAAAGGAAGACAATTCACATCGCATACACTGAGTACGTAAACATGGCGCGCAGGGTTGACGCGGCGGGGCGGCAGCACGCGGAGACGGCGGCACGCGGGAGTCGGCGGCACGCGGCAGTAGCAACAGTAGCACTCAAACGCGACAGCAGTTGGATATCTCTCCGCACTCCGGCCGCAACTCGCGCCCAGTCAGCACCAGCACCAGCACCGTCAGCCGACGCGCCCGAGACAGGGAGACATCCGCAGCATGTCGGACATAGGATATTTGTCTTGGAGAGGGAGTTTTGGCAGGCGGGAAAGCACAGGGAACAAGACAGAGCGACCAAATACCTACTGGATAACTCATGTGTGATTTGTGCAGTGTGTTCATCTGTGGGGAGGTGTCTGTATTTGTGCGCAATTGTGGTTTTACGCAAGGTTACTATACCAACAGGTTAGGCAGATCATACGTCACTGATTCTGAAGCTGTATGACTGTACTAACCTTGATACTATCCTTGAAGTTGTGACATCACGACCATAGTGAAAATCAAAATTGCCGTCACAAATAACTATCGTCGCGACGTCACAAACAAAATCAAGATTTTTTCTTTTTAATGCGAGAAGTTAAGAGGTAGTTGTAGGATAGAAGGCAGTCTAAGATGTGTGTGATAAGCATATTGACTAATCGAGAAAAATACGCTGTTTTTTAATCCATAAAACCCCATTATCTGTCTCCAACCCCATTGTAATCATGTAGCATATAAATATTGATTTAACATGTGTGAAACCACATGGAACGTCTGATATGTCATTGAAATGTCTCACCTGATCTTACTTTTTGTGACAATGAGCTTCGGCAACATTCTCGTCAACCACAATGAAGAAAACAACACGATCATTGAATATACACAAGCATTGAAAGCCTTAACAAAAAGCTAACAAATGCGAAACTTTCGATGTTGTTCAATCAAACTAACTCCGGCATTGAAAGCCTTAACAAAAAGCTAACAAATGCGAAAATTTCGATGTTGTTCAATCTAACTAACTCCGGTATACAGCAACAATACAATAACTTCAGTAAGCAATATCACAGACTAGAGGAGTTTGTGCAATATGGGCCTTCACCAGTCACGTCACTCGTCACAACTGACACGTCTAAGGCCTTTCACAGCGTCGAGCACGGCCGTCTCCTGGACAAGTTGGAATGCTATGGTGTTCAACGCGAATGGTTCTCGGCCTGGCTGCAGGGGCGTACCCAGATCGTGCAGGGTGTTTCGAGCGCGCTGGACGTGACTCACGGGGTGGTCCAAGGGTCCATCTTAGGGCCTGTACTGTTTTTTCTGTTCACCAACCATTTGCCGCAGCTCCTCCCATATGGGAGGATCGTGATGTATGCTGACGATGGCCAGTTCCTTGAAGCTGACTTTCCATCACGCGTCCATGCTCTAAAAACTCGTGTTGAAAGCTCTATAGTCATAGCTATGAAGTGGTTCACACAGAACCGTCTACAAATTAATCCGGCCAAAACGGAGATGATCCTCCTGAGATCTCGCCGTCAAAACGTCACCATCGAATTCTCTGTTCATTTCAGCAATTACAAAATTTCGCTCTCACAGAGCGTCAAGGTGCTTGGTGTCGTCATCGACTCACACCTAACATGGAACAGCCACATCGCGTCTGTTGTTCAGCGCTGCTTCTGTGTGCTGGTGGGTCTGGCGCGAATCGGACATAAGCTGCCGAAATGCATCAGGTGGCTGTTGATAGAGGCTCTCATCTTCCCCCAGATACGTTATTGTATAACGGTGTGGGGCAGCTGTACCGCAGCACAGAGGCTGCGCGTCCAAAAGGCGATTCACCGAAGTGTCCGCATCGTGGCCGGACACGGCCGGCGTGACCATGTCACTCCGTCATTACGGAAGCTGGGGTGGCCTAGTGTTGAGGAACTGCTCACCGAACGCGACATTGCCACATTGCGCCACCTCATCACTTCCCCAAGCGCCTCAGAACTAGAGCCCTTCATGGGACACATTTTCAGCCCCCATCCCGTTCCATCCTATTCAGCCAGACCCAAACCCATTCCAATCCGATTTAATAACTGATGGGGCTCTCATTCCCACCCATTTCAGCATATTTCACCGTTTTTAGTTTACGAAAATGATATGGCTTGTCCCAAACCCGTTCCAACCAGTTACACTTCAAAAGAATTGCCCCATTCCCACACATTTCCATCCCATTCCCATTCCCATATGGGATTCCCATTCCATGAAGGGCTCTACTCAGAACTGTTGCGCCAGCGAGTATTGCAGCGCGCCGACGTGTCCGCCCGCCGCACGCGCGGCTCACATGCAGTTCCCAGCAACCGTCCGGTTCATGTCCAGCGTGTCCAATGAAGCGTGCAGTCTGTATTTAAACCAGACAGGGCAGACAGCAGGCAGCATTCTCAGTCAGTGACTGCAGTGTCCGGCGAGGACAGCAGCGCAGCACGTGCTCTCTTCACTGCAGTGACCTCCGCCCGGCCGCAGCTCGGCAGCAGCTGCCAACATGGCGCTGACCAGAGGCGTCCTGCTGGTTACCGTTATATCAGCTTTCCTCAACAGCTCATATTCCTCCAGTGCTGACGGCACCACACTTTCATTCTTCGACGCCAGCGCTTCAAGTCAAGCCTCCCCTCAGAGTTCGGCAAGACATGACGGGTCACGTGGTGACGGACAAGAAGTCTACGTCCATCCTCTGGTACTAAGCCGCCGTGAGAGGTCCGTGGCTGAATCTGCCGAGGGTAGAACGTTTGACCTGGTGGCGGCTGCCACGGGATACGACGCCAAAAAGTACCACGACAAATATGGAGGCAAGTATTACGATGACCACGGTTATGGTGCCAGTGACTACGGCAAGAAGGGCTATTAGAAGGGCAAGTACTACGACTCTGGCCACGGTCACCATGGCAACAAGTACGGCGCGCACGGACACGGCAACAAGAAGGGATACTTCGGAGACCACGGCAACGGCCACCACGGCTACAAGGGCGGCAGCAAGTACTACGGCGACAACCACGACAAGTACCACGGAAACAAGGGTCACAAGTACGGCAACAAGGGCTACTACGACAAGGGCCACAATAACAACGGCTACAAGAATGTTCACCACAAGGAAGAGTACCACGCTAAGAAGAAGTTCTACGACAACTACCACGATGACGGCTACCACAACAAATACAGCGACCACGACGGATACTACGGAGGCGGTGACGGCAAGAAGTACCATGGCGGACACTACAAGAAGGGCCATTACGACCAGAAGAAGGGCCACGACGGCTACGACAAGAACGGACACGACTACGACAAGTACGGCGGTCATAAGGGCAAGTACGGGCACGATAGCCACAACGGCTATAAGGGTAACCACGGCAAGTACGACAGCGATAAGTACAAGAAGGGTGGCCACCACGGCAGCGAGTATGGAGGCGGGCATGAGGGCGGTTATGGTGGGGGGCATGGGGGTGGGTATGGAGGGGGCCAGCACGGAGGTTATCATTGAAGAAGATATCACGGAAATGATTCTTGTGGTATAAGATGTTTGTATTGTCGTGGTTTTCCTGTGTTTTTTGTTTATGGAAAATATATTCAACATGTGAAACATGTGATTGTGGTTTCGAAGCAATTCTTGTCAACATTTACCGGCTTACCAGTTAGCAGTTACCAGTTTATTCGAAAAAGATCCACGTACCTATATAATCGAGGCTTTTCACCCTTTCACGTCATATTTCTAAAACAATGGGGACAACACTAAGGTTGAAGAGCAAAACACTTAAACAGGCATACTAAAATACACTCAATTAAAAGCACAAACACACGCACTATAAGACGAGATAAACAGTGGCAGATCTGCACTCCCATCTAAATATCAGGTGCCATCAGCTCTCATGGCAGCCTTCAAAGTGGTACGAAAGCTGGGGGCGGTAGGATCCAGACGTGTGTTCAGAAGAGAAACACCACGGATAGCCTTCGTCGGCCGGACTCGGTGCGTATGCGTGGTAACGTCCAGTTTCTAGCACGACGCGTGTCATGTTCATGGACATCAATGGCACGCGGACCGATTGTATGACTCAGACATGCAGGCCCCTGATTCAAGATAACACGCTCCACAGCACATATCGTGTGAAAATCTATGAGTTGCTCTGCCGTAAGCCATCCTAACAGTCTAATCGCATCCGACACATGGTCATTGCATCGCCTACCGGTTACTACTCGGGCACAAAAATTCACAATTTTCTGGATTCTTCGCACTTGGTTGGTTCCACACGATCCATAAACAGACAAACAGTATCTTACGACGGACAGTACAAGCGATTCTACTATGACCTTCAGTGCTTGGCCGGGTATAACATGACGAGCATGACTAAGCGTGATTAGTAAGCCTGTGCATTTTCTAGTAATGCTGTCGATGTGTGTTTGCAAATTTAGTGATCTGTCAATTACTAGCCTTAAGTTTTTTACCGCGCGTGATTCAGTCACAGTGGTGCCGCTAAAATTTAGCGAAACTGAGGGAAGGTCACGGAGCATTGCCGGAGTGCCAAGGACGATCATCTGGGTTTTCTGGGCATTAACTTTCATGCCGTTGGAGCAAAACCAAAGGAACAAAGCCGCAAGTGCAGTTTCCATGCGCACAATGAGGCTCGGCAAGTCCCGCTTCTTGCCGCTAACTAAGATCTGCGTATCGTCTGCATACTGAATTATGCTAACTCCCTCACCGACACACAGGCTCAGGTCATTGGCTAGCAGCAGGTAGAGGGTGCAGGACAGGGCACCCCTTGGAAAACCCCCAATGGGAACGTTCCTGGTTTTTGACGGCTGGCTGGCTACAGCTGGTACGCTTCCAGCTCGGCTGAAACCAGTGAACTGCCCGCCGCCGGCAGCTGTACCTGCTGCGTGTGTCCTTCCAGGTAACTGCAGAACCATGCAGTGTCGATCCCATAAAGTGACAGCTTTTCAAGTAATTTGGAATGGGGTACTACGTCGAAGCATTTGGACAAATCTAAAAGAACCAGAATCGAAATTTTGCCTTCGTCCATGGCTTGCAGTGCCGAATCAGTCACGGCGTGCAAGGCCGTTTCGGTGGAATATCTTTTCCTATAACCATGCTGGGCATCGGCTATTAATTTGTGCTGATCAAGGTATTCAGTAAGTTGTTGTTGAACGATACATTCAATTAGTTTCGTAATAGCCGGTTGAATTGAGATTGGTCTGGTGTCCGCCGGACCTTTGGTTGCTTTGCCCTTGGGAATGGGTGTGACCAATGCATGTTTCCACGAGGCAGGTACAAAGCCGGTGACGAGGCTGGAATTTGCTACATCAAGCAAAGGCAAGCCGATTCCAAAGAAGTATTTTTGTAGTAGGTCAATGCTAATACCGTCAACACCTAATGATTTCGAATTCCTCATGTTCGCCAAAGTGATGCAAAGGGTGTCAAAATCAATCGGTTTAACTTTAAAAGAACAAGTCATGACGCGGGGAGCAGTGTAGGAACTGGAGCAGCAGGGGGTGTTACACTAGCGGCAGTCAGTTGTCCATCGACACATAATAGTCGTTTAATGTATCAGCTGTAATATTCGGAACAGTACACTGCTGCTGCTTGCGGCCTATCACCGGCTGTAGCGCACGCCACAGGCCGCCGCGCCCGCGCCGTTTGACCTCACCGGTGTAGTGTGACACACAGTCACGGCGGATCGCGGCTCGGCAGAGACGATTAACGCGTAAATACTCGTCCCGCTCCCCTCTGCCGAGCGTGGCGCGGCGGCTCTGAATCAGGCGCCGTGTTTCGGTGGTCACCGGCGGGGCCCTGATCTCACGCACGCAGACACGTCTAAGCGGTGCGACAAGATTCAACTGATAAAGAAATGTATGCCTGAAAGAGTGCCACTTCTGACTGGTTTCCTCCGAATTAAACACATCAGTCCAATCAGCGGAAAACAGCTGGAGATTGAAATCTGTTTGGTCAATCCCACTAATCGGGCGGCGATACAGACAACGTTGTTGTGCGGCAGTTCCAGTAGGAGGGTACGAAATAATGATCCGGGTGAAATCGTGGGGTCCGCGGCGGACTTGTCAATGATTCAATGTGAATCGACTACTTTTGATTCAATCATTCTTATTCCAAATGAATGACTCATGAATCGATTCACCTCATGCGCAAACCTGTTGTAAGTCACTGATTGAATCATTCATACAGATAAAATAGGCTGATTGAATCATTCATTGCTCAAAGAATCATTCTTTTTTGGTCGAACAGCATAAACTGTCCACAAAATATGCCAGCGGCCCAGCATTCATCTGTGCCCTGGGGACAAACCAGGCACTTAATGGCCAATTATATGAGCTCTGTGTCCTGAGCTGTAGCCTGTAATTCATCTATGCGTAAAGAAAGCGAGGCTTTGTGTCCAACTTCAGTGGGCACAAAGCCACTGTTCAATCAGCCCTAACTAGGTGAATACCTTGGAACTGGTAGGGTTAGGGTAGGTAACTAAATACTTAGAAAAGGTAACTAACTCATACTTTGGTTCATAAACCACACAGTACACGCACACCTTTTTCACACGACAAATTATCAAAAGGTACCCACCTTTTCCTAATTTCTAGGCTATACCATATCAAAAACTAAATCAGAAACAAACATTTGCATGACCTCCGCATGTTCCAAATATCACTGTCGCATCGGCGCCGCTTTATTCCACATCATGCCTTATACAAAAATAATACCTAATGCAAAATCAAAATAAATGTTCTATTCGCTTAAAAGAAGTGAAACGTAAAGTAATTAATGCTGTTGGAACTTGGAATTTGCAATTATAGTAAATATCATAAATATCATTTTATAATCAAAATAAACAACACGCGTGTGCAATTGGCTCACATTCACATTCGGATTATTATTATTATTTTTTTTTAAATAAAAATTCCCATATATTTTACACATACATATACGAATTGTCAACGTACGAACGATGTTAGAATAGCACCATATTATTTAACACAAGTCTAATGTTTTCATACGCTGCATTTAACAAAAGGATACAGGGGTCAGTTTTAGAAGAGTGTGTTCTGCAACTTAGGCACAAACAAACTGCATCTACAATAAATGTCAGTGTCACTATCATCACACAACAAAGTATTTCCAGTAATATAACACACTCTGAGCAGCCGATGGCAGCGTACACAGCATTGTATCGATCGCTGATGACTCAACTTTCTCACAACATGTACCTGATCAGGTTACGTCATAGAACACGACATTGCAGAAGTCTACAGTCACTCTAGCTTCACACGCACTACTACTGACACAACTAGTCGAGCTCCTGCCGGAGTGCCTGAAAAAGCTTGTCAGCCGATACCTTAACCCGTTTGACTGACATGGCGACTTTCCTCGCTTCTACTCCTCCCTCCTCCCCTGCGACCACTAATCTCTCAACACACTGGCTGTACTCGTTCCAGAACTTGTCAATGCACTCTAAGTACTTATCTGGTTTACGTTTAGACGCCTTTACCAAGTCTGTAACAGTCTCGATCACGTCTCGCTCGTTGCTGACTGATATGATCCGTGACCGGGGTCCCACTGCAACGCGCAGCTTGTAGCTGCTCTGCTGCCTCGTCTGGGTGACGGCCGTTGGCTTCGCCTCGATGACAGTTGAGCTTGTCGCTGCCGCGGGTCCACCCACGGCGTCAAACCAGCCGCCCGACTGGGACGCTGGTGTCAGGTCGGCCGTGGCCGGCACAGGCTCTGACGTCACCGCCGGCCGCAGAGGCGCGGCCAGGTGACGGATGGACGGGGCCGGGTCAGCTGGCGGCGGACGCGCCGCCGCTGCCGGGAGCTGAGGCTCGGTCAGGTCACCGCCGGACGGGTCCGCCGGGGCCGGCCGGGAAGGCGGCGGCCCCCGCACCACCGGCAGAGGCGCGTCCAGATTGGGCGGGGCTGCGGCGGCCCGTACAGCAGGCGGCGCCGGCGCCGTCTCAGTTCGAACAGGCGGTGACCGGTCGCAAGTTGAGACTGCGCTGGTTCCGTTGAATGCAGCTCTCGCAGCTCTCGTACAGAACTGAGGCAAGAGGCTGCCTGGCGGATCAGTCTCCGTTGCTTGCGTTGCACGATCGCGAGGCTGGACACCCTCTGCCTGAGCGCGCCCCTGATCAGGCCGCCGGGACACCGCCACAGTCAGCTGCTGAACGGCTGACATGTCCGTAATTTTGACGGGAGGCGAATGCGAAGATTCACGGACAAAAACGTTACCATTTTGTGTGTACACAGAACAAATTGCCTTTTCCCTCTTCAGTTGTACGAGACTTCGCAGCACTTGCCGACGTTTAGGGGTCAGGGACTCTGAGATGAAGAGCCCTGACCCTCGCAGACGAGTATTCGATCGGAACAGTGAGTCTCGGTCAGATCCCATACCAGTTGACATGAATTCTACAAAGATATTCTGACTCCGCAAGCGAAAAGCCGCTTTTACCTGCGTGAGGTTCACATTGAACGCCATGTGCTCTGACAGCAAAGCTTGCAGGAGCTTTGCTGAGAAGGTTCAGGAACAGCTGAGCCGGAGAACACGAGACAGGCTTGCCTGGCGTGCTGCTGCATGTTGTCATTTTCCAGCTCCAATTCTCCAACTCGTTGCTGTAGGTCCGACAACCGCTGGCGCAGTTCCTCGATGTTCTGCTGTGCCTGAGACTGCAGACTTTTCACAGCGCTGGTGGACGACGGGGTTGGCTGCAGTGGTGAGGCTGCTTTCCGCTTTTTCGCCATACTGGTCGCAATATCACACACTGCCTGCGCCACACCCCTCTCACCGCCCGTCCTTCACCGCCCGCCGAGCGGAGCACCGCGCGCACGCGTCCGACCCCGGTCAAGGTCAGCTGACAACTGCACATTCGGAAATACATTCGCGGACTATTTGGATTGGCTTCAAAATTGGTACACAGATATATCACGACCTAGTGATCATTGTGGTAAAATCTTAGAGTCGCACATTCAAAATCAAAGGAGTTAGGGCAGGTCATATGTTTAAGGTCAAACAGCAGACTATTCTGATGTACATGAAAATTGGCACACAGGTAGAGTATGACCTCCCTATCACGCTCATAAAATCTTAGAGTCGCACATTCAAAATCAAAGGGTTAGACAAAGGAGTCGACACTTCCCTTTAATGTAGAGTGATTGAATCAAGATTGAATCATTAATTATGGTAATGTTGGGTGATTGAATCATGATTGAATCATTCATTATGGTAATGTTGAGTGATTGAATCATGATTGATTCATTCATTATGGTCCGTGAATCACTGTGAATCGACTCATGACAAATATGAATCATTGACAAGTCTGGCCGTCCGCCATAATGGCATCGCGTTACTCCTGATCTCCGCACCAGATCTGGTCGATTTGTCGCTACCACATCCAGCAAACTGCCTGATGGGCGTAACGTAGCGCAAGTACAATTTGTTACAACAATGCCATACATTTCGGACAGTCGCTGTATACTATGATTGTCTCCGACAGATGTTTTTAAAAGACACCGATTAAAATCACCACATAACACAAGTGTAGATCGAAGGTATTTAGCCAACATCGACTGAATCTGGCCTTCTAAATCATCGAAATCAGCAGTGAGTTGACGTACCGAAGAATTAGGAACCCTGTATACCGATGCAATCAGTACAGACCTATTCTTGTCTAAATGTACCAGTATCCAAACAATTTCTAACTGTGAAGTCGCGATTCCAATGTCTGGTTTCGGTTACAGCTCACTTCATAAACAATCACGTACAAGAAGCGCTACTCCTCCCCTCCCCTTCGGCAGGTTCAGCTCATCAGGCCGATCACTTCTGTACAGTTTATAGCCGTTCACCGTTAGCAGCCGATCTGGGATATTTGGCGCGAGCCATGTTTCGCTCAGCGCCAGAATATCGAATCCGTACGTTGAGTGGATGTCAGTGCGGAGATCTGTCAGCTTAGGTTTGAGCGACTGTACGTTGAGATGGCCCACGATGAGTCGCTCCGAGCCGGTGTCACCGTGTCGGCTCCAGTTGACGCCACCACGCCTGCCCCTCCGCCGGGACCTGGACTCGCCCCTGTGAGCTCCATTCCCTTGAGCGGCTGACGCCGCACCTGTGTCAGCCGACTGCGGTCCGGCCGGGTCGCGTCTCGTGGTGGTGCCATCTGTTGAGTGATACGCGAACTCTCTGACTGGTCCGGCGGGTCGTTCAAACTGGCGCGGCCAGGGTGGGGTGGCTGGACGGGCAGCGTGCAGAATAACGTGCACGATGTTGACCGTCAACAGCGCGGCGAGAAACAGCTCCGACGGCCGAAGGTTCGTAGCGTGTGCCATCACACAACCAGCACGAATCGATTAATATTGTTGAATATTGACTAATATTTCGAGCCAACACCACAGCTTAACCCTATTTGTAACAGGCTCCTGGCTCCCCCTATTTGTAACAGGGGGGGGGGGCGGATTCCGCCCCCCCCCCCCCCCCGGAGATCTCGAGATCTACCCGTCCGATTTTCAAAAATGAAACGGTGTTTCGATCCCCTCAACACGATCTACATTTCTGAATAATAAAAAAAATCTAAATTTTGGATAGGGGGTAACAGGGGGGCAAAAACGACAAATTTTAGTGGTATTTTGATCCAACATAGCTTTCATGTTTATCGACCGATTTTAACACAACTAATAGGAATCGATAGATTGAATTGGAAATTGATATATGATGGTGACGTTTGAAAATTCAAAAATCATAGGCGTGTGCAGGTCACTCAATATGGGGGTGAAGTAAATGCGTAACATTTTTTTTTTTTTAAAAATAAATGAAATCATATGTGATTGTGACATTAGACAAAACAGTTATAAATCATATTTTTGCCATAGGCGGTACCAGGTTAGTGAAAAAGGGAGGTCAAATTGGGGAATATATTAACTGCAGAGAAGTTGCTACTCAGCACTATAAATATGTTACTGATCGTAGATAGTTTCTTTTTGCATGTTGTACTTCATCATAGGCGTATCCAGGATCCAAACTGGTGCGGCGCAAGACCTTTTGATAAGTATATTATCCGCTATTATGATACTAATTAGTCAACAGTGACTATTTCACTTACAACTTCAATTAACATTGCTTACCCCCCTTTTTACCCTACCTGGGCTCGCATATTATCTTATAATCGTTCGTAGAGTAGCCTGTGGTGCGTGTTTCATCCGAAAACTGCAGTATTTTATGTCATTGTACGCCCATGCCTCTTAGTTTCCTTGCAATAATATGACCCCCTTTCTTCCATTCCTGAGCGCGCCTCTGCAAAAAATGACTGTATTCCCTTTGCTGGCCTCATATGTGCATATATCATTATAAGCTAAACGTCTATTGCGCCGTTATCGCTGGCATATCGTCATCACCATGCCAGTCACCCCCCTTTTCATGTGCCTGAACACGCCCCTGAAACTCTATATGTAATAAATTATGCAAATAATGGAAGCAGAAGCTATTTTTCACATCTTGATAGCTATTAATGCCCCTTGCATCGCTCTATTGGATTCCCGCCAAGCATTGAATACTTCCTGGAAACCCCCTCCCCCTTTTCCAGCCCCTGGAACCGCCTCTGCCATGCAATTTTTATGATATTTCATTAACATCAACTATTTTGCACTTGTAGCAATCACCGTAAACCGATGTAACTCCTTCATACTTGAGGCAGTTAGGAAGAAACCGTGAAGATCGCATTTCCGTATTATCGCCAAAAAATCGCCTCCAAACCCACCCAAAACTGTGCCCTGGAACCGCCTCTGTTCAGGTTAGGAACTCAAAATTTTGACTCCAAATGCGTTATTCAATTCTATGAAAAGTCCCAAAATTGCATGGGCCTGCTCCCAGCCGTTCGGGAGATATCTGCGAAAAACATGATCGGGGGGGGGGGCGGAATCCGCCCCCCTGTTACAAATAGGGTTAAGCAGATTTGATATTTGAAATCAACATCTTGTTGTTCACTTGCAATCACTAAATGTCACCAAGCAATCGCGTTATCTCACACTCGTTCATTCACTGCTCTCACTCACTACTCTCAATCAAAACTTGCACTCATAGACACAAGAAGGTGCTGAGGGTGGTACGACAGAGGAGAACCGGGAGCACGTGCGACCCGTGGCGCGGCGCTGACCCAACTGTTATTTCTCTCTGGCTGGTTTGATATTTACAACTTCTTCGTCCTTGAATGACCGATTCCTATTCAACAGGAATGTTATGCATCAATGTGCATATGTTTCATAGTTTGTTTTAGAAATACACAAACAAAAATAAGCACATTTAACAATACATCGTACCAATAACTGATTGCATATATCCATATAATTCATTGATTGTCCATGTCGTCAAAAAATATGCGACAAAATGTTTAATTTAGTTCGCTGAAATGCATGCCCTAATTAAAAAAAGTTTTACTATGAAAAGTCTACGATACAAAATGTACAACAGGGACAAACATGAACTTATGCATGCGAGGAACGCGAACAACGAGTAATGGCATCTGATACCAATAAGTCCACGAACTGAAATTACATGAACATTTCGGTCTCTGATGAGGATATGAAGGTAACTTCCATCGTCCTACCCTATACTTCTTCTCAGCAGAGCTTGTCAATGCCAGATAGTGTGCACCAGCGTCCCGACACGCAATAAAATGGAACTATGCAACGTCAGTCCCGCTAAAAACAAAACACTGGGTAACTTGAACAGATGCCGAAGCATCTCAAACCTTACGCAAACAGCTGATTGGCCTTGATGCTGGCAGCTGATGTCGAGATAGTCATGGGCAAATTGGATGAAATAAAAAATACTCATGGAATTCGTCCAACAGTCAATCAGGTTGATGCGTTTATTTCAGTCAACCGACCTTCAAATTACATCTTTCGGAGGTGTTGTGTTCCTCTTCATATATGTTTGCATCTTCTGTGTCAAAGTCGGCAAATCAAGCTGCATTAGCACTTCCATTTTTAGATTACCCAACTTTACAAACTTAAAAAATTAAGTCTTGAATTGCTGAAGAGAAACATGACACAGCCCTCATGATTGGATAGTCCATGACATTTTGGAATAATGTGGCATATTATAATTATGACATACTTCTGAGTTTGCCTGAGCCGTCAGCGATACCACTGTACTTCTCCACAGGCATACCCATAATATTAGTCTAGCCTGGGTTTTGGAGAGGTGGTATGCGGAGCCATTGGTGTCAAACTAAGCTGATGGGTGGAAAAACCGAAGATTGGGGATTATGCGCAGCTCTCGTGGCCTAATGGAGAAGGCGTCGGTCTCCTGAACGGAATATTGCGGGTTCGAGTCCAACCGTGGGTAGGATGCCGTTAAACTTTGGTGAGACAATGTCACGTGTGAAGCATGCGAAGCTACTTTTTCATGACTTTATGTGGTGAATGAGAATAAACTGGTTATTTTGAAACAGCAGGGATCCCGCTTCTGTCGCGCTGTGCAGTAGTGCAGTTTTTCAAAACTTTCAGAATCTTTTAGAAACTTTTCAGCGCAATAATCCTTCGTGAAAACGGCTAATGTGGCACTGGCGGATCCAGCCGTTGTTTTTTGTTGTTGTTGGGGGGGGGGGGCAACTCGGTGGGAGCTACGACACCCCTATATATAACATGTCTATGTAACAACATGTCTAATGATTCCTCGATGCTGACAAAACAAATCAAAAGTTGTGTACGACGTGTAAAAAAGGCTGTGCGGCGTGCGCTCCACAACAATAGTGGTTACATCGGGCACACGAAAACAACACTCAGCCGCAGGATAACAATGCACTTATAGCAGTGCGGTTTCTTAACACAAAACGATACACACCACCACGGAGACCGCCTCACCCGGACAGACATCATCAGCAACATTTATATACTAAAAGAAGAATCTAACAGAATAAAGCTACATATACTAGACGGCAGAAGCAGTGTACATCCGGACATTTGAGCCAACAAGCAACCGGTAAGTTAATGTCCGCGGACTATTACAACTGTACGAAGGTGCTCCGCCATAAATCGAACGCGAGAAGCAGCTCGAGTGTGATTTAACCCTATTTGTAACTGGGGGGGGGGGGGATTCCGCCCCCCCCCCCCTCATGTTTTTCGCAGATATCTCCAGAACGGCTGAAAGCAGGCCCATGCAGTTTTGGGACTTCATTAGAAGTTTTGTCGCTTGGAAGTTTTTTCATTAGACTATTTGACTGTTAGAAGTTTTGACACATAGAAGTTTTGCCTATCGAAGTTTTAGCTTGGAAGTTTTTACGTTAGAAGTTCTGCATTAGCAGTTTTGACGTGGAATCCTGAAATATATTGTAAATGTATTTATTTTACCTTACTCAAGTACCTATGTCTGAGTTACATGTGGAGCTTTGCCAAGATTGGTGTGGTAAAATATCTTCATTGCATCATCTTAACACGCGCAGTGGGTGCGCTTTTGTGTCCCCCCCACACTTGTTTTTCGTGAATATTTAGAAAACGAAGCGGAGCAGGGCGGTTTTTGTTGCATACTCAATAGCACCCTCAATAATAGGGGGTATTTCCGGAGTAAACATGTGCTAACATTGGCCTAACAATAGACAAACTAGGGAGTGCATTGGGGGTTTCCATAGGATGGGATCCGAGTAGGTCCGTGATTTTTGTGGGAGTATTGTGGGCAAATGTTTACTCCAGTCCCACTCTCCTACACCATACGGCCATGCAGTCTCGCGTCGCTGAAAGCGAATATGCCGGGAGTAATAGAAGAGTAGATGAGTAAGCCTGGAGTAAAAAAATATAATTCACAACTGAAAGCGGATAGGTTTGGAGTAGTAGTAGAGTAGAGTAGGCTGGGAGTGAACATTTATCTCAGTGTTGTTGACAGCTGCCTGACTATCTCTACACGCAATACACGGTAACAGGCATATATTTAAAACATTACATATAGAAAAAGGTAGCCAAGAGTGCAGAGACGGCGGTTCCGCAGAAGCAAACTTTGTTCCCTGCTGTTTTGCAATTCTGGGGCAGCGCGACAGAAACGGGATCCTACGCTGTTTTAAAAAAAACCGTTTATTCTCATTGGCCACATAACGTCATGCAAAAGTAGCTTCGCATGCTTCACATGTGACATTGTCTCACCGAAGTTTAACGGCATCCTACCCACGGTGGGGTCAAGCATCCTACCCACGGTGGGACTCAAACCCGCAATATTCCGTTCAGGAGACCGACGCCTCCTCCATTAGGCCACGAGAGCTGCGCATAATCCCCAATCTTCGGTTTTTCCACCCATCAGCTTAGTTTGACACCAATGGCTCCGCATACCGCCTCTCCAAAACCCAGGCTAGACTAATATTATGGGTATGCCTGTGGAGAAGTACAGTGTCATCGCTGACGGCTCAGGCAAACTCAGAAGTATGGCATAATTATAATATGCCACATTGTTCCAAAATGTCATTGAGTATCCAATCATGAGGGCGGTGTCATGTTTCTCTTCAGAAATTCAAGACTTAACTTTAAAGTTTGTAAAGTTGGGTAATCTAGAAATAAAAGTGCTAAAGCAGCTTGATTTACCGATTTTGACACAAAAGATGAAAACATATATGAAGAGGAACACAACACCTCCGAAAGATGTAATTTGAAGGTCGGTTGACTGAAATAAACGCATCAACCTGATTGGCTGTTGGACGGATTCCATGAGTATTGTTTTATTTCATCCAATTTGCCCATGACAATCTCGACATCAGTTGCCAGCATCAAGGTCAATCAGCTGTCTGCGTAAGGCTCGAGATGCTTCGGCATCTGTTCAAGTTACCTATAGTTATTGTTTTTAGCGGGTCTGGCGTTGCATAGTTCCATTTTATTGTTTGTCGGGATGTTGGTGCACACTATCTGGCATTGACAAGCTCTGCTGAGAAGTATTTTTTTTGATAAATTTAGTCCGAATGTTTTTTTAATGGATGTATTTCCCAGGTCAGGCCCCGCGCTAAGCATAGCTTGTTGCGCAGGTACTGACCCCACCACCCGATCAAGCAATTCCGGGCGCCCGGAAGAATTTAGAAGCGAAAGTTGTACGTGCCGAACATACCTGGACACGGTCCGCCCTGCCCTCTGACGTCACCTAACCTTGAGTGCGACCGCTGCGACCGGCCACAGGCCATCCCAGTCAGGGGCAAATAGCGAGCGCCGAAGTGACTCGAACCTGGGCTGCCACTACCGGGTGATGTCAGAAGCCCAGCGCTCTCCCATCTGAGCTACGGGGGCGGACAAGTATAGGGTGGGACGATGGAATTTACCTATATATCCTGATCTGAGACGGAAATGTTCATGTAATATCGGTTCGTGGACTTATTGGTATCAGATGTCATTACTCGTTGTTCGCGTTCCTCGCATGCATAAGTTCATGTTGGGTTTCGGTTGCGCATCTCTTATTGTAGTAGAGTATTCATAGTACATTTTTGGCATTTAATCAGCGCATACATTTCAGCGAAATAAATTCAACATTTTGTCGTATATTTTGTATGACAAATACATACATTATATTATGACATGATATTATGCAATCAGTTCTTGCTTAGATGCATTCTTAAATGTCCTTTAGTTTTTCTTCTTTTTTATTTATGAAACAAACTCCAAAACATATGCATATTGATGCATAATATTCCTGTTGAATAGGGCTCATTCAATCAAGGAGGATGCCATGTTAAATGTCAAACCAGCCCCAGAGAAAAACAACAAACCGGTCAATGTTCACAACAATTGCTTAGACACCACAATCAAATGTTTCACATGTTTAATATATTTTCCACACAAGAAACAGGAAAACCACGACAAAACAAACATCTTATACGACAGGAACCATTTCCTTGATAACTTCTTCAATGATAACCTCCGTGCTGGCCCCCTCCATGCCCGCCCCCATACTCGCTGCCGTGGTGGCCACCCTTCTTATACTTATCGCTGTCGTACTTGCCGTGGTTACCCTTGTAACCGTTGTGGCTATCGTGACCGTACTTGCCCTTATGACCACCGTACTTGTCGTAGTCGTGTCCGTTCTTGTCGTAGCCGTCGTGGCCCTTCTTATTGTCGTAGTGACCCTTCTTGTAGTGTCCGCCATGGTACTTCTTGCCGTCACCGCCTCCGTAGTATCCGTCGTGATCGCTGTACTTGTTGTGGTAGCCGTCATCGTGGTAGTTGTCGTAGAACTTCTTCTTAGCGTGGTACTCTTCCTTGTGGTGAACGTTCTTGTAGCCGTTGTTCTTGTGACCCTTGTCGTAGTAGCCCTTGTTGCCGTACTTGTGGCCCTTGTTGCCGTGGTACTTGTCGTGGTTGTCGCCGTAGTACTTGCTGCCGCCCTTGTAGCCGTGGTGGCCGTTGCCGTGGCCTCCGTAGTATCCCTTCTTGTTGCCTTGTCCGTGCGCGCCATACTTGTTGCCATGGTGACCGTGTCCAGAGTCGTAGTACTTGCCGCCATTATAGCCCTTCTTGCCGTAGTCGCTGGCACCATAACCGTGGTCATCGTAGTACTTGCCTCCATATTTATCGTGGTGCTTTTTATCGCTATACCCAGTGGCAGCCGCCATCAGGTCAAATGTGCGACTTTCTGCAGAGCCATTTGTCGACCTCTCAGTACGTCTCAGTGTTTGGTGACTGAAGGTTGTCTTTCCATCACCTCCATCTGTAGCTGACCTTTGAAACGAGGCCTCGCGGAGGGCACTGGCGTCAGATAATAACGCCGCAGTGCTTCTGATTCCGGAAGAATGTGAGCTGATGATGCCCAGGAAAGCTGATACAACGGTAACCAGCAGGACGCCTCTGGTCAGCACCATGTTGGCAGTTGCTGCCGAGCTGCGGCCGGACGGAGGTCACTACAGTGAAGAGAGCACGTGCTGCGCTGCTGTCCTCGCCGGACACTTCAGTCACTGGCTGAGAATGTTGCCTGCTGTCTGCCCCGTCTGGTTTAAGTACAGACTGAACGCTTCATTGGACACGCTGGATATGACTCGCGACGGTTGCTGGGTACTGCGTGTGAGCCGCGCGTGCGGCGGGCGGACACGTCGGCGCGCCGCAACACTCGCTGGCGCAACAGTTCTGAGGCGCTGGGGGAAGTGACGAGGTGGCGCATTGTGGCAATGTCGCGTTCGGTGAGCATTTCCTCAACACTAGGCAACCCCAGCTCCCGTAATGACGGAGTGACATGGTCGCGCCGGCCGAGTCCGGCCACGATGTGGACACTTCGGTGAATCGCCTTTTGGACGCGCAGCCTCTGTGCTGCGGTAGAGCTGCCACACACCGTTATACAATAACGTATCTGGGGGAAGACGAGAGCCTCTATCAACAGCCGCCTGATGCATTTCGGCAGCTTATGTCTGATTCGCGCCAGACCCACCAGCACACAGTAGCAACACTGAACAACAGACGCGATGTGGCTGTCCCATGCTAGGTGTGAGTCGATGACGACGCCAATCACCTTGACGCTCTGTGAGGGCGGAATTTTGTCATTGCCGAAATGAGCAGAGAAGTCGATGGTGACGTTCTGACGGCGAGATCTCAGGAGGATCATCTTCGTTTTGGCCGGATTAATTTTTATACGGTTCGGTGTGAACCAATTCATAGCTATGACTAGAGAGGTTTAAACACGAGTTTTTAGAGCATGGACGTTTGATGGAAAGTCAGCGTCAAGGAACCGGGCGTCGTCAGCATACATCACGATCCTCCCATATGGGAGGTGCTGCGGCAAATGGTTGGTGAAGAGAAAAAAACAGTACAGTACGGCCCTAAGATGGACCCTTGGACCACCCCGTGAGTCCCCATTTTTAGTGCTTATGTTTTTTCGGTGATTGTGCGAGGAAAATGTAGACAGATTAATATATATACTGAATGACCTTTCTTTGAAATTAAAATAAAAAGTTCGAAATTAGAGTGTATTATTATTTCGATCGACAGATTTTCATCAGAATGAATCAACGAAAATAATGTGTGTTTTCATTTTAATTTCGAGGGAAGGTCATGCAATATTTATATTAATCTGAATAAATTATTTTGTTTAAACACACATAGTAAGGGGGAAGAGTTACAAAACAATTTGCACTTAACTTTATTTGTAACAGGCTCCTGGCTACCCCTATTTGTAACAGGGGGGGAAGATTCCGCATCCCCTCCCCCGCAGGAGATCTTGAGATCTACCCGTCCGATTTTGACAAACGAAACTGAGTTTGGTTTCCCTCAACACGATCTACATGTATAAAACATAACACAAATCCAATTTTTTGATAGGGGGCAACAAGGGAGGGGGGCAAAAACTACAAATTTTAGTGGTACTTGTGATCCAACACAGCTGTCATATTTATCAACCGATTTTAACACAATCAATGGGAATGGATAGATATTGAATTGGAAATTGATATATGGCGGTGACTTTTGAAAATTCAAAAATCGTAGGCGTGTGCAGGTCACTCAATATGGAGTGAGGTAAATGCGTAATACAACTATTTTGTTATGTTGTTTTGTATAAATGAAAAGGTATGTTATTGTGACATTAGACAAAACAGTTGTACATCATATTTTTGACATAGGCGGTACCAAGTTAGTGAAAAAGGGAGGTCAAATAGGGGAAAAAAATATTAACCGCAGGCAAGTTGGTACCCAGCACTATAAAAAAGTTACTGATCGTAGATAGTTCCTTTTTACATGTTGTACATTATCATAGGTGTATCCAGGTTCCAAACTGGGGAGGCACGAGACCTTTTGATAAGTATATTATCCGCTATTATGATACTAACTAGTCAACCGTGACTATTTCACTTACAACTTCAATTCACATTGCTTACTACTATGTGTAACCTACCTGGACTAGTTTATTATCTTATAATCGCTCGTAGAGTACCCTGTGGTGCGTGTTTCATCCGAAAACAGCAGTATGTAATGTCATTGTAGGCCCATGCATCTTAGTTTCTTTGCAATAATATGACCCCCTTTCTTCCATTCCTGACCGCGCCTCTGCAAAAAAACAATGACTGTATTCCCTCTCCTGGCCTCATATGTGCATATATCATTATAAGCTAACCATCTATTGGGCGTAATCGCTGGCATATCGTCATCATCATGCCAGTCACACTCCTTTCCAGGTGCCTGAACACGCCCCTGCAACTCTATATGTAATAAATTATGCAAATAATTGAAGGAGAAGCTACCTTTTACATCTTGATAGCTATAAATGCTTCTTACATCGCTCTATTGGCTTCCCGCCAAGCATTGAATACTTCCTGAACCCCCCCCCCCTTTCCAAGCCCCTTGAACTGCATCTGCCATGTAATTTGTATGATACTTCATTAACATCAACAAATTTGTACTTGTTGCAATCACCGTAAACGGATGTAACTCCTTCATACTTGAGGCAGTTAGGAAGAAACCGTGAAGCTCGCATTTCCGTATTATTGCCAAATGTCGCCGCCGAACCCTCCCAAAACCGTGCCCTGGAAGCCCCTATGTTCAAGTTAGGAACTCAAAATTGTTACTCCATATGTGAAAATATATTTTGGGAAAATTCCCAAAATGTCATGGGTCTGCTTTCAGCCGTTCTGGAGATATCTACGAAAAAAAATGAGGGGGGGGGCGGAATCCGCTCCCCCTCCCACCAGTTACAAATAGGGTTAAATCACACTCGAGCTGCTTCCCGCGTTCGGTTTATGGCGGAGCACTCTCGTACAGTTGTAATAGTCCGCGGACATTAACTTACCGGTTGCTTGTTGGCTCAAATGTCCGGATGTATGTACACTGCTTCTGTCTTCTAGTATATGTAGCTTTCTTCTGTTAGATTCATCTTTTAGTATATAAATGTTGCTGGTGATGTCTGTCCGGGTGAGGCGGTCTCCGTGGTGGTGTGTGTCGTTATGTGTTAAGAAACCGCACTGCTATAAGTGCATTGTTGTCCTGCGGCTGAGTGTTGTTGTCGTGTGCCCGATGTAACCACTATTGTTGTGGACCGCACGCCACAGTCTTTTTTACACGTCGTACATAACTTTTGATTTCTTTTGTCAGCATCGAGGGATCATTAGACATGTTGTTACATAGACATGTTCTATATAAAGGGTGTGTTGTACCTCCCTCCGAGCTGCCTCCCCCCCCCTGAAAAAACGACTGCTGGATCCGCCAGTGCCGTTTTCAGCCGTTTTCACGAAGGATTATTGCGCTGAAAAGTTTCTGAAAGATTCGGAAAGTTTTGAAAAACTGCACAACTACACAGCGCAACAGAAGCGTGATCCTACGCCGTTTCAAAATAACTAGTTTATTCTCATTCACCACATAACGTCATGTAAAAGTAGCTTCGCATGCTTCACACGTGATATTGTCTCACCGAAGTTTAACAGCATCCTACCCACGGTGGGACTCACTTCCGCAATATTCCGTTCAGGAGACCGACGCCTCCTCCATTAGGCCACGAGAGCTGCGCATAATCCCCAATCTTCGGTTTTTCCACCCATCAGCTTAGTTTGACACCAATGGCTCCGCATACCGCCTCTCCAAAACCCAGGCTAGACTAATATTATGGGTATTCCTGTGGAGAAGTACAGTGTTATCGCTGACGCAAACGCAGAAGTATGGCATAATTATAATATGCCACATTTTTCCAAAATGTCGTTGAGTATCCATTCATGAGGGCGGTGTCATGTTTCTCTTCAGCAATTCAAGACTTCATTTTTACGTTTGTAATGTTGGGTAATCTAAAAATGGAAGTGCAAAAGCAGCTTGTTTTCCCGACTTGCTCGAATGATGCCTTTGCTTCGCCAAAGATTTTGTCTTCATGAACAAACTTTTCAATTTATCCTGACGCCCGTGATGTCGGGATAGAAATGTAAGGATAAAGGTGTTGGCATAAATTTGAACCGGATGCACGGTGTCGGTATAAACGTGAAAAACGGGTATGTATGATTTCCCGACTTTGACACAGAAGGTGAAAACAGATATGAAGAGGAACACAACACTTCCGTAAGATGTAATTTGAAGGTCGGTTGAATGAAAAAAACGCATCAAACTGATTGGCTGTTGGCCGGATTCCATGAGTATTGTTTGATTTCATTCAATTTGCCCATGACTATCTCGACATCAGTTGCCAGGATCAAGGCCATTCAGCTGTCTGCGCTTAAGGTTTGAGATGCTTCTGCATCTGTTCAAGTTACCTATAGTTATTGTTTTAGCGGGTCTGGCGTTACACAGAAAAATATTTAGAACTCCTGGTACTTGCCGAAGTATTGCAATATGTTTAAGAATATTATAGGTGGTACATGAAGTACTTTATGTGTGGTAACATTATGAAGTACGTACAGTATACTTACGCTAGCACAATAACGGTACTTAATAAAATGTGATATGTTTTCAGTACCGTACGAGTACTAAATCTACCACAGGCTGCCAAAGATTATGGTGCTTGAAGTAGCATCCAGACATTTTGATTTAGTATTCAGTTGCAATTAGCACTCTGACGTCACTTGTCGAAGATTTACCTCAATAGCTAATACTGTGCGCGAATCGTTAATCCTTGCTGTAGTACATGTCCATCACCACGGTACTTAGAACGGTACTTAGAATACTAGGTAGCGCCGAGTGCCGGCCTTCAACACAGGCCTATGTGTATCACTTTTTTCAGCTGGTATTTGCAAGCTAAAAAAATAAGTAAATTATGAATATCAAAGCAAGTTAAGTGTAACATTCATATTGTAAAATAATATACACAAAATAAAGTGATTGGAATTTGAATTATTTTTCTTCTTTTTTAAATGCAGCGTGGTGGCTCTTTCAAATGACTGCAATGTGAAAATTAAAAAAGTTTTGGGCAGAAATTTGAATGTATATATGCAATGGTAAATGAAGAATAAATCTAAAAACGTGAATTATTTGCTAAAATAACAAGTAAAAAGACATAAAATCGATTTCCCAAGGGGCAACACAAACCTAAAGAAAAAACTTATTGTGATTAAAGCATTGTTTGTTCAAAAACGAAGAGGTGTCGTGGCTGGAAAAAAACACATCTGACTTAGAATTTAACTGGCTTTTAAGTGATATATACATTATTCGAAAAATTACTAAGCAGTTTTATCTATTGGCTTGCAAAGCCAAGGGTGCTATGTGTAAGTTTGCTGGGTTGCAGAGCTTTTGGTAAAACCAGGGAGTGTCGTGGCTGGAAAAAAATAGTAAAAGTGTAAAATTTCATAAGCTTTAATATGTAGTGCAAAAATTTGAAAACTTTAGTAAGCGTTTTTCTCAAATTAACTTAAAAGATAGACGATTTTCCTTTTTGCCGTATTGAGACCTACGGCGATGTTTCTGAGCAGTGCACACAGCGTGATCTGGACCATTGACCAATCAGCGCCGGGTTAAGTCATTGCTGATTGGTTGACAGTGCCGATAACACTGCACGCATATCGTAGAGATCATTGCCAGTGGTCACACCCGAGTTATTTTTTGCCATGTTTGTTTTTTGACCGAGTAGGTAGGAGGTGTGAGGCTCAGATGTGAGAGGGTACTGTGATTTAATATGCGTTTACGAAACATTGTCGTGGCTTGAAAATGTTACAATGAAATACAAATTTAACGGGCTTTTAAATGATGCATGATTTATTCGACAACTTTTGAGGTACCATCTTTTATGTGGCTTCAAAGTCCGTGTTGTGATGGTCAATTTTCAGTTCACAATTCACTGAATGCTCAGTTAAAGTTTGTTAATAGGTATTGTCAGATTGAGAAATAATAGACTGTAAGTATGGAAAACTACCATTACTGTCATATTTTACATACTTTGGAGTTTGGCACCATATGAATCTGCCAGTGGCGGGGCAAGAAGTTTGCAAACATGCAAACAGAGCATGCCACCTGCTCTTCAGACCGCTTCCCCTGACTGGCTAAGTCAGGTTGGGCTTCTGCAAATTGCCATAGCCATGGGAGGAGAAGGAACCCTCCTGTAAATGGGAGCAAACAGTAGCATACTAAATATTAGGTTGTGCAGGTCATGACCTGGTCCTCTGGACCTGTGGCGCCCATGGCCATGCCTGATGCCAGTATGCAAAACGTGGCAAGTTTCGACGAGTTCTCGTCGGGGCAGGGTTGGCACCAGCACATCAAAATTGGGGCAGGTTTGGAAATTTGGGCGCAGCTTTTAAATTTAGGGGCAGAATTGTAAATTTAGGGGCAGCTTTGGGAATTTTGGACAGGTTTTGACTTTTTGGGGCAGAAGTAACAATTTACTGGTCCACACTAGATAAAACAAGATCGTGATTATGACCGACTGTACCCCTGGTCGAAATTTCCTCGTCTGGAAAAAAAGGGAAAAATCCTGCCCCAAATGGGGCAGCTTGCTGTCCCATTAGGGGTAGGATTTGGGTTGCCCCAAATATCTTGTTGATGTTCCTGCCACATTTTGCATACTGGTGGCCATGCAATGTTGGCGCCCCTCTGACCAATGACGGTGCCACAGCGCCACTCTGTGTTAGTTAATTTTGCAGGCCACCAATATTGGTGGTGTCTGTCGATTGGGTGGGGCCCCTCAAGGCATTAGGCAATGACCTGGTCCTTTGTGAATTTATGTGTACACCACTGGGTGCAAATGTCCTGTTGGGGGTGAAAGAGAATACAAAAAAAGGAGTCATCTAAAAAATTGGATTGGATTTGGATTAAAAAAAACTCAGTGAACCTTCTTAAAGGAAATAGTTCACCTTCAACATTAGTTTTAAACTGAGATAGCAGTTGTGTAGTCTGTGTTGGGAAACCCCTATCTGTAAGTTTTCTTGACTGAAAAGACTCCAGCCGAATATATTTGAGTTTTTGGTGAAGGTATGCGGTGCTGGCGAAAGAATGTTGTACTAGTTCTAGCCCGGGCAGAGGATATACCATCAGTCAATTAGCTTGCAGCTGGTGCTAGTAAGCGAATCGCCGGTTGGCACATCTCCAATGCGAGTCTATCTTTACACGACTACTTTCGAATCTGATTGGCTGAACCATTTTTTACATTTGCATGACGTCAGGACTCTGACTCAGAGAGTTTGCATATAGTTTTGATAAACAATGCAAATTTACGGCCTTCTGTCCTGAATTGGCGCGATATAAGACCATTTTTGACAATATTAAAAGAAATTGTATTAAACAATGTAATCAAATCGTGTTGGGTAAAATTTGCCAAGGTGAACTATTCCCTTAAGCTGTTCTTGTACACCCTGTGTGATTTTTAAAAAGATTTTTGGGTTGCCCACAGGTGGCTCCAGGAACTGGTTTGGGGCATGTGTACACACATGTTTAGTAACTAAAATCGTTATTTTGCAGTTGACTGTCTTATATAATATCATCTACATCGCTCACAATTGTATTTTGTGGCATAGGCAGTTCCAAGGATGGGACGCACCACACAATCGCATGGCCACTGTTATGGGCAGCTCCAGGGATGAAATTAGAGGGAGTTTGGACCCATGATGTGTAACTATATAGCAAAATAATTCAACTAGAAACTTGGTGACCTGTTTTAGTAATGCCTTGCACACATTTTTTTTTTTGGGGGGGGGGGGGGGTCCCAAGGGCGACTCAAGGGACGAATTTTGGGAGCATGTGTTTGACTCTGTTCACACAAATTGTGTTTAGTTCCCCATGAGCGTTATTTTGCAGTCAGTAATTTCATGCAATATCATCTGCATGGATGACAATTGTATTTTGGGGCATAGGCGGTCTCAGGGATCAAATTAGGGTGGAATTGTGGACCCATGGTGTGACACTACATAGCCAAATATATAAATAAGCAAAGATTAAGATAACAAAAGACAAGGCTCAATTCCCATTCCCTTCCCCTCCTGAGCACGCAACTACACAAAGCAAAACTGCCATAATTTACTTTCTCATGCATACACATTTAGTTATAAGCTTCTAAAACAGAAATCAATGCGAACAAAAAAAATAGTGACATCTTTAGATACCCCCCTTTGGAATTCCCTGAGAAAGCCATTGGGTTCATTTCCCCAAACTTTAAAAAGGAGTATATGTTACTGTTAGAGCATACAATTAGGTGGCAAAATCCAATAACATGGAAACATTGCCTTCAAACAATGTCCCAGGGCAAATAATCTAGAAATGCATGTTTTCCCTCATTCTTTTTGTTTTGCTACCTCATACCTGTATCCGTCCATGACAATTTTTTTTAATATTTATGAATACAGTGTGAGGGACGCTCCAGCCCCACCGGACTGGAGACCCTGGGTCCGCCGCTGGCGCGGACCGGCGCGTGACCCTGTGCCCGGGGTCGCGGGGCGGCGGCGAGGGAACGTCAGTCTTTGCAAGGTGAGTGACCCGCGCGGAGCTCACACTGGTGGCAGCGGTGGTCGGTGCATCGCCGGTGAGCAGTTTCTGCTGTAGTGTTCGGAGGACGTGCTGCGGAGACATTGGACATGGCGGAGCGTGGCTCGGACAAGTTGGTGTGGGGGGAAGGAGAGACGATACAGGATTATTTGCGGCGCGTGGATGCCTATGCGCTGTTAGGGGATGAAAAGAAGACCATCGGGAAAACTCTGCTTGGACTCGGCCATCGCATCAGCGTCATCGATTCGCTCAGTGAAGCGGACAAGAGTTCAGTGACCAACCTCAAGACGGCCCTGCTGAGAGAATTCGGCGACACCACACAACACAGCCAGCGGCAGTTCCTGACGAGACAGAAGCGGGACGGTGAGACCTACGGCATGTATCTGTCAGCTCTTCGGGTGCTGTTTCAATCTGCCTACGCGTCCAGCCCAGGTCAGTCCGGTGCCGAGGAAAAGTCGGCGGTAGGAAAGGCTCTGATTAAGTCGACGTTCCTGGGCGGCATCGATAGCGCGGTGGCGGGGCAGCTCCGCCTGTTATTCCCGGACGCTGATGTCCAGGATTTGCCCACCCATGCCAAGCAGATTCAGGAAGCTATGGGCCTGCAAAATCGGAACGCGAGCGTTTGCCAGGTTGTTGAGCATTCTGCGGGGCCGGACCAAATCGCTGCGCTCCGCTCCGAGATGCAGACCCTGACCGAGGCCGTCAATGCTATTCGCTTCGCCGATACTGGCCGGGGCCGGGCGGCCGCGCCGACCTTCGGCCGCAGCGGCGGAGCGCCGGGCCGCAGCGGAGCGGCGGCGCTTGGGTCACGCAGGCCGCCTGGGGCGCCGGCGCCGGCCGTCCCGGCTTGGGCTTGGCCGGCGACCGGGAATAGCGGCGCGCCCGAAGCCGGGGCCTGGGAAGGCAGCCCCGGCGGGGCGGGGCGAGGCCGAGCCGCGCCGGCTTGGGCGGCGGCCGGGCGCAGCGGCGCGCCCGAGGCCCAGACCTGGGAGGGCGGCCCCGGCGGGGCGGGGCGGGGCCGGGCCGCGCGCGAGCCCACGTGCTGGACGTGCGGGGAGCCGGGCCACGTGCAGAGGTGGTGCACGCGCGCGCCGCTGGCTGGGGGCCGCGGCCGGCCGACGCCCCTGGTATGTTGGGTGTGTGGCGAATTCGGACACACCCGCTACCAGTGTTCTGCGGCGTATTTAAACTGAAGAGGGTCGCTGCTGCGGGGCGAGCGGCGGCTTCAGGGACATGGAAAGCCCCTGAATGTCAGATGCCGAACTCTCTGCACGTGCGGGGGAAGGTTGGTAAATTGGACTGCACATGGATGGTGGACACGGGCGCGTCAGTCTCCTGTGTGTCCGCATCTCTGCCGGGAATTCAGGCGATGCACCACGAACCCACGGACGTTAGGCTCGTAGCAGCTAACGGAACGCCTCTGGTGTGTTTGGGTGTGTTAATGACTGACGTAGCAGTGGGTCCGGGACTGATTCGAAACGGCGTGAAGGTGTGGGTCGTGGAGAACCTGTCAGCTCCTGGAATTCTGGGGAATGACGTACTCCACAAGTTCGGACAGTTTTCGGTGGATTTCGGGGGTCGCGTGCTGGAGCTGGCCGGACAGCGGGTGCCGCTGGAGGCGCGCGCGAGCGGCGCGCCGGTGCAGTCGGTCCAGGTGCGTCTGGGGCGCGACTGCGTTCTCGAGCCACACTCGGAGCGGGTGGTGGAGGTCAGCGCTGTGGACTTCGGCGCCGAGGAGCGGGACGTCGTTTTTGAACCGGATTCTGCAAGCAGTCAGCGTTTGGGAATAACGCTGCCGTCCACAGTCGTTCGGTCTAGCCCAGAGAACAGAATGCCTGTGCTGGTATCGAACCGTGGGAACCTACCAGTCAAGCTGTACGGCAACATGATGCTGGGAGAAGTGGCAGCTGTCCAGGTGACAGGAAATGGACAGAATCTGAAGGCATGTCGACCTGGACCAGCACAAGTGGACCTCACTCAGGCAGAGATAACCGAATCAGAGAAAACGAAGGTCGAGAAGCTGTTCAACAGATATCGCGACACGTTTGCAAATAATGATGACGAACTGGGCCAGACACATCTCAGACAGTTCAGGATTGTGACAGGGGACTGTCCACCGGTTGCAGTCCCGGCGCGGCGCACGCCGTACCACCTGCGCGAGGAAGTTGCCGTCCAGATACGGAAAATGGAACGGCAAGGTGTCATCCAGAAGTCTAATTCACCCTGGTCAGCTCCGCTGCTGTTAGTCAAAAAGGGTGATGGGAGCTATCGTTTTGCAGTTGATTATCGTTCTCTGAACGCAAAAACGGCAACAGAAGTGGCATATCTCCCAACAGTACACGAATGTCTGGACAGTCTGGCCGGTTCAAGGTTATATACCACTCTGGATCTCAATTCAGCATATTGGCAGGTTCCCATTGCATCAGAAGATCGTGGAAAGACCGCGTTCTGCACCGAAGCAAATCACTGGGAGTTTCTTGTTATGCCATATGGATTGAAGAACGCACCCAGCTGCTTCACTCGGCTGATCGCAGATGCATTGCGGGGTCTGTTGGGTAACGGGGTGACGGCCTACCTGGACGACATCATCATCGGTGGCAAGACGTTTCAGGAGCACCTGTCGCTGTTGGAAGCGGTGCTGGAGCGACTGAAGCAAGCTGGGCTGACAGTGAAGAGCAAGAAAGTCGTCGCCTGCCGTCGGAAGCTCCGGTTCCTCGGGCATCTGGTTGGGAACGGGGTGGAGCCGGACCCGGGAAAGGTGGAAGTAATCAGATCCTGGCCCAGGCCTACGTCAACAAAGGAATTGCGCTCATTTCTCGGCCTCTGTGCGTACTACAACGACTTCGTTCCCGATATACAACGGATGGCGGCGCCACTGCACCAGATATCGGGAAGGCCAAGTTCAGCTGGGATGACGAGCGCGAGACAGCGTTTGAGAACCTGAAGGCGGCACTCAGCGAGACCGCCACTCTACAGTTCCCAGACATGCAGAGGGATTTCGAGATCAGCACAGACGCCTCGGATACAGGTTTGGCCTGTATTCTTTCACAAAGAGACGAATTGGGAAGAGACCGACCGGTCTGCTTTGCATCCAAAGCGTTCACCGATAACGAGAAGAACTGGCACATTCGTGACAAAGAGGCCTTTGCGTTCGTGTTTGCCTTACGGAAATTTCGACCGTACCTCCTCGGAAAGAAATTCAAGTGGTTCACAGACAACCGCAGTTTGACGTGGCTGCGCAACACAAGAGATCCTCGAGGCCGTTACGCTCGGTGGCTTGAAGAAATTGAAGAGTTCGACTTCAGCGTGGAATACCGTCGGGGAGAAGACAATTCACATCCTGATGCCGTCTCCAGAGTGCGTGTCTGTGCCACGCAAGAGGATGAGCTGCAGACTCTGGAGGCGGTGAGCGAGGTCGACATGGTCAAGGCACAAAGGGAGGACACACACTTGAAGCAGCTGTACAGCGAGGTCCGGCTGCAGCGCTCGCACGGACCAGCGACAGTGAAGTGGAGGAAGTTGGGCTGGGAACCGAAGCTCGGACCGGGAGGCAGCTTGCTGTTGGCCACGCGGAGGCGGAAGGAGTTGCTGCTTGTGCCGGAGAAGTTCATTCCGTTGGCTCTCCGTCTTAAGCATGATGATGCTGGACACTTCGGAGCGGGCAAAAAGGAGGCGCTGTTGCGGCAGGCTGGCTACGGCTGGCTAACGATGAAGCAAGACGTGAAGCGCTACTGCCGCAGCTGCGTCACGTGCGCTAAGGCAAACGATCCCCACAGAAGGTACCGGGCGCCGCTGTCGGTGACGACACAGCCAACCGAAGCTTGGCAGCACGTGGCATTGGACCTGATGGGACCAATCGGCACCACACCAACCGGCCGAGGGAGCCGGTATATTCTAGTAGCACTAGATCTGCTCTCCAAGGGTGTTGAGGTGGTCGCAATTCCTGATAAATCAGCCAAAGCGGTAGCTGAAGCGCTGGTGGAGAACGTTTTCTATAGGCACGGACTGCCTGAGTCGCTTCTGACTGATCGAGGGCTCGAGTTTGACAACAAGTACATGCTAGCTCTGGCACGAGCGGTGGGCATTGATCGGAAGAAAGTCAGTGCGTTTCATCCACAAAGTAATGGTGCTGTGGAAAGATGTAACCAGACGCTGGGATCTTTACTGCGAAGAATGGCTCAGGAGCGAGCAGGAGACTGGGATGAGCACCTGTCCCTGGTTCGATTCCAGTACATGACTGCAGAGCACAGGGCAACCGGACATTCGCCTTTCTACCTTCAGTTTGGCCGTGACCCCCGCACACCGCGTCTGACTGAGAGAGTCGAGCCGACCGGACGGCCGCCGGACGAGAACTCCTGGGTGGAGCGGCTCACCAAGGAGCTAAAGGAAGCCCACGCCGCCGTGGTGGAGAGGGAAGAAAGGACGAAGCTACTGCGACAGGAGCGCAGTCACCGGAGTGCGCACGTCGCCCGCTACAAGGCTGGGGACCTGGTGTTCCAGCGGCGTCCGCCCAAGCCTGGCCAGCCGGGGAAGCTGCAGCCTCGCTGGGACGGCCCGTACATCGTGGTGGAGTGTCGACAGGGCGACGTGTACCTGATCAAGAGGGCAGACAACTTCCGGCGGCGGTATGTTCGGCATCATGATCGACTGAAGCCGTTCGAGGAGAGGGAGGAGCGTCTGATGGCGAAGCAGCCGGCAGACGCTGCAGCAGCCAGCGGAGTAAACGGGCGAGACGGCGGACAGCGCATCGCGCCGGACGAGTCGAGTGACTCATCCACGTCATCAGACGAAGGTTGGACAGAAGATTCGTCGTCATCGTCATCCGAATCAGACGGGGAAGCGGAAGCAGCGCCCGCCAGTCCTCTCCCCCGTCGGAGCGCCAGGCATCGCAGGCCGCCGGCCAGATGGCCAGAGGGCCAGTGGACGCGATAGCGCTGCCGGCTCCGGGGGAGGGGGAGGGGTGGGGGGACATCGGAGGAAGAGGAAGAGGAAAATCTGCGAGGAGGGGAAGGTGTGAGGGACGCTCCAGCCCCACCGGACTGGAGACCCTGGGTCCGCCGCTGGCGCGGACCGGCGCGTGACCCTGTGCCCGGGGTCGCGGGGCGGCGGCGAGGGAACGTCAGTCTTTGCAAGGTGAGTGACCCGCGCGGAGCTCACAACAGGAATGTAGCTCATGCTCCAAGGAATGCAATGCCGCTTTCCCGGAGATAATCGGTCCAGCGGTGTCCGATATAGGAGGGGGGAATCGCCCCCCCCCCCCCGACGGATTCGTTTTTGTTTTGGCCGACAGTAATAGGGTTAATAATGTCACATGCCATTGCATGTTCTTTCTTTTCACAGATACGTTGGATCCGGTCGTTTGTCAATATTGTGTTGTGGTTGATGGTTACAATGAAGTACCTCAAGCGCTGTGCCTGCCGCATGAGCGCATGAGGATGGAAGTGCAGTTTTCACTGCAAGCGCAGAAAGAACAAACTTCGTGTCTCTGAAAAGTAATACGATGCCAAAGTGGATCGTGCAGGCATTGCATATTCCGAGAAGAAAATCAGTGGGTTTCATCTGCCGAGCGTGCATTGAGCACGCCAAATCTCAGCACAAGGTAATATATGTGAGAAACAGTGAAATTGCAGTAAAAATGAAATCGCTGCCAGTGTGCACTATACTGGTGCTGTTAATGTGCTGTCATACATACATTTAGGTGACATAATGTGCTACCAAATGTTCATGGGCAGGTCCAGGGGGAAGGCAGGAACTACCACCCGTTCTGGATCCTCCAATGCAAATGCAGCACAGCATAGTGAGCATTGTGCAGTGTGATTGCCAAAAGAGTTGCCTTTGAAATGCATATGTCCCTTGCCGCTCCACCCCCCCCCCCCAAAAAAAACTTGTGTTGGGTGGTTGTCCCTTTGCTTTCTGCAAATATTCTTACAATATTAACTTGCATTCTCTTTTCTCCACTGCAGGTCAACCTGGAGCCAAGCTCTGTCCCAACACCTCAGACATCGGCTGTGACGTCCAGAGTCCATGTCATCATCAATCGGTAAGGGATACTCAATATTTTACCTTAATTTACCCACCATACATTACCTTCCCTATCTTCGAGGTGTGCAAACAGTCATGAGCCACTTTGTTTCATGTAATGTCTGAATTAACTGTTGTTGTACAACTTCCAAAGCATTATATTAAAATGAAAGCAAGCATCAGTAACAACTAATTACTTCCTTCACATAAGGTCTGAAGCTGTCACTGGTTTTGACGATCAGGTCTTCCTACAACAGTCCCTCCACACCTGCATGATCTGCTTCAGTGACTGTGATGTGGTGCTTCATTGACTCAAAGTTGGGGTGGGAGGTATACTGTGCCCACTGCTGCAAACATGCCACAGAGTGTAGTCCAGCTGGTTTTTGAATTTGGACATACTTCATTATAAATGTGCTGTTACATAAGCAACAACACTGAATAGCTCATTGTGCAAGTCATGTATTGATCTCATATTAGCATGTAATGCCTGATGCCTTTCTTTGTGTGGTGCATTGATGGCTGTTTTTTGCAGGCATTATTGTACTTGATTTATTTGCTGTTAACCTGCCTTACAAATTCTCACCATGTCACTACAGCCACATTTCCAAAGTTAAGCTTCCTTCATTGCTAAACCCTCCATCAGTATCATGTTTTCAGTAGCATGTATCGGGTATCATGTTTTCAGTGTGATGAAACTGTTGCTGAAACCCATCCTCTTCTTATCAGCCTTCCGGAGACCCCCATCCCGATCCTGGTGCATGACGCCAACCCGGACCTGGGGGCTGACCTGGCGCCTTCCGCCGACCTGGCGCCTTCCGCCGACCCGGCACCTTCATCCGTCCTGGTGGCCGTCGCCGACCCGTCGCCTTCCGCCGACCTGGGGGCCGTCGCCGACCCGGCGCCTTCCACCGTCCTGGGGGCCGTCGCCGACCCGGCGCCTGACACCGCCATGACGCCTGCCGCCGACCCGGCGTCTGACTGTACTCCGGTTCGATCTCGCTGGTGAGTGGAGCAAATCAAGGTTGAGGGACAGTCTCACAGCTTACAAATGTTTTAACATGTGTTATGTTTGTCTATGATGCTTCAGTTGTTTGAATTCAGTTGAATTCAGAATACATTTGTGAGATTTAAACTTTAGAAGCACTTCATACTACCATATCTCGATCAAGATAGTTCAGAAAACAGAATGGGGTTGGGGACAATTTTGTAAGGTACCAATATTTTGGGTTAATAAAAACAAGGCTAATTTGTAATAATGTAAATTTAAACAAAAATTCATACAAAATCGGAATGAACTCAGAAATGAATAAAAAATAAAACAATTAAGCTCATGGACATGATCCTTGTAGTTGTGACGTCACGACCATAGTGAAAATAAAAAGTGCCGTTACAAATCACTATGGTCGTGACGTCGCAAACAAAATCAAGAATGTTAATAACTAAAATACGAGAAGTTAGGAGGTAGTTTTTGGACAGAAGGCAGTCTTAGATGTGTGTGAGAAGTCTGTCTGTCTGTCTGTCTGGTCTGGTCTGGTCTGGTCTGGTCTGGTCTGGTCTGGTCTGGTCTGGTCTGGTCTGGTCTGGTTCTGGTCTGGTTCTGGTCTGGTTCTGGTCTGGTTCTGGTCTGGTTCTGGTCTGGTCTGTCTGGTCTGTCTATCTATCTATCTCTCTATCTATATATCTATCTATCTATCTATCTATCTATCTATCTATCTATCTATCTATCTATCTATCTATCTATCTATCTATCTATCTATATATAATGTGCTGTTTTTACAGATGCGCGGCATGTGTGGCACAAACACAAATCCGACGCCGGTAGAGTTCAAAACCCGCATCCGGCTGCTCCTGATGGGCGCGTCTCCGGCGGTGGCAGCCGGCTCCAGAAGCCAGCCATCGGCGTCCGGCGCCTCTGTCGCCATGGAGGAGGAGAGCGTCTACCTGAGCGCCAACGTTCTTGGGGGCCTCGTGGACGAGGAGGCGGCGGCTGAAGCGGACGGTGACCTGCAGGACATCAGGCAGCTCCTTGAAGAAGCGCAGGTCCACCAAGAGCCGCCAGCTGGTCGCCCTCTGATAGGAAGTCCGGAGTTCAGCCGCGAAGCCCTGTCGTACGTCGCTGGATACCTGGCCTACAAGTGTCGTTCATTCGACAGCAGCCTCGACACTGTGTCCGGCCAGTGTCCTCCCGGCCAGGCTGGTTCCAGCTCTGGCTGGATCGAGTGGCTGAGCCGGGGAGGCTTGTCTGTGCCATCACTGCAGTGGCTGGAGCAGGTGGAGCAGTTCGAGGTCGTGTTTGGCGCCATGCACGGCGCTGACATCGATCGTGCTCCTGGCGTCGTCAGGCGGCTCAGGGAGCATCTCCTGCAGAAGTTTCAGGGTGTGGACGCTCGCGTCATCAAGAAGTACGCTGTGACACGGACGCACCTCCGCCTGAAGTGGCTCCAAGGTCGGCTGGCAGAGCAGCGCCTAGACCAGGCTCGCAATGCCAAGCGCATGCGAATGTATGCGCGGTCCGGTGTTTAGGCACCGAACTGCCCCGTTCGCCAGACTGACTGCCGAGCTGTCCTGCCAAGAGCCCGACCTGACCGGGCAACTGGTGCACACGGCGGTGGCACGGCGTGCTGCCGCTCTCCCACGCGGCGCCGTGGCAGCTCACGCAGCTGACGGCGCTGCTGGCCTGACCTAGCGTGGCTGTGCCGCAGCAGGACATCGTCACCGTGATGCTCGCCAAGCTGGCGCTGAAGAAGCGGCACCCGTTGACGGCGGCGCGCTCTGTCAAGACGCTGGACGTCGTGTTCAATAAACAGTCCGATGCCGAGACCGACCATCTGCTCAAGAGGCTCACCAAGACGGGCGCACGGGAGGGCGGGGACGCCGAGGCGGAGGCGGCGGCTATGGTGGTGCTCTGGGGCGCGCTGGCCAAGCGTCTGGTGCTGCGCGACCACGGCCAGGCGGCCTACTTCGTGCGCTGGCTGGTGGACTGGCTGGCAGATGAGACGGCCGGAGACGCTGCCGTCGCCGCCTTCGAGGACCTGCTGTCGGAGGTCGCGCTGCTGCGGCTCGAGAACCACTGCACCATGCGCCTGCTGCACCGGCAATGGCTCTTAACCGTCAGCTACGACCAGCTGGCAGCCGGCTTCAGCGCCGAGGGGGCGCTGGCTTCCGCCCGGCGGCGCCACCTGCTCGCGCTGGGCGGCCAGCTGGCGGCGCTGCCGGCCAGCATGGTGTCGGCCCAGCTGGAGCGGTTGCTGCCGCCGCTGGCAGAGCTGGCTGATGACGCGTCGCTGAGCGCGGCCGTGCTGCACGTGCTGGGCCGAGCTGCCGCTGACTCGTCGACCGCGCTCGAGCCGTTTGTGGAGATGCTTGCGCCTCGCCTGCCGCGCTACGGCCTCAGGTGCTCAGCGAGCTGACCCAGTGTGTAGAAATAAACGACTGGTGCGCCCCCAGGCGGTGGAGGCCAGGAACATGTTTTTTTGTTTGTTTGGCAGGTGGCCTGAAGTGATCGAGATCAGGGAATGGAGCTGTGATGGAGTCGTAACCGTTAAGTTACTCAGTGGGCGCATGCTGCATGTGCCATATTTGATCAGTTGTGACTTGTGATAGCTTGTTTTGAATGTTTGCTTGTAACGTTACTAATCGGGCTGCCAGCAGAGGCGTAAAGTTATGGTTCCATGTTTCTACCTCTTCTTGAAACGTCTCAGAAATATATGGCATAGCCAGAGAAACACTTGCAGAGGCAATAGACGGTAACCTTGAGTCTTGACGAGGATATAGTTATGTCGGACACTGCCTTCATCGGAGGCCTGTTCACGACCACCTGCGGCTCGGCGGTTTCCAGCAGGTTCGACCCCCGCCCATTTCATCATGCGGCGTCTCTTGAACACACGAACATTTCATCCTGCGGTTCTCCGTGCCAACCGCACCCCACCGGCTGCCGACGACTGCTGACCGCCGAACCGCAGCCAACCGCAGGGTCCGTGAACAGGATCCGAACTCCACTTCTCTGGTTCAGCTTTACTACATTTGTGTTACTACATATTGTCATCATAACGCCAGATTGAAAAAAACAGAACCTAAATGATCTGTGATTTTGCAATCTCGTTTTGGGTCCATTTAAATTAACTTCATTATCAATATTAACATACTTTATCCTCAAATTATTCGACGAATTAATTAAAAGCCAAAATTGTTTCGGCTATATTCGGGCACTGCCCTTTATCGACCGAATCCCGATCCCGAAATAACTTAATTATCACAACCTTGACGAATGCCAGATTCTCGAATCCCGACAAAGTATTGTCCGTCATAAATTGGATTTGAATGAGTGTCGCCTGTGATTTGTAAAATAGGTATAATGTTCATCTGTAATGGTTCGTTCCGTAATACCCTCCTTCCCGTTATCCCCTCCAGCCTCCCCCTCCCTCCCTCACGGGCAGAGCGCCGTGAGGTCAGAGACCGGTCCTCACGGTCAGACCGATCAGAGCGCGGCAGCACGTGCCGCTGCCCCGGCTGCTTTCGTAGAAACAGTAGACATAGACATAGACATATTAAGGCCATCCACGATAAGCACATGGCTATTACGGCCCCTCGTCAGAGGCTAAAACGGCCAATACAGTAGTCAGAGGCTAATACAGTAGCTATACCGATGCGCTCTTGCTAACACATGATAGGAATATACGGCAACAGTTAAATTATCTGAATTCAATGCATTATTCATGGAAAGCAAACCACAGAAGCTTTTGCGGGAAAGCAGCATCATTTTAAGCAGAAAATTGTATTGGTTGTATCGGCTAATGCGAGATTGAAGCATGTGCTTACATAAAATATTAATCTGGCGCAATCCTAATCATATATTTTTTTTTTCTGGACGTGGCGATGGGTGGAAGGACTTCCAGTGCAGCAGTAAGTGTATTCAGATGGACTGAATCCAAATACAGGCTACGGTGACTGTGATACAGGCAGTATTTAAACAAATGCATTTAATCGAATTATAAGAGTGTAGCAGTCGCAAAGTTAGTCACATCATTACTATATTACTTACTATAACTATATACAATCACAAATATATATATAATATATAATTATATATAATCAGCATTTAACAGTGGTATTCAGGGCGTCGAATACTGCCACTCGGTGGTCTGTGTGACCACTAAACTTGCATCTCTACTGCGACGACGAGCTAAAATCCGAGAAAAAGTTTAACCGTAGCCAGCTGAACGGGATTTTTGCGTCGTCACAACTCGGCGCCCCGCTCTCATCACATTTGTGGAACCTAAATGAACTTTTAAGTATGTTTTGGCGCGAAAGGAAGTATGGAAGGTGTACTTGCGGTTTGAATCTGCAACGTTTTCATGTTTCTGCTTGATTTGTGGGCGCCAGAACGCCAGAACCTGGGATGCAGCCGGGCGTGCATGTGCAGGGGAGAAGTGAAATTGCACTGTGTTCAACCCTTTTGAGGGTGAGTAAATGTGGTTTTTGCGTGATTTTGTGCCGATTGTATCCATTTGCACTAATAATTATTGTTATGTGAGCGGTTTTCCACACTTCATGAACTTGAACTCTTCGTGCTTGATTGAACAGTGAATCTCCTGTCTGGTGTTGCTAGCAAGGGCAGATTTAGCAGTGGGTTTTGAGAGGGCCAGATTATCCAAATGAAGTTAATTCTTTCCATCCAATGTTGTAGACATGATGTCAAAAACTTCTGCCAAAACCAAAACATCTTGGAAGGGCGAATCAGATTTCAGAGCCTTTCTCGTTAAGGGGCCATGGCCCTCTGAAGTCTGATCTCCCGACTGCCCCCAGTTTCAAGAGGTAGGGAAACTGTCCTGATGCCAAACATGTATTACCAAACTTTTTTGCTACTGACAATGTTGAACATGATGCCCAATTCACATTAAGAAGTTGACATACATCAAATTGTGTCCACATATGTATTTTGATTGTGCCAGATGCGCCATTCTGCAGTGATAGTGAACCATTGGCCGGCATCTTACCTTACCTTGGGTCAGATGTGTCATTCTGCCATGATAGAGTGAACCATAGAGCTGTTCACTCTGACGTCACTGGGGGAAAGTGGTTCCAACAGCTGACTGCGCTAATGTTAAAGCCCATAGGGAAGATTTTCTTACCTATATTGTGGGAGAATGGCGTTCAATTATGTGATGAAACTTGTTTTATGGGTAATTTTGATTTTTCCTCATTTTTATCACTCAAAACATGCATTCAGTAAAAACAGGCAACGTCACAATTGACGTATAAATATTAAGAGGCGGTCATGGTGCAGGTGTTACATTCACAAAAACGTAAGCAATGTGAGCTTTTGGTTTTGGTGGCACCGATTTCAGTTCATATTATGGTGTTAGGTGACGAGTAACCTCAATATTTGTACATTATTATGCACTTTAGGTTGTCTTTCGTCACATTTGTTTCCATAAGACATTTTTTCAAGGTTTACCAAATTTGATTGAACAAGGGGAAAGTCATTTGTACGTCATTGGAGGCATGTGATTGTGTTAAGGTGAACTGATGACTACTCAAATACCTAATTCCAAGGTGGCTTGTCATTGAAAAAATTAGTTTGTTAGGTGGGAAAAATGAGGGAAAATCCACCTTACCCATTAAACAACTTGTCATCACATAATCAAATGCCATTCTCCCACATTCTAGATAAGAAAATCTTCCCTATGGCCTTTAACATTAGCACAGTCAGCTGTTGGAACCACTTCCAATCAGTGACGTCATGGGTGAACAGCTCTATTGGCCAGTGTCTTGTTGGCATTGCAGTATATGTTTCTGAAGATGTTTGTAATGTTGAACAGGTAGAGGTCAACACTACTGTTACAGAAGCAGTGGGTATTGCCATTAATCTGAACCCCGCTTTAGACAAGCTAAGTAGCTGTTGGATAGCTCTGTTGTTTTGTGTATTTTTTGAGGAACCACATTAGATTTAGATATAAGGATTAGATATTTAGTTTTGTGGATCGTTTAGGTATTATTTTTAAGCATTCATAGTTAGCTGTTACCTCTTACTTGCTTTTTAAAGGACTTTTCATTCTAGCTTGTGTGCGCCAAAATTGTCTTAGTCTTATTTCTGTGTTATTAGTTGCAGGGTTGGATAAGTAGATATTTTTTAGAAAATTAGGGATAATTAAGGTGTATTTAGTATTCAGTTTATTTAAGGATTAGATATTTAGTCTAGTATTAGGTGCACTCATAGCTGATTTGTGTCACTAGCTTTACTTAGATCTAGTTAAGGTTTAGAAGAAGAAAAAACAAAAAAGAAAGAAAAAAAGTTAAGTTAAGTTAGTAAAGTATTGAAAAGTGCATAGTACCTAAGTTATATACCTAAGTTACTAGTGTATTCAGATGAGCATGACTAGGATGCAGGCGAAGGTAGCAGGGCTAGAGGCCCTCCAGGCTAGGGTAGCGGAGCTTGAGGCGCAGTTAAGTAAGTGTAGGTGTAGAGATGAGCTGCAGGAGGGTGTAGCTCCTGACCAAGGAACGTATGCGCAGATCGTGGTTAGGGGGTCAGAAAAGGAGCCTACAGGATCAGGGACCAGTGGTAGTTCTGATAGGGGCATAAGGGAGGAGGATAAGGCAAAGGTGGATAGTGCGGCTGGGGTTTGGAAGTGTGTTGGAGGGTCACGTTTCTGGAGACTCAACATTGTGGAAAGTAATGCTAGGGCCACAGACAGTAAGGATGAGGAGGGGTGCTGGGTAATGGAGGGTGGTAGCAGAATCTGGAGGAGGAAGAGGGAAGGGGATCAGGAGGGATGGACAAAAGTTCAGGGTAGAGTCAGGCAGTACAGCCCCAGGGAACATCCGCAGGTTACAATATCAAATAGGTTCAGTGTGTTAGAGTCAGCAGCTGAAAGTGACAGGGAAGAGGTTCAACATTTAGTGGTTGGGGACTCAAGGGTAAGGCCCTTAAGGCGAACATTCTGTGGGAAGAGGGACAGATGTATAGTCAAACCAGGGGCAAGAGTAGCTGATATGGCCCCGTCATTGAGGCAGAACTTGGTAGGAGTAGCCTGGAGACAGTTATACTACAGGTGGGGGTGAACGACATAGGACCTAGGCAGAGTGTGAGAATAGTAGCGGATTACCGGAGCCTGCTGCAGAGGTTGAAGGAGTCCAGGAAACCAGTCATTGTGACTGGCATCCTCCCTCGCTGTGGAGCCAGTGAGGAGTGGTACTCGAGAGCTCTGTCTGTGAACAGCCCAGTTCAAAACTTATGTTCAGCTATGGGGCTTAGTTATGTAGACTTATGGGATCAGTTCTATGAGTGGCGTAGGTACTATATGAAGGATGGGCTTCACTTATCGGATGAGGGGGCAAGGGCTTTGGGAGATGCCTACAGAAGTGTCATTCAGGGAAACTAGGTAGGAGGGGGGGGGGGGGGGGGGACGCTAGTACTAGGGCATCAGGAAGTAAGCATTGGTAGAAGTTCATGTCAGAATAGGACAGTAGATCATAATTCCCTCAGAATTAGTAGAGTCAGCTCAAAGTATAAGATCACATGTGTGTTGCTGAATGCCCAAAGTATTAGGTCTAAATTTGATGAGTTTGAGTGTTATGTTGCCCTTGAAAAGCCTGATATCATTTGTGTAACCGAGACATGGGTTAGTGAGGGGTATAATAGGGATAGGCTACAGGATTTCGAGTTACAAGGGTATAACATGTTCTCATACTGCAGAGAATCACGGCAGGGGGGCAGAGTGTTTGTATATGTAAATAGCTTGTACTGCACTACTAGAGTTGATGATTCTAGTAAAGTAAAAGAAGTAGAATCAATCTGGCTTGACATTAAAATTGGTACAGGAAACAGAGGAAGGTTGAGGATAGGTGCATTTTACAGACCAGGGAATCTTCCAAGGAACTCCCAAGCTGAAACAGACCAAGATATTTGTGAGGAAATACGTAGGAACGGGCTCAGTGTCTTATTATGGGAGATTTTAACTTAAGAGGATACGGAAGTATAGCAGAGGAAACAAATGAGTGTAGGGTGTATAGGCAAATCTTTGAAGAGGAGCTTTTCATGCATCAGTTTGTAACAGCCAACCAGACATTGCTCCATTCTAGACCTTGTATTCTCAGACAACAGTGATCTAGTTAGTGACATAAGTATTTGTGAAGGTCTAGGAACCAGTGATCACAATATGGTTAAATTCAATATCTTATCAGAAATGAGGCCCAAAGATAACCTTATTATGGTTCCAAACTTCAGCCGGGCTGATTTTGATGGTATTAGAAATGACCTCGCACAGATAAAATGGAACGTTGAGTTGGCAGGTTTAGATGCATGTGAGGCCTGGAATGTTTTCAAAGCTAGATTAAGCCAAATTCAGAATCGGCATATACCCCTCAGGCACAAACGTAACAGAACCAAGGGCAAACCAGTTTGGCTTACCCCAGAAGTAAGGAGTGCTATACAAGCTAAAAGAAGTGCATTTGGCATTTTGAAGGCATCTTCACTAGATATAAATCGGAAGGCCTACCAGAATGCAAGAAATTCAGTTAAGAAAAAGGTCAGAGCAGCTAAAAGGGCAAAGGAACTTAATTTAGCTAGACATTGTAATGCAGATAGTAAGAAGTTCTTCAGTTTTTATAAGTTCAGTACAGTTTCCAAAAATATAGGTCCATTTAAGGTAGATGATGTGTTAGTTAGCAAGGACAGTGAAATGGTTGAAGTGCTTAATGATCAGTTTCAATCTGTCTTTACTATCGAGGACCAGAGTAGTATTGCAGCACTTCAGCCTGAGCTAGAGACAGAGGAGACTATAGGAGAGCTAGGAGGCATAAGTAGTGAACTTGTTCTAGAATATCTAAAGAAAGTAAGGCCTAACAAGGCAGAAGGACCTGATGAAATCCATGCTAGACTTTTAAGAGAATCTGAAAGGGAGTTGTCGGTTCCATTAGCCATAATATTTTCTAAATCACTCGCAGATAGTAAAATTCCACTTGATTGGAAAAGAGCAAATGTTGTTCCTATTCATAAAAAGGGAGATAGAAGTAAAGAGGAAAACTATAGACCGGTTAGTCTGACCTCATTAGTCTGCAAGGTGCTTGAATCAATCATCAAAGATAAGATTGTTGAATTCTTGGAGCAAAATGAACTCATCAAGAATACACAGCATGGCTTTAGGGAGGGCCGTTCTTGTTTAACTAATCTTCTGGAGTTTTTGGATGTTGCAACAGATAGCTTTGATCAGGGTAAACAGCTAGATGTAGCCTTTCTTGATTTCAGTAAAGCATTTGACAAAGTCCCCCATACAAGACTGGGGTTGCAACTTAAAATTCATGGGATCAGGGGCAAGATTCTGGATTGGATAGAAACGTGGCTTTCAGGACGCCAGCAAAGGGTTATATTGAATGGGTGCCAATCACAATGGAAGGAGGTTCTCAGTGGGGTTCCACAGGGCTCAGTCCTGGGCCCATTGCTTTTTATAATATTTGTGAATGCAATTGAGAACAGTATAGACAGCAAAGTCTTGAAATTTGCAGACGATCTAAAAGTTGTCAGGATTATTAGAGGAAAACATGATCAGGATGTTTTTCAATCAGATCTGGACAAGCTAGTTGAGTGGTCTGAAGCATGGCAGATGAAATTCAATTTGAGTAAATGTAAGATTATGCACGCTGGACGGGTTAGCAGTAAACATAGGTATGAAATGGGTGGGCAGAAAATGGAGCAGATTGAAAAGGAAAGAGATTTAGGTGTCGTGGTAAACAATAGACTATCAGCGTCAGACCAGGTTGTAGAAGCTAGGAAAAAGGCACTTAGAATGCTAGGGGTCATTAACAGAAATATTTTCTACAAGAGTGAAAAGGTAATAACAAAACTGTATTGTGCATACGTTAGACCACATTTGGAGTATTGTGTACAAGCCTGGTCTCCAACATATGAGAAAGATTGCTGGTTGTTAGAAAGAGTTCAAAAAAGGGCAACAAAAATGGTTAATTGTCTTGGTAGTTTACCTTATGAAGATAGATTAAAGAAATTGGGTATGTTTTCACTTAGATATAGAAGGCTAAGAGGAGATCTAATTGAAGTCTTCAAATTTGTAAATCGTCAGCATTCTGGATATTTAAAGGGTATGTTTGAGTTCAATAGGGAAAATCGAGGTATAGGTCATCAGCATAAACTCATTGTGAAACAAAGTAGGACTAGGCTACGACAGTCATTTTTCAGTAGAAGGGTTGTAGGACATTGGAATATGCTACCGGGGGATGTCGCTGATGCAGTGACACTTGCTTCCTTCAAAATTAGATTAGATAAATACTTTACAGAGAAGGGATTAGTTCATAAATACTCGTGGGATTAGCCTTCTTTTATGCAGGTAGAGTAAGGTGATTTGAAGGGGCGAGACTGGTGGAGGGGGAGGGGGGGGGGGGGGGGTGGGGGTGCAACCTCGGATGGGCCCAAGAGGCTTTTTGTTGCACTTTTCTTTTATGTCTTTTTATGTCTAAGCTAGAGAATGCTGAAAAAAAATACTTGTGGGTGTATATGGTAGTCCATCAGTAAATGGTCCAGAATTTACAAGAGATATATGTATGATAATGAAGGATGTTGCTGAAACTAATCATTATCTACTACTGCTTGGGGATTTCAACTTACCCTGAGTTGGACTGGTCCAGCAGTATGTCCAGGGGGGAGCGAGTCACCATTCAAACGCGTTCTTACTTGCAACACAAGAGAGCCTATTGATCCAACATGTTGAAGAGCCGACTCGCTTTCGTCATGGGAACACTCCAAGTGTGCTGGACTCTCAAATGAAGCTGGTTTGGTGGAGGATCTTAAAGGGAATACTTCACCTTTGTATTGGTTTTGAACTGAGATAGCCATTATTTTTGGCCGTTATTTAAATGTAGAAAATATCATTTTCATCATCATTTTCATTTTCCACAAAACTTTTTAAGCAATTTAATTTCCCATTTGCAAAATGGGGTCTAGGCTAGTGCCCACTGGCGGATCCAGCCGTCGTTTTTTTTTGGGGGGGGGGACTTTTTGTGGCAAAAAGGTACCCACATTGTATTCTCCGGATTTGGGCCGGTCACCTTATTTTGGTATTCGAGCTTAAGAAATTCACTTCAAATTCACAAAAAAAAAAATCCGTTTTTTATTTAATTTTTGGGGTTCAAAAACCCAAAATTTCGGGGAAAATCTGAGATAGCCATTTTGAAGAAAATGTAATTTACTTGCTTGTGACGTTTTGTATTTGCAATTTGCTCCAAAACTCTATTTTCTACGATTTTCCAAACATTTATCGTTTTTCCACCAAAAATGGCATGACTTGACGTCATTAAAACGTCATTATCTCCCAAAACACTGCATCAATTTCATTGAGGGTTAGTGAAAAGACTTCGACTTGATGCAGGATAAGGTACTGAAAGTCTCACGTTGATATCTATCATAGTTTTCAGGTTATTGAGACAATCCGGGAGGGGCAGATACTTCTGACAGGTTTGAGCTAGAAATATCTATCTCAACCTAGGTACCTACCTATAGTTTGTTTTATTTTGATTGCACAATTGCCATTCAGTTGTGGGCACTAGGTCCAAAAAATCAAGTTATTGACGCGTCAATTTTTTATGCGAAGTGGGCGGAGCTTGTCATAGGTATTAGGCACTGTACTTACAGGAAATAGTTCACCTTCAACATTCGTTTTAAACTGAGATAGCTGTTTTGTAGCCCGTGTTGGGAAACCCCTATCTGCAAGTTTTCTTGACTGAAAAGACCAGCCGAATATATTTGATTTTTTGGCGAAGGAATGCGGTGCTGGCGAAAGAATGTGGTGCTGGATCTAGCCCGGGCAGAGGCTATACCATCAGCCAATCAGCTTGCAGCTGGTGCTAGCAAGCGAACCGCCGGTTGGCATATCTCTAATGCGAGCCTATCCTTACGCTACTACTTTCGAATCTGATTGGCTGAGCCATTTTTTTACATTCGCGTAACGTCAGGACTCTGACTCAGAGAGTATCCATATAGTTTTGATAAACAATAATAATTTACGGCCTTCTGTCCTGAATCGGCGCGATATATAAGGCCATTTTTGACAATATAAAAAGAAATTGTATTAAAAAGTATAATCAAATCGTGTTTGGGCAAATTTTCGAAGGTGAACTATTTCCTTTAAGGATAACAAAAATTGACACAATTATTGACAACATTTCACTAAAAACACCAATTTTTTTTTTTGGAAATTTGGAAAATGGTCAGTCTACAAAAATAATCACACCATCTGATGCACAACTGTTTACTCCATCCACCTCGGTCACAACTCAAACTGTTTACGTAAGTTTTTTTTGGGTTTGTTTCGGGAAAGATTGAGACGCCATCACGTGGCGACAAATTACATCAAATATGTTTGTGTCATTTTCTTGGGATAACCTTTTTAAATTTTCAAGTTTATATTTTGTAAGTGAATAAAACGAATTTCGTAATGTAATTACATGAAATTATTATGGAAAAGTATTTTTGTTTACAAAATTATTCACCCATGCTGTTACTGCATCAATATTTTGATACATTGATTTTAAATTGACTAAAAAAAAAATATTCAGGTGAGCCAAGGGATACAAAAATTGATGCACTTATAAAGCAATATTGCATCAATTTCCAAGAGAATTATTGAACATCTAGGTGGCTGAAACTGTATTATGATCCACAATGTACTGATTCATGTGCCATTCATCCCATCACTGTTTTCTAGTGCTTCATAATCGCCGTTTGTAAATCATTTTCCCCAATACCATTTCTATTGGGCTGGATAAAAATATTGACGCGTCAAAAAAATATTATTTGGGCCTAGTGCCAGCAACTGCATTGGGACCTTCATGAAAATCACACGTGAACTTTGTACACACCGCTGTCACGCGTCCCGAAAAGTTATTTCCACAAAGTAAGGCGTCATTTTTGACAACCATTTGCGCCGAAATAGTGTAGATTGGATTCCAAATTGATACCATATGAAGTGTTCTTCCTACATGTAAAAAAACGTTTGTTCGAGCTTCAATTCCGACTGGCGGCTTGCTGGCTGCTATTTTCTCATCCAGTTGAGCTTTTTAAGCCCAGATTTGATGGTAAGAGCCATGTTTTCCAAAATTTCCAGTTTTTCACTGGATAGCTGAATTTTGACTGCTGCAAAGTCAATTTTTACAATAAATTGTTAACGTTTTTTTTGGGGGGGAGGAGCAAAAGACATGTTGTCCCCCCTTCCAGGCTTTGGGGGGGGCATGACCTGGTTGCCCCCCTTGGATCCGACAGTGCTAGTGCCACCGCTGATTGGCTGACAAGACACTTTCGGCCAATCCCACGTTGTCAGCCAATCAGCGGCGGTCTATAGCTCAATAATGACGTCATCATCCCAAATTTAAAACCTTTCATGAAAAATAGCTGAAAAATGACTTCACTACTAGAAACCCAAGTGAAGTAATTGCAGAAGACTAACATCTCTACAACCTATGGAGATAGTAATCTTTAGGAGTAGATATGCCGTCTTGTGTAAATATAATTTGCTTGAGTTTGTGGTCGCAGTGAATTCATTTTGAAGCTTTTTTGGCTGGGAAACTTCATGGTTATACATGTTTTAGTCTCCGTCTTTAATTAAATAATATTTAGCATTAGAATATCTTTGGATAGAAAATAATAATCAGTGTCCATAAAATTAGCATCTTTATAGCCTGAGAGTCTAAACATGTGTATTGTGGATGGATGGGAAAGAACACAGCTCCTATTCATTGTAACATCAGTAGGATATATGGCAGCTCCATGTTGACACTAGCCATGTTTTTGTCTATCCATATACAATACACATGTTTGTAGCCCTCGGGCATAGGTGCTAATTTTATTGAAACTAATATGCTCTATCCAAATATATTTGTATTGCCAAATATTATTTGATTACATATTAAGACTAAAATAAGTAAGACCATGAAGTTTCCCAGAAAAAAAAAATCCTGCTACTGCACACTCAAGCAAACTTTTTACACCAGACTGGCATCTCTACTCCCAAGGGTTCCTGTCCCCATTGGTAGTAGAGATACCAGTCTTGTGTTCATTTGGGTTTATGGTAGTGAAGACATTTTAAACTGTTTTTCTTCAGAAAGTTCAATGTTCATATTTATTTCATTCTGTCTATATTTGAATAATATTTAGCATTGAAATATCTTTCGACAGAGCATAATATATGCTTCCATAAACTTAGCACCTCTATAGCCTGGGGCCATAAACATGTGTATTGTGGATAGATGTACAAGAACACAGCTACTAATAGCATGAAAAGTGTTGGTAGCGTTGAAAAGTAGTCCTTTACATATTCATATATGTTGATCCTTATGATTTGATATGGTATTTTTGAAGGTGGATTTTCAGGATGGGAAAAAAACATGAATATGTAAAGGATCTTCCGAAAAGTATAGGATAGCTTTGGAGAGCAATTTACCAGGGTTGAACAATGGCTGTGTTCTATTTTTTTTTAAACTTAAAAGGTGGAGAACTGCATCTAATGAGGTATTAAAGATAAACTACTACAGTTCTGGCAGAATCACTCGGAACCTTCTCCAGCACTCCCAGGTTCACAAAGTTTTAGAATTAGCGGTATGGGGCTGGCCCACATGAACTGTGTGGCTGGCGAGCTACAAACTGAAAACATAACTACCTAACTGAACCCATCATTGGTTTAGATTGGGGTTTGCTAGGTGATGTTAGGGCAGGGTTTCTCATATTGGGTGAGGTTAAGAAGTATTAACTGAAAATGATATAGAAACAAAAGAATGCATACAAAAGTTTATGTATAGGGTTGTATAGGGACTCAACCAGTACCTATATAATTAAAATGTGTGGTGGCTCTTTTCCTCCAATAAGAGTCTTTAAAACCCCACCACTACTTTATGGACACACTGTGGCTTGATTATAGTTCAACCGATGGGATATCTAATTGTTATGTTGTTACCCTGGCTAGAGGCTAGGAGTTCTGATCATGTGTTGAAACTTTTTTGAAGATTGGCCATCCTGAATTTGAAAACTGTAGCTGACTTTTTCTATAACATATTTTGTCAATAATTAGGAGCATACCTTCTTTATTGTTCTACAGCGCTGCATCTGGTGCTCATTAATGCAATCTTGTTTTTTAACTTGGGGTTGGACTTTAAAAAGTTGGGATTGGAGCTTCTACCCGAAAAGTATAGATTCCTACGCTGGTGAAGACATTTTATGAAATGCCTTCCTGGTCTCCATTTATTTTGCTTGTTTACAGGTAGGTATGCTATTTTTCAGAATACGCATTGGTTTATATGTGACTATCCGAAATGCAAGTATAGGGATAATAGTCTAGAAGATTTTGCAAAGCATTTGAACAGGCACTGCCAAAACGATCCACGGGCGAAGTTTAAGTGTCCAAGATGTGACGCTAAATGTGCGAGCGGCTATTATTGGAAGAAACACCTGAATAGAACTCATTTGCTGACAGCCAAGAAGAAACTCACACAACAAGAAGATGAAGAAGACAGATCTGAACTGAGTGTACATCAGTCAAGCTGCTCCGGTGGGGTTGGAACGGATGCTCGATTCCATTCGCCTAATGATTCATCCAATCAGAGATATGAGGTTGCAAAGTTTTTAGGTACCCTGCACTATGTCCACAATGTTCCCTCATCTTTGTGTAGCTATGTTGCTGACACTACTTATACTATTGCAAGATTGGCTGTTCAGGAGTGCTTAAATGCGAGTCCATTGAGTTCTGACATTAATAATCCTGCATCGGTTATTGCCAGTTCCAACACCTTAGCTGCAGTCAAGGAATTTATAACTCAACACAAAGTCGACAAATACATCCACGAAGAGCTAGTGTTTGTCAGTCCTCAGACGGTTCCCGTTGGTTGTACCTCAAAAAGGGATACAGTGTGCGTATCAGTACATTCCAATCCTCACGCAGCTAAAATGTTTGCTGACCAACGAACATATTTTGAAATTTGTTTTGAATGACAGACTCCCTAACGCAAAAGAGTGTTCCGATCTATTGGATGGTGACTATCGTGGTCGAAACTGTTCTGGCAAAATTCGGCTGGCTTTGTATGTTGATGACTTCGGTACTGTAGATCCCCTCGGTAACAAGGTTTCAGAAAAAAACTTACCGCATTCTATTTGAGTATTTTGAATGTACCACCACAGCTAAGGTCAAAACTCAGCTCAATCTTCCTTGTTGCTCTTTGTAAAACAAGTCACTTGAAATCCCTTGGTTGGAATTTGATTTTGAAGAACCTGGTCACCGATTTAGAAGTTCTTAGTGAGACAGGGGTAGTTGTGCATGTGGATCATACAAAGTCACAGCTTAGGGGGACTGTTTGTTGCTTGTTGGGTGACAACCTTGCTCTTCATGCCATAGGCGGATTCCAGGAAACATTTAGTTCTGGCTTCTGTTGTCGATTTTGCTTGGCGGACACTGTAGAGCAGCAGCATCAGTTTTGCGAGACTCAGGTCCAATTGCGAAGCCGTTCTTCCCATGCTCTCCATGTTTCCGAGGCTACAACAGAATCCTCATCACATTCAGCGGTACATTTTGGTGTCAAAGCCAGATCAGTTCTGTGTGATATTGACTCGGGATTCCCGGTGGAAAAACTGCCGCCTGACGTAGCACACGACATTCTATAGAGGGCGTAATACCGTATACATTGTCTCTTGTGCTATCCAAGTTTATCCAATTACAGTACTTAACGCTGGGCCAAGTAAACAACCGGATAAAGACATTCGATTTTCACGAGTGCAATAGACCACAGCCTATCAGACCTGGAAAGAGCAAATCTTCAGTTCAGATAAGGCAGACGGCTAAGGAGGCCTGGGTTCTCCCAAGGACATTTCCACGTTTCCACGTCCACGTCCCTCAGCCAGGGCCGCGCCTTCCACCTCCCTCGATCTGGTGGTCTCACACATCGCCGCCGGGCCGACCCTTGCCCACTATAGCCCGATGACCTTACCCTGCCACCGAGTGGCGGCCGGGCCCGCGCCATAAGGGCTTGGGAGGACAGGTCCGTATCGTAAATCACATACCGTAGCTATACCAGCACCGCCGCAATCGCATTGACACATTTTCATATATCGCATAACGCATCGGTGCATATAGGTGCAAGGACAATAGGGCCGAAAGGGAGTCGGTGCACACTACGATGTATGATGTCATCGTGTTCAGGTTTGAAATCTGAATTGTAATAGTCAATCTATTCAACCATGCTGATAAAATCATTGTGATGATCAAAAGCTTCCTATACCTCGTAAGAATGGTTTGAAGGGAATCGTTATCCAAGCGACCATTTATAATTGAGTTGAGTGTTTATTATCTCCTTTTAGTGTCCTGAAGATATACTTTTGGTAACAGTTTACTTCTTTCCCTTTCAGAAGTCACACCACTGCAGGTTCGTCGCCTGCTTGGGGCGGAGGACCTCATACCAGAAGAGCCGCCAGCCAGAGCCAGTCCTCACCCGCAACTCGTGGGCTGCAGCCCACACGTCCTCATCATAGAGGGACAGCAGGTGGCCACATTCAACCGCGAGGAAGAGGCCGTCGTGGCCCTGACTCTGTGCCACATGATTTTACATGTGAAGTACCCTAAACAGCACCGTGCGTACCTGATATATATTGAAATGTACGTCCTGCACATCGATGACGGCACGAAAGTGCCGCGGAAGGTCCTCACCTTTATACAAAGCCTGCGGGAGTGAGCTGAACGGGTGCAGTGATGCTTTTCAAGTACGGCTGTTTGAACCGTCGAACCGTTCCGTTGAACCGTTCAACCAGTGGAAGCCACATTTTGTTTCTTCGGTGAAAGATGCTCACCGTTTAATACAAAGCGGGAGTGAGCTGAACGGGTGCAGTGATGCTTTCAAGTACCTACGGCTGTTTGAACCGTCGAACCGTTCCGTTGAACCGTTCAACCACTTGAAGCCACATTTGTTTTCGGTGAAAGATGCTCACCATTTAATACAAAGCCTGCGGGAGTGAGCTGAACGGGTGCAGTGATGTGCTTTCAGGAACGGCTGTTTGAACCGTTGTGCTTTCAGGAACGGCTGTTTGAACCGTTGAACATTTGGAAGACACGTCTTGTTTTTTTTTTACCGTTGCTGGCATGTACTGTGCCGTGTTATAGGCACTGTGGGACTGATGCCGGTTTGTTGTGCGTATCCTCTGTATATTCACATTGTGCTGGCGTTTTCAGGGTGTTCATTAATAAACAGACATCTTCGATAATTGAAGTATGACAAACTCAAATGAGTACCTAGGAGTTGCCTACGAGTTTAATTCGCCACATTTCAGGGAAATATGAACACTACTACAGTGTGCAATTTCGCAACATCTCTATTACAAATAACTCGGACCTCAAGTGTCGCAACTTTCAATGTCATTGCCTACCGTGAATGTTTGGCATGTTTTTACGCGTTACGTGTTTCTGAATATTTCCCCCCACTTTTCAGTGCCATCCTCATATATAGTTCCCGTTCCATACTGCGAAAAGTACTTTTGTTGAATTGTTTCAGGTACTACTTGAAGTACTCAGCGATGCTAGTACTCCAGGGGTTCTCATTTTTGGCACGCGCACCTATAGGGTACTGCAATTGCTAGTACCCATAGGCTTCTAAGTGGGCTTAGATACTGGGCGAAGTATAGGTAGTGGTGACCATTAAGGTACTTGACCAAGTACTGAGGTTAGGACCACGGGTGTGAACGAAGTACCCTAAAATCGGAATAAGTACGTTATGAATGGTATGTGTAGTACTCATGGGGTTCTCATTTTTGGCACGAGCTCTAGAACCCTGTGGGTTCTAAATATTTTTTTCTGTGTGGTTCCATTTTATTGCGTGTCGGGAAGTTGGTGCACACTATCTGGCATTGACTAGCTCTGCTGGGAAGATGTGTAGGGTAGGACGATGGAATTTATCTTCATATCCTCATCTGGGACTTTAATGTTCATGTAATTTCGGTTGGTGGACTTATTGTTATCAGATGCCATTACTCGTTTTTCGCGTTCCTCGCATGCGTAGGTTCATGTTGGTCCCTGTTGTACATTTTGTATCGTAGACTTTTCATAGTACAACTTTTTTAATTAGATATATAGCTTTTTTAATTAGATATAATAAAACGTGTCCAGGTATGTCGGGCACGTAAAACTTTCGTCTCTAAATTCTGCCGGCCAACAGGCTTCAGGACCTGCACAACAACCTCTGCTTAGCGCGGGTCCTGACCTCCGAAATCCATCCATGCAAAACATTCGGACTAAATTTATAAGAAGAAAAACAAAATAGGGCATGCATTTCAACGAACAAAATTCAACATTTTGTCGCATATTTTTTGATAACATGGATAATCAATGAATTATATGGATATATGCAATCAGTTACTGGTACGATGTATTGTTAAATGTCCTTATTTTTGTTTGTGTATTTGTAAAACAAACTGCGAAGCATGCGCACATTGATGCATAATATTCCTGTTGAACAGGAATCGTTCATTCAAGGACGATGAAGTTGTAAATGTCAAACCAGCCAGAGAGAAACAACAATCCGGTAAATGTTCACAAGAATTGCTTAGAACCCAAAACATGTGGAATATATTTCCATACAAACAAAAACACTGGAAAACCACGACAATACAAACATATTATACCACACGAACCATTTCCGTGATATCTTCTTCAATGATAAACTCCGTGCTGGCCCCCTCCATACCCACCCCCATGCCCCCCACCATAACCGCCCCCATGCCCGCCCCCATACTCGCTGCCGTGGTGGCCACCCTTCTTGTACTTATCGCTGTCGTACTTGCCGTGGTTTCCCTTGTAACCGTTGTGGCTATCGTGCCCGTACTTGCCCTTATGACCACCGTACTTGTCGTAGTCGTGCCCGTTCTTGTCGTAGCCGTCGTGGCCCTTCTGGTCGTAGTGACCCTTCTTGTAGTGTCCGCCGTGGTACTTCTTGCCGTCACCGCCTCCGTAGTAGCCGTCGTGGTCGCTGTACTTGTTGTGGTAGCCGTCATCGTGGTAGTTGTCGTATAACTTCTTCTTTGCGTGGTACTCTTCCTTGTGGTGAACGTTCTTGTAGCCGTTGTTCTTGTGACCCTTGTCGTAGTAGCCCTTGTTGCCGTACTTGTGACCCTTGTTGCCGTGGTACTTGTCGTGGTTGTCGCCGTAGTACTTGCTGCCGCCCTTGTAGCCGTGGTGGCCGTTGCCGTGGTCTCCGTAGTATCCCTTCTTGTTGCCGTGTCCGTGTGCACCGTACTTGTTGCCATGGTGACCGTGTCCAGAGTCGTAGTACTTGCCGCCCTTATAGCCCTTCTTGCCGTAGTCACTGGCACCATAACCGTGGTCACCGTAGTGCTTGCCTCCATATTTGTCGTGGTGCTTTTTATAGCTATACCCAGTGGCAGCCGCCATCAGGTCATTTGTCCGACTTTCTGCAGAGCCATATGTCGACCTCTCAGTACGTCTCAGTGTTTGGTGACTGAAGGTTTTCTTTCCATCACTTCCATCTGTAGCTGACCTTTGAAACGAGGCCTCGCGGAAGGCACTGGCGTCAGAGAATAACGCCGCAGTGCTTCTGATTTCGGAAGAATGTGAGCTGATGATGCTCAGGAAAGCTGATGCAACGGTAACCAGCAGGACGCCTCTGGTCAGCACCATGTTGGCAGTTGCTGCCGAGCTGCGGCCGGACGGAGGTCAATGCAGTGAAGAGAGCACATGCTGCTCTGCTGTCCTCGCCGGACACTTCAGCCACTGGCTGAGAATGCTGCCTGCTGTCTGCCCCGTCTATTTTAAGTACAGACTGAACGCTTCATTGGACACGCTGGACATGACTCGCGACGGTTGCTGGGAACTGCGTGTGAGCCGCGCGTGCGGCGGGCGGCCGCCGCAACACTCGCTGACGCAACAGTTCTGAGGCGCTGGGGGAAGTGTTGAGGTGGCGCATTGTGGCAATGTCGCGTTCGGTGAGCATTTCCTCAACACTAGGCTACCCCAGCTCCCGTAATGACGGAGTGACATGGTCGTGTCGGCCGAGTCCAGCCACGATGCGGACACTTCGGTGAATCGCCTTTTGGACGCGCAGCCTCTGTGCTGCGGTACAGTTGCCCCACACCGTTATATCGTTATACAATAACGTATGTTGGGGAAGACGAGAGCCTCTATCAACAGCCGCCTGATGTATTTCGGCAGCTTATGTCTGATTCGCGCCAGACCCACCAGCACACAGTAGCATCACTGAACAACAGACGCGATGTGGCTGTTCCATGCTAGGTGTGAGTCGATGACGACACCAAGCACCTTGACGCACTGTGAGGGCGAAATTTTGTAATTGCCGAAATGAACAGATAAGTCGATGGTGACGTTCTGACGGCGAGATCTCAGGAGGATCATCTTCGTTTTGGCCGGATTAATTTTTATACGTTTTGGTGTGAACCAATTCATAGCCATGACTAGAGAGGTTTAAACACGAGCTTTTAGAGCATGGACGTTTGATGGAAAGTCAGCGTCAAGGAACCGGGCGTCGTCAGCATACATCACGATCCTCCCATATGGGAGGTGCTGCGGCAAATGGTTGGTGAAGAGAAAAAACAGTACAGTACGGCCCTAAGATGGACCCTTGGACCACCCCGTGAGTCCCCATTTTTAGTGCTTATGTTTTTTCGGTGATTGTGCGAGGTAAATGTAGACAGATTAATATATATACTGAATGACCTTTCTTTGAAATTAAAATAAAAAAGTTCGAAATTAGAGTGTATTAATGTTTCGATCGACAGATCTTCATCAGAATGAATCAACGAAAATAATGTGTGTTTTCATTTTAATTTCGAGGGAAGGTCATGCAATATTTATATTAATCTGAATACATTCTTTTGTTTAAACACACATAGTAAGGGTGAAGAGTTGCAAAACAATTTGCACTTAACTTTATTTGTAACAGGCTCCTGGCTACCCCTATTTGTAACGGGGGGGGGGGGGCAGATTCCGCATCCCCTTCTCCCGCAGGAGATCTTGAGATCTACCCGTCCGATTTTCACAAACGAAACTGAGTTTGCTTCCCCTCAACACGATCTACATTTATAAAACATAACACAAATCCAATTTTTTGATAGGGGGCAACAAGGGGGGAGGGCAAACAAATTTGAGTTGTACTTGTGGTCCAACACAGCTGTCATGTTTATCAACCGATTTTAACACAACCAATGGGAATGGATAGATATTGAATTGGAAATTGATATATGGCGGTGACTTTGGAAAATTCAAAAATCATAGGCGTGTGCAGGTCACTCAATATGGGGTGAGGTAAATGCGTAATACAACTATTTTGTTATGTTGTTTTGTATAAATGAAAAGGTATGTTATTGTGACATTAGACAAAACAGTTGTACATCATATTTTTGACATATGCGGTGCCAGGTTAGTGAAACAGGGAGGTCAAATAGGGGAAAAATATTAACCGCAGGCAAGTTGTTACCCCGCACTATACAAAAAGTTACTGATTGTAGATAGTTCCTTTTTGCATATTGTACATTATCATAGGTGTATCCAGGATCCAAACTGGGGAGGCGGAAGACCTTTTGATAAGTGTATTATCCGCTATTATGATATTAACTAGTCAACCGTGACTATTTTACTTACAACTGCAATTCACATTGCTTACTACCATTTTTACCCTACCTGGACTAGTCTATTATCTTATAATTGTTCGTAGAGTACCCTGTGGTGCGTGTTTCATCCGAAAACAGCAGTATGTAATGTCATTGTAGGCCCATGCATCTTAGTTTCTTTGCGATAATATGACCCCCTTTCTTCCATTCCTGAGCGCGCCTCTGCAAAAAACAATGACTGTATTCCCTCTCCTGGCCTCATATGTGCATATATCATTATAAGCTAACCATCTATTGGGCCGTAATCGCTGGCATATCGTCATCATCATGCCAGTCACACTCCTTTCCAGGTGCCTGAACACGCCCCTGCAACTCTATATGTAATACATTATGCAAATAATTGAAGGAGAAGCTACCTTTTACATCTTGATAGCTATAAATGCTTCTTACATCGCTCTTTTGGCTTCCCGCCAAGCAATGAATATTCCTGGACCCCCCCCTCTTTCCAAGCCCCTGGAACTGCATCTGCCATGCAATTTGTATGATACTTCATTAACATCAACAAATTTGCACTTGTTGCAATCACCGTAAACCGATGTAACTCCTTCATACTTGAGGCAGTCAGGAAGAAACCGTGAAGCTCGCATTTCCGTATTATTGCCAAATGTCACCGCCGAACCCTCCCAAAACCGTGCCTTGGAACCGCCTATGTTCAAGTTTGGAACTCAAAATTTTGACTCCATAAGTGAAAATCTATTTTGGGAAAATTTCCAAAATGTCATGGGCATGCTTTCCGCCGTTCTGGAGATATCTGCGAAAAACATGAGGGGGGGGGCGGAATCCCCCCCCAAACCAGTTACAAATAGGGTTAAATCACACTCGAGCTGCTTCCCGCGTTCGGTTTATGGCGGAGCACTCTCGTACAGTTGTAATAGTTCGCGGACATTAACTTACCGGTTGATTGTTGGCTCAAATTTCCGGATGTACACTGCTTCTGCCTTCTAGTATATGTAGCTTTCTTCTGTTAGATTCTTCTTTTAGTATATAAATGTTGCTGGTGATGTCTGCCCGGGTGAGGCGGTCTCCGTGGTGGTGTGTGTCGTTATGTGTTAAGAAACCGCACTGCTATAAGTGCATTGTTATCCTGCGGCTGAGTGTTGTTTTCGTGTGCCCGATGTAACCACTATTGTTGTGGAGCGCACGCCGCAAAGTCTTTTTTACACGTCGTACACAACTTCTGATTTGTTTTGTCAGCATCGAGGAATCCTTAGACATGTTGTTACATAGACATGTTATATATAGGGTGTGTTGTAGCTCCCACCGAGTTGCCCCCCCCCTAAACAACGACGACTGGATCCGCCAGTGCCACATTAGCCGTTTCCACGAAGGATTATTGCGCTGAAAAGTTTCGAAGATTCTGTAAGTTTCGAAAAAACTGCACAACTACACAGCGCTACAGAAGCGAGATCCTACGCCGTTTCAAAATAACCAGTTTATTCTCATTGGCCACATAAAGTCATGCAAAAGTAGCTTCGCATGCTTCACACGTGACATTGTCTCACCAAAGTTTAACGGCATCCTACCCACGGTGGGACTCAAACCCGCAATATTCCGTTCAGGAGACCGACGCCTCCTTCGTCGTCGCCACGAGAGCTGCGCATAATCCCCAATATTCAGTTTGTCCACCCATCAGCTTAGTTTGACACCAATGGCTCCGCATATCGCCTCTCCAAAACCCAGGCTAGACTAATATTATGGGTATGCCTGTGGAGAAGTACAGTGGTATCGCTGACTGCTGACGTAAACTCAGAAGTATGGCAAAACTATAATATGCCACAATGTTCCAAAATGTCATTGAGTATCCAATCATGAGGACGGTGTCATGTTTCTCTTCAGCAATTCAAGACTTCATATTTAAGTTTGTAAAGTTGGGTAATCTAAAAATGGAAGTGCATAAGCAGCTTGATTTCCCGACTTGCTCGAAAGATCCCTTTGCTTCGCCAAAGATTTTGTCTTCATGAACAAACTTTCCATGTTATCCTGACGCGAGTGATGTCGGGATAAAAATGTAAGGATAAAGGTGTTGGCATAAATTTGAACCGGATGAACTGTGTCGGGATAAACGTGAAAAACGGGTACGTATCATTTCCCGACTTTGACACAAAAGATGAAAACATATATGAAGAGGAACACAAGACCTCCGAAAGATGTAATTTGAAGGTCGGTTGACTGAAATAAACACATCAACATGTTTGGCTGTTGGACGGATTCCATGAGTATGGTTTGATTTCATCCAATTTGCCCATGACTATCTCGACATCAGTTGCCAGGATCAAAGCCATTCAGCTGTCTGCGTAAGGTTTGAGATGCTTCGGCATCTGTTCAAGTTACCTATAGTTATTGTTTTAGCGGGTCTGGCGTTGCATAGTTCCATTTTATTGCGTGTCGGGATGTTGGTGCACACTATCTGGCATTGACTAGCTCTGCTTAGAAGATGTATAGGGTAGGACGATGGAATTTACCTTCATATCCTCATCTGGGACGGAAATGTTCATGTAATTTCGGTTGGTGGACTTATTGGTATCAGATGCCATTACTTGTTGTTCGCGTTCCTCGCATGCGTAAGTTCATGTTGGTCCCTGTTGTGCATTTTGTATCGTAGACTTTTCCTAGTACAACTTTTTTTAATTAGATATATAGTTTTTTTAAATTAGATATAATAAAACGAGTCCAGGTATGTCGGGCACGTAAAACTTTCGTCTCTAAATTCTGCCGGCCAACAGGAATCAGGACCTGCCAGAAGTCAGGATCTGCACAACAACCTCTGCTTAGCGCGGGTCCTGACCTCCGAAATCCATCCATACAAAACATTCGGACTAAATTTATAAGAAGAAAAAGCAAAATAGGGCATGCATTTCAACGAACTAAATTCAACATTTTGTCGCATATTTTTTGATAACATGGATAATCAATGAATTATATGGATATATGCAATCAGTTACTGGTACGATGTATTGTTAAATGTCCTTATTTTTGTTTGTGTATTTGTAAAACAAACTGCGAAGCATGCGCACATTGATGCATAATATTCCTGTTGAACAGGAATCGTTCATGCAAGGACGATGAAGTTGTAAATGTCAAACCAGCCAGAGAGAAACAACAATCCGGTAAATGTTCACAAGAATTGCTTAGAACCCAAAACATGTGGAATATATTTTCCATACAAACAAAAACACTGGAAAACCACGACAATACAAACATATTATACCACACGAACCATTTCCGTGATATCTTCTTCAATGATAACCTCCGTGCTGGCCCCTTCCATACCCGCCCCCATACTCGCTGCCGTGGTGGCCACCCTTCTTATACTTATCGCTGTCGTACTTGCCGTGGTTACCCTGGTAACCGTTATGGCTATCGTGCCCGTACTTGCCCTTATGACCACCGTACTTGTCGTAGTCGTGCCCGTTCTTGTCGTAGCCGTCGTGGCCCTTCTTCTGGTCGTAGTGGCCCTTCTTGTAGTGTCCGCCGTGGTACTTCTTGCCGTCACCGCCTCCGTAGTATCCGTCGTGGTCGCTGTACTTGTTGTGGTACCCGTCATCGTGGTAGTTGTCGTAGAACTTCTTCTTAGCGTGGTACTCTTCCTTGTGGTGAACATTTTTGTAGCCGTTGTTCTTGTGACCCTTGTCATAGTAGCCCTTGTTGCCGTACTTGTGACCCTTGTTGCCGTGGTACTTGTCGTGGTTGTCGCCGTAGTACTTGCTGCCGCCCTTGTAGCCGTGGTGGCCGTTGCCGTGGTCTCCGTAGTATCCCTTCTTGTTGCCGTGTCCGTGCGCGCCGTACTTGTTGACATGGTGACCGTGTCCAGAGTCGTAGTACTTGCCGCCCTTATAGCCCTTCTTGCCGTAGTCACTGGCACCATAACCGTGGTCACCGTAGTACTTGCCTCCATATTTGTCGTGGTGCTTTTTATCGCTATACCCAGTGGCAGCCGCCATCAGGTCATTTGTCCGACTTTCTGCAGAGCCATATGTGGACCTCTCAGTACGTCTCAGTGTTTGGTGACTGAAGATTTTCTTTCCATCACCTCCATCTGTAGGTGATGGAAAGCTTTGAAACGAGGCCTCGCGGAAGGCACTGGCGTCAGAGAATAACGCCGCAGTGCTTCTGATTTCGGAAGAATGTGAGCTGTTGATGCTCAGGAAAGCTGATACAACGGTAACCAGCAGGACGCCTCTGGTCAGCACCATGTTGGCAGTTGCTGCCGAGC